>JACVVK020000537.1:152500-175000 GCA_018292915.2 Batillaria attramentaria | reverse complement strand
CATGAGGACAGACAATTGCTAAAACCTTTCCAGGCTGACTGAATGCTATTCCAAAGTCCAAAACGTACGTCGATCCTTCGCACCACGTGATTGCAACGTTCTCATGTCCGGTGTGTGAGAGAATGCGTGTGGTTCAAATGAGCGTGCGTGTTTAGGTTCATTTCGCAGCGCTTTGAGTCAAGAAACTGGATCAAAGATTTGTCAGAATCTAGTGTTCTACCAGCTAAATTTAATTACCTGCGAAAGATACAAATGAGAGCACTAGTGAGAATCCTGCCCATTCAAAATGATCCACACTGACAGAAACCAGGACTGGCATCAGCAACGCACTTGATGACTGCAAATCATCATCATCATCATCATCATCGTCGTCGTCATCATCATCATCGTCGTCGTCGTCGTCGTCGTCATCATCATCATCATCATCATCATCATCATCATCATCATCATCATCATCGTCATCGTCGTCGTCGTCGCCGCCGCCGCCGTCGTCACCATCATCATCATCATCGTCGTCGTCGTCGTCGTCGTCGTCAGCGTCGGTGTCGTCAAACAAAACAAGAAGAAGATTAACAGTATGGATCACAAAAAAAACAAACAACAACAACAACGAAACCAACACTAACAGAAAGTGACATTTAAACAGGGCGAGCAGTGACAGTTGCACTCAAAATGAGATAGGTCGTGGGTTCGAATCGAATCTCAGTAATTTTCCTGTGGTGATTATAGATTGTCGTGACGAGTGTCAACACCTCCCTGAGAATTAATCAAACACCTCTTCGGGCGTCATAAACATCACCGGAGAAGACCTAACCCTGGCAATGGCCAGAAAACACTTCAACTGCAACACCCTCTGATCCTCCGATCCTCTCCACACATCACCCCTCCCCCGCATGTCCCCCCCCCCTCACCCCCCCCCTACCCCCCCCCCCCCCCGTTCCCCTCCCCGCCTATAGGGTGGGTGGGTGTTTGGGGGTTTAACGTCCTTTTCCACCACATACGGGTGATATCAAAGACGGGGCAACCATGAAAAAGCCAGCACAAATATTTAGCTCCAGCCGGGATACCCCGCTTGTAACCTGACTAAGAAGTAAGATATAATAATGTGTATAGGCCACTGTACCTCAAATATGCGAGCCACGCCTAAGTTGGCTATGAAGTGTGACGACCCGAAGTATGTTTTAGTCGCCACCTTCACGAACAACGTCCCGAAGGCGGCGCTGCTGAATATGAGGACTGTCCACACGAAGTACAGGGCGCGGCCATTCCGAAGCACCACGTGCCAGAATGCAGTCAGGATGCATACAATGCCTGTCTTCAACAATATGGACGTCTGGAAATTGATCGTCATTGTCGATCAGCACCGTCAAAGTCGCCGTTTTTCTTATTCATTACCGTCGTCGTCCTTGGTCATTACCAGCATCATCGTCGTCAATATCGTCATCGTCATCATCATCGTCGTAAACGGATTTGCATTTTTCATTACGACCTTCTTCGTCGTCAAAATCATCATCCTTGTCGTCACTATTACCGTCTCCATTATCGTCATCATTATCGTCATCGTTGTTTAAGGAAAGAAGACATCGACTTTACCCAGAAACCCCATCCAGAGGTATTTCATAGGAAATTCTACATACAAGGAAAAGGTGTTTAGTAAGGTAGGAAAGTCTTGACCGTAGACACGTCAAGTGATACGGACTATCCTCGGCCTCTATATGCTCGTTGTACAAAGAAGTGAAACGTGTTTATCATTTAAACCAGACAGATCTTTTATATATATTTACACCTTCTCTTATTGTCTTCGTTTTTATTTTATTTTAGTCTGGCGAAGAAGGACCCTAACCAGCCGCGAAATAGTCTTTGTTGCTTGCGCGGCGTTAAGCCCTAAATAACTAACTCACTCCCGGGTCGTGGTCCGAAGTGTTAACCATTACATCACGTTGGCCGTTTAATCTTGCTCATGGAAACAGCATTACCTTCAAACTTGTCTTATCCATCATGAGACCCCACAACGGCCGCGAGATGGCGCAGCATAGCGATCCCATAGACCCAAGCGCGACCATGTACGCGTCATCTGGAATCTGGGTCAGACCCATTGTCTGTGGAACATACCATTCATTACTAATAAAATTATACCGCAGTGGGCTGCAGAAACGTCCAGACATGAAATCTTACTAGATCGTGTTTTGCTAAGGAAAAAAGTTTATTACAATTTATCTAAACTTTAAAAAAAAAAAAAAAGTTTACAGAATGTTATATGTGACCCGTTCTCACAAAAGGGACCATAGAAAATTATCATTATGTATAATTATTACTGCAATCTACTGGTTGTGCAGTTTAGTTCAGTATAAGAATGAAAGCTGTACTATTAATATTGAAAAACAAAACAAAAAAGAACAAACAAACAAAAACCATAAACGGGTTAATTAAAATTGACTCGGGGCGGTCGGTGGTCTAGTGGTTAAGAAACTTGTCACCAATGCGAGAGGACAGGGTTCGAGTCCCACTCGGGGCACGGAATTTTTCCTTCTCGTATGTGGCACCGTTCATTCGGGCCGATCGTCGGGGGTTCTCTCCGGGTACTCCGGCTTCCTCCCCCTCTGCTTTGAAAAATAAATGCAATTCTAAATTCCGAATTTTAGATAGCTGAGCTGACCCCTCGCACCACGTGATTGTAATGTTTATGTCCAGCGTGTGAGCGAATGCGTGTGATTCACGTGAGCGTGCGTGTTGGGTTCAGTTCGCGGCGCTTTGATGTTTATGTCCAGTGTGTGAGCGAATGCGTGTGATTCACGTGAGCGTGCGTGTTGGGTTCAGTTCGCGGCGCTTTGAGCCGATTCATGAAATTGGGTAAAGCGTCTATACAATACTTATTATTATTATTATTATTATGTATGACTGTGTACCTTGTACAGAGATGTTACTGAAAACCCAGTGAGTGCGGTGCAGAGCGCGATGAGGCTAACAAGGTAGAATGTTTTGCGAGAGAACAGTTGGCATGGTGACAAGTCCTCTTGTTGTGAGGCAGCCTTCAAATTCCGTCTGGCTTCCTCCTCGTCGGTTGATGCCTCCTTCTCGGGGATGCTTGCAGGACAACCTTGGTCAGCCTTCAGGTCAAGGAGAGAAAAATATTACCGACGACATAAAAACACACACAAACAAACACACTGCAGCAAAAACAACAAATAATTATGTGTGGATTGTAGGTGCTTTTTACAATTGATTCAAAGAGTCGCAAACCGAACCCGCTCACATGAATCAATACGCATTCTCTCACACATAGGACATTAATTTAACACATTAAAATCACGGGGTGCGATAGAATCAGCTCAGCTATTTGTGTTTTGGAATTTACGTTTGCATTTACTTTGAATTTTTGGACTGAAAATATCCAAAGCAGGTGGGGAGGAAGGCGGAGTACCCCGAAAGAAAGAAACCCCGACGGTCCGCCGGAATGAACGGCGCCACTTGACGGAGAGAAACATTCTTTGCCCCAACTGGGACTCGAACCTGAACTCTTGTATTTATGGCAGAGTCTTAACCACGAGACTATCGACTGCTAACATGAACCAGCCAACCACCCAAACAAACCAACCAACAAACAAGAAAACATACCATAAACAAAACCAACAGCATGAGCCCCCTCCCCCCCCCCCTCCCCCAAATAAGACAACAACAACAAACAAACAAATATACAACAACAAACACGCAAACAAAAACAACCCAACAAAAACAACAAACAAACAAACAGTCCCAAAGCACACGGACCTCCATAGCATCATCTTACCATCATCCTCATCATGCATAATCAAAATTGCCCTAGCTTTCGAGCCCTCCGTGGATTCCACCCATGACCTGGGAGGAACACCACCGGAGTTGGCAAAGAGTTGGGACAGCAAAAAAACAAAACAAAACAAAACAAACAAACAACAACAAAACAACA
This sequence comes from Batillaria attramentaria, assembly GCA_018292915.2. Taxonomy (NCBI): domain Eukaryota; kingdom Metazoa; phylum Mollusca; class Gastropoda; family Batillariidae; genus Batillaria; species Batillaria attramentaria. Next base: position 171,057 of record JACVVK020000537.1, on the reverse strand, counting down.
CCACCAACAACAAAACAACAACAACAACAACAACACCCGACAACAAACCAGTTACAACATTATGAAAATACCAACCATAAGGTAGGACCGACTTAGAGACATGGTATCTGATCTTTAAACTTAACAAAACAAAACTACAGAAATGCTCTCATTCACTGACTTACTTATTACATTGACTATGAATGTGCATAGTTCCAAAGGTTTTCCGTGCTCACTGTACTGTACTGTACTGTACTGTACTGTACTGTACTGTACTGTACTGTACTGTACTGTACTGTACTGTACTGTACTGTACTGTACTGTACTGTTGTGTTATTATGTTGCGTTACGTTGTTTTATGTAATGTTGCGTTGTGTTGCGGTGCGGTGCGTTGCGTTGTGTTGCGTTGTGTTGCGTTGCGGTGCGGTGCGGTGCGGTGCGGTGCGGTGCGTTGTGCGGTGCGCGGTGCGGTGCGGTGCGTTGTGCGGTGCGGTGCGTTGTGCGGTGTTGTGTTGTGTTGTGTTGTGTTGTGTTGTGGTTTGAGATGGTTTGGTAAATTTCACGTTATATTTTGTTATTTTATGTTGTGTAGGTCAGACATTGCGCCCCCCCCCCCCCCCCCCAAAAAAAAAAAAAGAAAGATAAAAATAAATAAATAAATAAATAAATAAATAATAATAATATAGAAAATAAAAAATAAAATTAAGAGACGCTGCGCGTCCCAAAACATACGGAGTAAAATGTCGGATACATAACATGCTCCGTACCTGTAAGAGGCTTGTAGCATCGTTCTCCGTTTTGAGTGGCGGTGTTCTCATTCCGTATATTCCTAAGGGCAGCAGTGCCAGGTATACCCCAGCCAGAAGGAGGAACGTGCAGGGAAGTCGGTCGAGAATCTCTGCTTGCGAAAAGTACCTACAGTGAGAGGAGAGAAACAGCGAAAAACAGGCGTGTTTACAGTAGGACTTCGAAAGGGAGGACTTTGCTGAGCAGTGTAACTCATTTATATGTAAACGAGGCACGTTAGGTGTGGGGAGGGCGTTTGGGAGTTAAACGTCCTTTCCCGCCACGTGTTTGTGATATCAAAGACGGGGCAGCGAGGAAAAGGCCAGGGTCCGTATGTAAAAGTCGAGGTTAATTTAACCCAGGGGTTACAAGCCTAACCCAGACTAGGACGAAAGAAACCCAAAAGTAAAATTAAATAAGAAAGGAAGCAAAGAAAGGAAGAAAAAACGCCTTCTATAACGGCTTAGGCACCTTGCTAGAATAGACCCGCTTCTTGATTTAAAACAAACAAACAAACAAAAACAAAAAAACCCAGAAAATTTAACCCTAGAGCTAGTTTAGTTCAAGGTTAGACCCTAACCCAGGGCTAAAATCCCAAACCTCGACTATTACGTACGGGCCCAGCACAAATCTTTGAAATATGGGTATTTTCAATGCAGCTAAACAGCATGTTTCAGGAATTGTACGGTGAGTCTTTGTCAGGTACTGGAGATGAACCATCGAATAATAATAATAATAATAATGAGTATTTGGCGCTTTACCCAATTTCATGAATCGGCTCAAAGCGCCGCGAACTGAACCCAACACGCACGCTCACGTGAATCACACGCATTCTCTCACACACTGGACATAAACACATTACAATCACGTGGTGCGAAGGGTCAGCTCAGCTATTTAAATTTCGGAATTTAGAATTGCATTTATATTTCAAATTTGGTCGGCTGAACATTTCCAAACCAGAGCTAAAGGATAGGCACAGACAAAGACATATTAAGGGGAGTGAACTGGTCAAGCGGGTTGCCCAGGAAACCCGACAGCAGACATGTTGGAAAGGGGGGTAAAATGAAAAACGGTTACGACTTTAGTCGTGGCTTGTGTAGAATGAGTTAAAGTATGTGACCATGAATAGGGACATGCAACCACAAATGAGATTTGCCTTAAAATCAGCGATTGCAGAACGGAAACCACTGGCTTTCTTGGAATCTCTACTGCCACATATGAAACTTTAAAAGTAAGCGGGTGGATGGGTGGGTGGGTGGGTGTTTGGCAGTTTAACGTCCTTTTCCGCCACTTACGGGTGATATCAGAGACTGGGCAACGAGAAAAAGGCCAGCACAAATATTCGGCCCCAGCCGGGATTCGAACTCACGACCCGAGCATTGAAAGTCCAAAGCTCTACCATTCGGCTATCCCGGCTCCCCCTTTAAAAAATAAAAAAATAAGCAAATCGAAATGAAAATCAAAATAAAACATAAGAAAGATAGCAATCATTTCAAGAACCGAAAAGGATAAACCTTTTACCTCGAATCTGTGTGCGCGTCATCAGGCATTAGGTTGTTAGGGTTGACAAAACCAGTGATGATCAAGTTCATCAAAACACCAGCGCCGCCATGTCCCCCGCAAAGGATGCCAAATACTAGACCCTGGTTGTCGAACTTGTGCTGAAAATTAATTATACAGTATGTAGGGATGGTAGCGATCGGGCACACAGGCTAGCTGGGCCATCTTGAAGGAAACGATTACAGAATTTTAACACTTTCACAGCTGCTTATGCTTCCAGCACTAAGCACCTGGCACTCAGGCCACAGCAGCAGCACTCCTCCCTAAACTGGCTATCTCAGGCAGTGCAGGCCGGTTCTGGACGACCTATCTTCGTAAAGCTATAGCTCAAATGCTACTCAACCAATCTCATTCAAACCTTTTCGGGCGCAAAATGCTAATGAGGTTCCCCTCGTGACATAGATGTCATTTCCAACCTTCACGGCCCCCTATCAGAAGATACTTCTCAAGTTCGGTAACTCCACTGCCTCCACTGCCTCATGTCCCCGATCAGCTTCGGTCGTCTGTCACGTGGTGTCTTTATCAGCGGCGGCAAGCTTCTACCAACAGGCGCCGGCCATTGACTATAGTTGTGAAAGGGTTAACGAAACAAGGATTTCAGAGGGAGAAAAGCAAAAAGCACGCGAAACTTTAAAGATTTCAAGTTTAGGTTGACAGACCGCCATGACCTCGTTCCGTATTGTCAGACATCATACTAGAGAGAAATGCAGGGAGATAGGAAAGAAAGGCACTTTCGGAAATATATTATGCGTGGCTACGGCCCTTCAGACTGTGACTCCTACGTCACGCGGGAAAAACCTCATTGGCATTTTGCGCCCCAAAACGTCTCTCTCCCCCCCCCCTCTCTCTCTCTCTCTCATTACTCTCTCTTCTCTGTAGTACTTCTTAGTTCTTTTTTTTTCTGTTTTTGTTTTCTGTAGCAAGGAAAAGTTGTATGATAAGCACTTGTGTTTAACACTTATTGCCTTGTAAAATAAAGTTCATTCATTCATTCATTCACTCTCTCTCTCTCTCTCTCTCTCTCTCTCTCTCTCTCTCTCTCTCTCTCTCTCTCACACACACACACACACACACACACACACACACACACACACACACACACACACACAGAGAGAGAGAGAGAGAGAGAGAGAGAGAGAGAGAGAGAGAGAGAGAGAGTGAAAACAGTATACGTTTTTGTGTTAATAGACTTTTTCTTGAAGTGAATAGTTTCAGAAATATCTTTATCAATCAGCTACATATTTTTTCGCCAAACGAACAGTTAATATTTTTTAAGGACGCTTCCTACTTTGTTGATTGCAGCGTAGGGACAACCTGCGAGAATCCCCGCACCAATACCTTGCAGAACCCCATACGTGGCCAGAACAGCCGTTGGGGATACGTTAATCGTCCAGAATGATGCAATGGCAGCCATGCTGCAAAACACGCAGACCAATCCAATTTTTGAACCTAGTTTGAGGAAGTATTAATTAGCTAGAAATGACATGGAATTTGAATTCTTGTGTGTGTGTGTGTGTGTGTGTGTGTGTGTGTGTGTGTGTGTGTGTGTGTGTGTGTGTGTGTGTGTGTGTGTGTGTGTGTGTGTGTGTGTGAGAGAGAGAGAGAGAGAGGGACAGAGCCAGAGACAGACAGAGGGCAACAGAGGCGACCAAATAAGTATTTTCCTTTACAGTTTCTGTGCTAGTAAAAGTGATTTTAATTAGTATTACTTTGATACTTGTAAAACTAAGATGTAACCTTTTAATTTTAAAAAAAAATCTCGTTCATGATCTGGCTTTTAGTTGCATCACATCCTTGTGTGTGTGTGTGTGTGTGTGTGTGTGTGTGTGTGTGTGTGTGTGTGTGTGTGACGGTGTGTGTGTGTGTGTGTGTGTGTGTGTGTGTGTGTGTGTGTGTGTGTGTGTGTGTGTGTGTGTGTGTGTGACGGTGTGTGTGTGTGTGTGTGACTGTGTGTGTGTGTCTGTGTGTGTCTGAGAGAGAGAGAGAGAATGGTTTACATCACAATCAAGGCTCCAATAAACGATGTCCAAGCTGTTCCAACAGAACGTTCCACGTAACCAGCCAGCGTCATGATGAAGGGTTTGAAAAGTTTTTCACTGCTGGTTATCGCCGGCACAAACCAGGCGGAGTTTTCTGGTAAATGAAGTCGGTGAACCAGATAGGACTCCATGTATGTCCCCAAATTACCTGAAAAGTGACGTTCAGTCTCCACTCACAAATACATTTTTCTAGATTTTACGTAAAAAAATGGCGTATCTTGTAGGCTTTTTTTTTTTTTTTTTTTTTTTGGGGGGGGGGGGGGGGGGCTGCCCCGACTCTGTTGCCAGTTCCTGTGGTGTTCCTCCCAGGTCATGGGTGGAATCCACGTACGGCTCGGAAGTTGGGGCAATTTTTAATATGCATGATGATGGAGATGAGAATGGTGGTAGGATGATGCTATGGAGGTCCGTGTGGTTGGGGACTGCGAGACTGGGCCGCATTCCAAGCTTCCTATCATAAATATCCCGGCGTAAACCAGGCCCAGGATGTGGGTGCAAGTAGACAGTGTGTGTGTGTGTGTGTGTGTGTGTGTGTGTGTGTGTGTGTGTGTGTGTGTGTGTGTGTGTGTGTGTGTGTGTGTGTGTGTGTGTGTGTGTGTGCTCTTTAAAGCGCAGCTAGTCCTTCTTAGTTGGACAGCAGCGCTTTATAAAGAACTGTGTATTAGTATTAGTATTCAAGTGCAACGCATGCCTGCACGTAATCACTTGGGGGCGTGCCTGTAGTACGTTGACCACATGCTCCTGGCACTCTATGTGCCCTGCACACCACCTTCTCCGTGTAACAGACGACTCCACTCGGGAAACCCCGCGGACAAAGCCCCGCCCCTTTCACTCTGCTGTGTACTGGCAAAACACAGTACGTCCATGACGTCATTGTATGGAAAAAGGGGTGATTTCAAGATGAAAGAGATTGACGTAACAGTCTTTTTCTTCAAATGACGTCAGTGGACTTACGGCTTTCTTTCCACGTTTCAGCCATAGCAAACTGCATGCGCTTTCCTCTTTGTAGTGTCTGGCAAAATGTTTGCCAGACCATGCCACGCGTTGTGCTCATTATGCCGCAGGGACGCCATTGGCTGAATTTTGTGGGCTCGGCCCTTTTAAATGGACAGGGTCGCAGTCGTCCATTGCATGGTGACGACGACGACGACGACGATGATGATGATGATGATGACGACGATGACAACGACGACGACGACGACGACAACGACGATGATGATGTTGACGACGATGACGACGACGACGACAATGATGATGAAGATGATGATGAAAGACGTACAGAGCTGTACATACCAATCGTTGCCAGCGGAGAAGATATCAGTACGAGGCATAAACCCCCACAAAGACACACAGCTTTCCTTCGGAAGTCTTTCTGGGCTTCAGACATATTTCACTTCTGAATCGAGCCGAGTTCACAATCCAGCCAACGACAAAATGTCATGAATATTCACGATGCGCATTAGACAACTGATGCGCGTGAGCAGCTCATCAAAATTCATCTAAACGTTTCACAAAGAACGGGCTATGCGTATGCGTTGCCTCCAGGCATATTTTTCAAAGATTTGAGATACATTTGTTTCGTTCATTTTCTAGCGTGACAGGGCAAAGTTTTCATGCTGTCTCCTCAACGTGTGTTTTCATGGGGCTGTTGCTACCACTTTATGCTCACAAATCGTTCTGGGCTGTTTTCGTGTCTATCATTACACCACTTAGACACCTGGACAGTAACAGCGTCTGTAATGCTGGCACTGAGCCAACAGACGCGTACTTGATGACGCGGCGACCACACTGAGCGCTCAAGTAGTGTAACAACAGTCGTAGAATTTGAATGTTCGATCGCTCTCGCAAAGTGTAAACAACATTGTATCGCATTAAGAGCTGCACTAATCATCAAGATAGAGCGTTTCGATAGTACAGGCGCACTCACGCGCAAAACTGTTCCCGGACATAAGTTGGCTCTAGCAAAGATGGAATTACCCCCCTTTGATGTTGCGCTCGTCTTGAAACCGCGCAATTCCCAAACAGCAACCGGAGTCGCATACAACACTGTGGGCATTATTTACAATGCTTGGTGCTTTAATTGTCAGTGTTACAACGTGGGTTGTACCCATAGATGACCATCCCTAGGTTGTACCCATAGATGACCATCCATACGTTGTACCCATAGATGACCATGCATCCAAAGGTTGTACCCACACATGACCATCCATAGGTTGTACCCATACATGACCATCCATAGGTTGTACCCGTACATGACCATCCATAGCTTGTACCCATACATGACCATCCATAGGTTGTACCCATACATGACCATCCATAGGTTGTACCCATACACGACCATCCATAGGTTGTACCCGTACATGACCATCCATCGGTTGTACCCTTACATGACCATCCATAGGATGTACCCATACCTGAAAATCCATAGGTTGTACCCATACATGACCGTTCATAGGTTGTACCCATACATGACGATCCATAGGTTGTACCGATTCATGACCATCCATAGGTTGTACTCATACATGACCATCCATAGGTTGTACCCATACATGACCATCCATACGTTGTACCCATACACGACCATCCATAGGTTGTACCCGTACATGACCATCCATCGGTTGTACCCTTACATGACCATCCATAGGTTGTACCCATACCTGAAAATCCATAGGTTGTACCCATACATGACCGTTCATAGGTTGTACCCATAGATGACGATCCATAGGTTGTACCGATTCATGACCATCCATAGGATGTACCCATACATGACCGTCCATAGGTTGTACTCATACATGACCATCCATAGGTTGTACCCATAAATTACCATCCATAGGTTGTACCCATACATGACCATCCATAGGTTGTACTCATACATGACCATCCATAGGTTATACCTATCGACATCTGTCTATGACAGTCTATATTATATATTATAATGTATCCACCCATGACCGTCAAAGTGTGTTATACCATCCAGACCGTTCACAGGTTTTACTTCTGATGAACAAACACATAACTGTAAAAACACTATGTAAAACGTGGTCTGATTTCAGTTACAGCGCAAGAAATAAGAAATGGCATCTATTTACATACAGGTCTCTTAGATATTACTTTGTGCGCGCAAGACATCGGCTTCACGTGAGTCTGCTTTTACATATCGACGGAGGTCAGTACACGTTGTAGGAGCATGACAATATGGGCTGACTATTTTTTTAGCATACTCCAGGAGACCAGAGCGAGCTTAAAAAAAAAGAAGTGCATTTTTGTTGTGAAGAGACCAGCAAGGACATCTATTTGTCTTTAGCCGGTGCACGTGGTTACATTTGTGAAGACTGTCTTTGGACGTGTGTTCGTGGAAGGGTATATATATATATATATGTATATCTCCAAATGCGTGTGCACGTAATCAGTTTCTTTGTTTTTTATGATTTTTATTTTTCGTGTGTGTGTGTGTGTGTGTGTGTGTGTGTGTGTGTGTGTGTGTGTGTGTGGCTTTGTTTTGTTTTGCATTTCTCATTGCCAGTCTAGTTTAAGTATGTGTGTGTATATAATTATCTATGTATTCTTTCCTCGCCTTATGGCGAACATTTATCATGGATGGTGTTAATTAACATTCAAATCCCCTAGGGGGTCCTGAATAGAATTCTTGTCATGACTTGGTAATTCCCCCTTTTACTGTAGGAAGTTTATTTGATAAAATCGCAGTCAATGTCAGGGTTTGGACGAAAGTCGCTTGAGCGAAAATTCACGATAAGTCTTACTGGCAATTTGGTAGTGAACCTGACCTTTAACAAACGCACGTTTCACCGAAGACCATGCAATTACCGACAAGGTCCCTCAATTCATTTTAATCATTATCAAGTCAACCTGCCTCTGAATGGTAATTCAGCCCCCCTTAATCTGTAGGAAGATTATTTTGATAAAATCTCAGTCAATTTCAGGGTTTGGTGAAAGTAGCTTGATCGAAAAGTCCCGCTAAGTCTTATTGGCAATTTGTTTTGTGGCTGATCGTATCGAAGCTAATAATAATAATAATAATTTGAAAATCAACATGAAAAAAATGGTGCCTCTATGTGTTCTTTTCAGTCAATAAATTAATAACACACACACACACACACACACACACACACACACACACACACACACACACACACACACACACACACACCATCTATATAATAAGCGGCTAGCGTCTGTGTGTGTGTCTGTGTGTCGGGGGTTGGCGTCCAAACGAGTCAGCCGATTGCCACCAAATTTGCCATGAGCCTAGAGGGACACTTGGGGGAGAACATAGGATAAAGAAACAAAATAAAGTCTATCTAGTTTGGTGAAATTATACAAAGAAATGGCAACATTAAAAGAGTGAGCTCGAGACAAGGGAAGTAATACAGGAACGTGTCGTCCACACCATGACCTGATTCAACTAGGTTGCTCCCCTTGGATGAGGGTTTATCGTGAATTTATCATACGTACATCGGAGTGCAACAGGCGATAGAAATTCTTAGTCCATCAAGTTTGGTGAAATTGATTATACAATACATCAATGCAAACGGTTGTCATGGTAACACGTACAAGGTCTCAGCCTCGTTAGCTGCTGGAAAAAAAAAGTTTTGTAAGTATAGTGACAGCAAACAACAACAACAACAACAACAAACGTGTAAGTATTATTCGTAAATATTTGTTTGATAAAAAGAAAACAGATAATGCAACCTACCTGGTTATAGTGAAAGTCGGAAGAGATGACGCGCTGGTGTTGACATGTAGTACACTTTAAACCCCTTTTTCGTTTTCTTTTCTTTTTTCTTTTCAATTTTCTTTACTACTTCATTGTCCCTTTCGGAAACTTCGGGGGTATTTCCCCGGGGGAAGCGCGTCGCCGCGGTGCAGCGCCACCCAATACCTATCCTATATATATATATATATTTTTTTTTTTTACAATTTTTGCTGGGGGAGGAAAGCCGGATAACCCGGAGAGAAACCCCCGATGAGCAGCCCGGCAGCCAGGAAAAACCGGTATCACATATCACAAACTCGACCTAGGCTCGAACCCACGCTTCATCGCCGTGACATTGGTGACGGCCGTTCAGGAGCTCACCGGCTACATATTAGACCACCGCTCACTGTTACCACAACTGCCACAGAAGGTTTTTTTTTTTAAGTCAAGAAAGTTTTCTCTCCCACAGAATTGAATGAGAATTTCTTCTCTCTGGCAAAGCAAATATCAAATGAGAGAGGAATGAAACCGGTGGAGAGAGAGAGACAGAGACAGACAGACAGACAGACATACCGGCTGTGGTTGCCAGAGGAGCTTAGACGATATCTCTCCTCCCAAAACCAGTGAGGCAAGGTGAAGTAGATAAGAGCAGAGGGTTAAAAGTAATAGTGCCCTACAGACAGAACCCACGCAGGCGTAAGGACACAGAATGACCATGGGGTCATTTTCATGGCCAATGCTCATGTGTATGTACTGCCACTCCACTACTGTGAGGCGCCCAGAGCTCCAGCAGGAGGTTGGGCGCCAGGCAAATTATTATTATTATTATTATGTTAAAGTTCAAGTTGTTTATTGTCTTATACAATGATGTATTTGACAAGGAGGGGGTTGTTTCCCGCGCTCGGGGAGCGAGGCATTATACTGATGTATCATAAAATAAGATTCATAATCTGCAGGCATCAAACAGAACAGTTTACATGCACAATGCACAGCCAAATATCACATCTGTACTGCCGCTCACACACACACACACACACACACACACACACACACACACACACACACACGCACGCACGCACGCACGCACGCACGCACACACACACACACACACACACACACACACACACACACACACACACACATTATGAGTCATGTTTGGTGTTTGTTTGGGGCACTCTGTTTGGTACTGCGCGTCAAATAAAGCCAGTGTTCACGATTCAAATACTCACTACACCCAGACTGCTCAGCGTAGAAACCTCAGACTTGTTCCGTTTCAAAGTTCATTTAAAGAGCAACATCACAAATGCAAGCCAACGGTATAATTATTTCATTTTATTGATTTACGTATTTATTTTTTAATATTCTTCTATTGACCTATATTCTTCTATATAGTTTTCAGACGAACCACTGTCGCATAGAGACTTGCACGAAAGAATCCGTCCGCACGTAAATGGGTGGGTGGGTGGGTGGGTGTTTGGGGGTTTAACGTCCTTTTCCACCACATAGGGTGATATCAAAGACGGGGCAACGATGAAAAAGCCAGCACAAATATTTGGCCCCAGCCGGGATCGAACTCACGACCCGAGCATTAGAAGTCCAACGCTCTACCATTCGACCACCGCAGCTCCCCTGCACGTAAATGGAACAGACCTATAATAATGATAATAATAATAATAAACGGTATTTGTATTTGAATAAAACTCAATGCACCTATCACTCACTCACACTCACGCACATTATACAACGATAAACAGACAAACACTGGTGAAACTGACTAGTTAAACAGGAAATTACTGGTGTTAGTTATTTATGGCCTCACGCCGCTCAAGCAACAAAGACCAGCACGCGGCTTAGGAAATGACTGGAAGGCTTTGCAAAAAAAGGAACGTTTTCAGATTACTCTTGAAAACAGACAGTGTGGGCGCATATCGCAGATTTGCAGGCAGAGCTAGAGTTCCAAAAGGCCTGTTTTGCCAGCCACTTATGTCTTTATATCCATGTCTTCCATATCAGTATGTATCTGTATATTGTCAGTCTACTACGTCTTTTTTTTTTTTTTTTTTTTTGCTACCCCAACTCTTTGCCAACTCCAGTGGTGTTCCTCCCAGGTCATGGGTGGAACCCACGGAGGACTCGGAAGCTGGGACAATTTTTTTATTATGCATGATGATGGAGATGAGGATGATAGTAAGATGATGCTATGGAGGTCCATGTGGTTTGGGACTGCGGGACAGGGCCGCATTCCACGCTTCCTGTCATAAATATCCCGGCATTAACCAGGCCCGGGAACTACGGCACCTGCGGTGCCGGCCGTGTAATCATCCACATCATAAGACGTGTCATACAAAGGGAAGCACCCCCAAAGTCGCGTCCGTGAAGTGGGTGAAGCTCGGCTGTGTGGCAACAGCCTCCCCAATGGGCCCATAGCACACCCGCTCTGGGTAGGAGCCGACCTAGGTAGGAAAAATCCCGCTTGTCTCGGCTGGGATTCGAACCCGGGTCTCCCGGTCCATGGTCCGAAGTGCTAACCACTACACTACGGGGGCCGGTATGGTTAGTTCTTAGATGTCTAGCAAAGCGACATTAGTCAGACACGTCGTCCAGTGAAGCCAGAAAGTCCCTCTCTGTCAACGCAGGTGTCGACGTAAACACCAAGAAGAAAAAAGAAAATGAATTTTATTATTATTATTATTATTGTTGTATTGTTGCTACATGTATTATTGTTATAGCATACTCACGGTGATCTGTCTCACGAATTTCAGAAAACTTCAGAAAGTCTCTTTTGTTGTGTATTTGTCTAGGTTGGTCAAAATACCTGGCGTTGTTCTCTGATGCCTGAAAAAAGCGGTAGCGAGTGAGTGAGTGAGTGAGTTTTTGAGGCTTAACGTCGCGCAAGCCACACAGACTGATTCGCGGCTAAGTGTGTCTGCACTACGTGAAAAAAAAAAAATGTAAACTTGGGGGCAGCTGATGCAAACTGATCTACGGGGCAATATAAACCTAGGACATGCAGGAGACGCTGCACCTTCATGCTAATTTATCGAACTCCCGGTTACAAAGAAGCGTAGAAAACAAATAACAATGAAAAGCGGTTGCGTTGTGCTTCATTGTTTAATATCAAACTGTGAGACATGTTGATTTTAAATCGAACTTTTGACGATTAAACACATCCAGCAGATATTCATCCCTTTGTGGTGATTAGTCTAATGGCCATTAATTTTGAAGTTGTAAAAATTTTGCACCGGTCCACCCCGCTCGTGAGTACACATGGCATGTGCGTCTTGTACTGTATTACTGTACTAATCTACCATGTCACTATGTCCTTGTACCATCAGTCTGCCATGTCACTATGTCCTTCTACCATCATGCAGTCTGCCATGTCACTATGTCCTTGTACGATCAGTCTGCCATGTCACTATGTCCTTGTACGATCAGTCTGCCATGACACTATGTCCTTGTACGATCAGTCTGCCATGCCACTATGTCCTTGTACCATCAGTCTGCCATGTCACTATGTCCTTGTACCATCATGCAGTCTGCCATGTCACTATGTCCTTCTACCATCAGTCTGCCATGTCACTATGTCCTTCTACCATCAGTCTGCCATGTCACTATGTCCTTGTACCATCAGTCTGCCATGTCATTATGTCCTTGTACCATCAGTCTGCCATGTCACTATGTCCTTGTACCATCAGTCTGCCATGTCACTATGTCCTTCTACCATCAGTCTGCCATGTCACTATGTCCTTCTACCATCAGTCTGCCATGTCACTATGTCCTTCTACCATCATGCAGTCTGCCGTGTCACTATGTCCTTCTACCATCAGTCTGCCATGTCACTATGTTCTTTCTGTGTGTGTCATAATCCCCCCCCCCCCCAAAAAACTAATAATAAAAAATAAAATAAAATAAATAAACAAATAAAAAAATAAAATAATGAAATCAAAATTAAAACTAAAATAAAATAAAATGTGGATTCAGATGGTGACGAATATTTGCTACACTTGCTGTCCGTTTTGGGGAAAGAGCTTTCTCACCCAGAATTCATGCTACACTAAAGTTACCGTTAAATCTTGACGTCGTTGTCAGCGGTAGCTAAAATCTATACACACACATTTAGATCTACAGAGTTTCATTGATATATCGGGTAAACAGAAAGTCAGTGAACAGAAATTCCTCCGCCAGTTGATGCTACTTTCTTTTGCGAAAGATCAAGTGATGAGGTTTCAGTTCAAACACAAGGACGTCTAGCCAGGAATCGACACTCAGTGGAAGGAGGTTGTGCTGAACCGGCGGGAGGACGTCGAACTTCTGTAACAGCGCTGTGACGTAGAGAAAGAGGCGCATGCGCGAGAAGCCATCGCCCGGACACATTCTCCTTCCAGTTCCAAAGGGAAGTAAGCTGCAACGGGAGAAGGAAGTGTTGGGGAGTTAGTGAACTTTCAGAGAACAAAGGAATTTGATTTTGATTTTGTTCTTGTTTCGCTTTACTTCGTTCATGTTGTTGTTGTTGTTATGGCGTTATCTTCACAATGCTATTTCCTACGTTGGCAAGATGGTTCGATTTTTCGATGGTTCGATTGTTTGCGTAGCTACCTCGCCGGAGGCTCGGTAGCTACACAAACAATCGAACCATTTCGGGGTTAGTCTTTCGCCGTAAACCACGAGAACGAATCATTGTAAGCTTTATTAAGGGAATCGTGTAAGCATAATTCTTACTTTTGTCGCAGTGGATGACTAGCTGCCACCAGTTGTCCCGTGTCGTCTATGAACCGCTCGGGTCGAAACACATCCGGGTCACCCCATACTTCCGGGTCATGGTGAATCACCCAGGTGTTTGAAAACAACTGAAGTGCGAATGATGATGATGATGATGAAACGTTTTTTATTCAGGATAGAGCATTTAGGCATTGCTGCCTGTCTTACAAGCTGTCCTGCTATACTACGTTTAAAAAGGGTTAAAAAAAACAACAAAAAACAAACAAACGAACAGACAACATCAAACCAAGGAGGGGGGGGGGGGGCGGGAGGCGAGGAAAAATGAGAGAAAAAAAAAGAAAAACAAAAGCATTAACTATCTAGAGGAAATGAAGAAGAGAAAAGTACACATGATAAACAAATCAAAACACACATGGCATGTGTCGATGATATTGGCTGTATGCCAAGTAGGAACTTCTAGCCACACAAACAATCGAAAAAGAAGTAAAAGACGGAACTAAAATGTACACATGAAATATAAAGCGAACATTAAATCTAAAAGTCTCCAAGACAAAGAAAAAACTTGCTTTCAGGCATTTTGATTTTTCCCCAAAAATAGTATTGCTCAAGTATTGTTCGTCGGTCACGTCTTTCAAAATGGTTCCATTTCCCACCCAAATGAAAGAAAATGACAAAAATAAAGAAAGGTAAAGATTCATTATTCACCCCATTAAAAGAATTTCACAGCTTTGGGATGAATAAATCTGTCTTTATCATTGTGTAGCTGAATAAATCTGTCTTGACTGTTTTGTATCTGAAGAAATCTATCTTCATCTTTCTGTTTCTAAATAAATCTACCTTCATCGGTCTGTATCTAAATAAATCTACCTTCATCGGTCTGTATCTAAATAAATCTACCTTCATCGTTCTGTATCTGAATAAATCTATCTTCAAGTTTCTGTATCTGAATAAATCTATCTAGGTTATTCTGTATCTTCATGAATCTATTTTTGTCCTCCTGTATCTGAATAAATCTATTTTCATCCTTTTTATCTGAATAAATATATCTTCATCTTTTTGTATCTGAATAAATCTATCTTCAAGTTTCTGCATCTGAATAAATCTATCTTCATTATTCTGTATCTAAATAAATCTATCTTTATCATTCTGTATCTGAATAAATCTATCTTCAAGTTTCTGTATCTGAATAAATCTCTCTTCATTATTCTGTATCTAAATAAATCTATTTTTGTCCTTCTGTATCTGAACAAAATATCTGAATCTGAATAAATCTGTCTTCATCTTTCTGTGTCTTTGCCATTCTGGATCATTTTTATGCTTTATTTTGTACGTATATGTACTTATTGTTTCAGCAGCCGTTTTCAAAAGTAAATTTCTCTAGAGCTCCTTTAACTTCTTAACTCTTACCGTACAGCCTTTCGGTACAACGAAGCCATCTATTGTGACGTCATCATTCGCCTGGTGAGGAAAACTAAGCGTCGTTGTCAGACGGAGGGTTTCCATGATGGCAGCTTCGGTATAAGGGAGGTTACTCCTGTCGTTTGTTTTCGGAAATCGCTCTCCAATGTTTTCGTCAATCTCCTTTTGCATCTTTTGCATCACTTCCGGGTGATGAGCCAGATAGAAGCAGAGTGATCTGAGTGCTTGCAGTGGAGCGATGTAGGCTGCGGAATTAATTTACTCTATATAGAGACTGATGTATATGTGGGGTGTACCAAAAGTATTGCCACTGTAGCTCTTGGTTTATACCAAAACCCGGAATGGATGCTGGTCTGTAAGGTTTTTGGTGTTGTTGTTGTGTTGTTGTTCTTTTTATCGTTGTTGTTTATTTTTGTTTCCTGTACTTTTGTTTGTTTTGTTGTTTTGTGGGTTTTTTGTGGCGAGTATACTTGCTGACTTCCCCTTCTGACTTTTTTTTTTTTTTTTTTTTTTGGGGGGGGGGGGTGACTTGTTCCCCTTGTGACCTTTCTGCGGAGAGTATATTTGCTGACTTCTCCCTTTGTGAGATACTATTTCGAACGGCAATATTCAAAGATTGCATGAATTCACTTCATTCAGATGGTACATCTGTATTTCTCAAAACTGGCTAATTTAAAATAAAAGAAAAAGAAGAGAAAAGTTTAAACCAATCACATGGCAAAACGTACCGCCAGACACGAATTCCATTATCAGTGCCCGGATGTGATCATCACAAAACCATTCGTTGCCTTCTCTGAGTTGTTCATCCAGAAAGGCGTCGATGACCCCCCTCGGTTTGTTCGGGACATGAGAAGCCTGACAATGACAAAAAGAAGACAAAAAATTAATATCAAGTTGCAGCAAATCAACGGCATCGCCATGAGGATGTTACTGTTCTCTGCATACTTGTATTTCCCTTTTTTGAAGGAACTCTTCCGGCCTACCTCTCAAATTCCCTTACAGTCCACCAAACAGCACGCACCCTTCTTTCTTCATGTGAAAAACTACTGAAAGTTCCCCGTCGAAACCTCAAAACAGTTGGCGAGCGCGCGTTTAGCTTTGCTGCCCCGTCACTCTGGAACGCACTATCACCTGCCGGCCTGAGAGACCAGTCGGACATAGATCGTTTCAAGTCTGACTTGAAAACGCATCTGTTCCGGCTGGCTTTCGACTGAGCCCACTTACCTCCTCCTGATTCAGCTGCTGCTGCTGCTGCTGCTGTGTGTGTGTGTGTGTGTGTGTGTGTGTGTGTGTGTGTGTGTGTGTGTGTGTGTGTGTGTGTGTGTGTGTGTGAGTGCGGGAGTACGCGCATTGAGAAATTGAGAATTCATTATTGTTATTATTATTATTCTCTGTTTTCTTTGTCTCCTCCTGCCTTGACCGACTCCCCGGCCAAGACTGCACTACGACCCTAGAAACATGAACTCTCCCTCGCCCTCATCCATTATCATATCCTCAAAATAGTATTACATCTGTTGTATGTTACGGAACCTGAGGACGGCGAGCCGACCGTACTGTGTACGATGCATTTCTTTTTTCTTTCTTTTTTTTTTTCTGCCCCAACTCTTTTGCCAGTTCCAGTGGTGTTCCTCCCAGATCATGTGTGGAATCCACGGAGCTCGGAAGCTGGGGCAATTTTTATTATGCATGGTGATGGAGATGAGGATGATAGTAAGATGATGCTATGGAGGTCCGTGTGGTTTGGCACTGCGGGACAGGGCCGCATTTCATGCTTCCTGTCATAAATATCCCGGCATTAACCAGGCCCGGGAACTACGGCACCTGCGGTGCTGTCCGTGTAAGCATCCACACCATAAGACGGGTCATACCAAGGGAAGCACCCCCAAAGTCGCGCCCGTGAAGTGGGTGAATCTCGGCAGTGTGGCAACAGCCTCCCCAATGGGCCCATAGCACACCCGCTCTGGGTAGGAGCCGACCTAGGTAGGAAAAATCCCGCTTGCTTCGGCTGGGACTCGAACCCGGGTCTCCCGGTCCATGGTCCGAAGTGCTAACCACTACACTACCGGGGCCGGTGTACGATGCATTTCACGTGTGCGGGCGATTCGCGCCATCGAGGGACGTTCTTTGGTTGTGAGGTCTGTACATTCACGCTAAATTAGCAGTCACTACTACTAGTAGTAGTAGTAGTAGTAGTAGTAGTAAATTATATGATGATGTTTGGCCATTTGTATAGCGCTAAAAAAAAACTAAAAAAAAACTGCCATGCAGTAAGCATGCTCACGGCGCCTTTGGAGAGTGAGAGAGAGAGATAACGATAACGATCCTTTATTTTACAACGGATGAAGTTATAGGCATACAAAGACCATTTTCGAACTTGCCGTTGCTACACTACCGTAAAAAAAAAGAAAATTCAAAAGAAGAATATGAAGGAAAGGATAAAAAAGTACATAAGAACTGGAATTGGCACACAAACACACATAAACACACGCACACACACAATAATATGCGCAAGCTCGCGCGGCAGACATGATTATAGAGAGAGAGAGGGAGAGAAGATGCGTCTTGAGGTTCCGCTTCACGGTCATGACTGACGCAGAACCTGACTTGAGGTGAGCTGGCAAGTTGTTCCAGAGTCAAGGAGCTGCACTCTTGAAAGCCCGTGCACCAGAGCGTTTCTTGTTTATGTTGTCATAGTAACCTGGGACAGCAAGTCTGGACTGGGAAGAAGGTCTTAGGCTGCGTGAAGGTCTATAGAGTGGTATGAGCTCAGCCAGATATAGTGGAGCAGTGCCGTGAATGCAGGAGAAAGTCAAGGACAGAAGCTTATGGTCGATGCGAAGCTTGACTGGATGCCAGTGGAGATCTTTGAGGACCGGTGTGATATGGTCAGTCTTTTTGGAAATTATACCTTCATTTGTCGAACAGTTCCCGAAGCCTTTGTAGTTCGCATACCTAGTGCAGAGTTGGGTGTTTTTTTTTGTGTTTTTTTTTTTTGTTTTGTTTGCTTGTTGTTGTTGTTTTGTTTGTTTTTGTCGATGTATGATATGAGGTCGTATTTGAAAGAGATAATCATGCATTATTGTGGGTGCTGAGATCAGTTTTCTAGACTGGAAAACCCGAAAATGACCTTCATTCCTGCACACCAAGGATTCGAACCGGACGGTTTAGGACCCGAAGTCGGATATACCTTAACCACTAGACCCAATCCCCTTGCTTTGCAAGTAAATACCTTCATGTTGTCGAACAGTTCCTGGATGAGTACGCCTTTGTAGGTCGAATGCCTTGTGCAGAGTTCCTTGTAGTATGAGCCAGGAATGAGACGCAGAAAAGGAAAGTTTGTG
>JACVVK020000537.1:132500-142500 GCA_018292915.2 Batillaria attramentaria | reverse complement strand
GGATAGGGAGAAGGGGGAGGGCAGGATAGGGAGACGGGGGAGGGCAGGATAGGGAGACGGGGAGGGCAGGATAGTGAGACGGGGGAGGGCAGGATAGGGAGATGGGGGAGGGCAGGATAGGGAGAAGGGGGAGGGCAGGATAGGGAGAAGGGGGAGGGCAGGATAGGGAGACGGGGGAGGGCAGGATAGGGAGACGGGGGAGGGCAGGATAGGGAGACGGGGGAGGGCAGGATAGAGAGAAGGGGGAGGGCAGGATAGGGAGAGGGGAAATTTGTTCAGTGATTATTGAAGGTCACAGAATACAATGCAAATAAAGCAGGCTAGGGAGTAAGAGGTCCGGTATTATCAAAGTTAGTTTTCCTTTTTTTTTTTTTTTTTTTTTTTGCAGTTGTTGAAAGTGTATTTGATGCCAATTTTCGTGTTTTTTTGTGAGGGAGGGTGGGTGTGGGTGTTTGGGGGATTAACGTCCTTTTCCACCACATAGGGTGATATCAAAGACGAGGCAACAATGAAAAAGCCAGCACAAATATTTGGCCCCAGCCGGGATCGAACTCACGACCCGAGCATTAAAAGTCCAACGCTCTACCATTCGACCACCCCGGCTCCCCTAAAGCAGGCCAGGGAGTAAGAGGACCGGCATTATCAAAGTTAATTTTCCTCTTTTGTTTTTTTTTTTGCAGCTGTTGAAAGTGTATTTGATGCCAATTTTGGTGTTTTGGGTGAAAAGAGGCATGTTTGGTCTGTTGATAAATGGCCGACTTGACTTGATCATTGACAAATTTTTAAGCATATCTCGGGGCATGTGCGGGACATAAATAACAGAGTTTACACCGCTCGTCAGTGCAAATTTTCAGTGAGTTAACTGTGAATGTTTTACGTCTATAAATAGTAAGGAAACAGAGAGCGAAAGTGTGAGTTACGGCTTTCCATATCCCACTCAGTGGTTTATGAGTTCACAAAAACACACTCCAGTTACGTCATCGGTTAGTGGCCTTGAAATGGAGATTTCTAACCGGCTTCTGCTAAAACAGCTGAAAATGGAATTTTAAAAAAAAAATTACAAATGAGGTGATGTTGACTGCATTAGGAAAGACACTGCAGAGAACAGCAAAACAATAAGCCAAAAAGCTAGCCGGATACCTGTAAACAAGACAGATAGCAATCCTGTTCCGGGACCGTCGATAACTCTAGGCCCCTGCGACGAAGGTCAAGTCGGGCTAATTAACCGAGACCCTGCCGAGCTAAGTGATACGATACATAAGAAGGAAAAAACAAAATAAAAATACTCGGTGACAAGGAAAGCGGACATTTGCGAACAGCTTTGAGGTCCCCGTGTTATTTCACAGTGTGCACAGAAGCGGTGGGAACTGTCGTATTCACCAGCACAGTACATTCTCAGCCTGTTTCAAGATTATTGCCTGCATGAGTTGTCTCCCTTGCCGCAACAAGCAAGCATTTTTCGTGGCAGACCACAAAACTGCATGCGTGCTACGGGTCTGTGTATGCTTCTTACAAGCTCAATGCATACAATTTTGAGCTGTTTCAGTATGTGGGGTTGGCGCGGACGCTGCGTCAGTAGGCTGTCAAAATTACGCTTTCACTTCATCATTTTTGGCATGCAGCTTGTAGATATGTCTCGCAACTGGTATGGTCGACTTCTCCTCGGCGCACATATCCATCTCTGCTGAAATGCTCACGGCGCCGCAGGGCTGGAGGACGAAGCAGTGAAAGCCTGCTGCCGTTAAGCGCTACTTTATGTGCAAACCTCCACCCTGCTATTCACTCTGGTGCGTGCGCCAGTATTTCTGTTTACCACGACACCGGCCACAGCCTTCTCTTCTTCGAAAGATGAACGTGGGATTTTTAGCGTGCACACTTGATGTATGTGCGTGCGTGTGTACACGAAGGCGAGACAGACACCGTAAACGAGTCTGCACATGGGTTTGACTCGATATAGTAAGGAAAAATCCCACCATATTCCTGCCCACCGGGGACTCGAACCAGGCAGCTCAGGATCCGAAGTCGGATGCCTTAACCACTAGACCAAATCCCCTGGTAACCATGCATTGCCTGTTTTGGTGGGCAAAATTGTTCGGAAGGAAGTGTGCTGCCTGACTCTTTAGAAGGAACCAAAGATCAGAAAAAAAACCAACAACTTTAATGTGGCATTGAAGAAGGCCAAGCGCTTTTCGGTTCCAAGGCCCGTATGTAGAACTCGAGGTTAATTTAACCCACGGCTACGGGCCTAACCCAGACTAGGACAAAAGACACCCCAAAACAAAATTAAGTAAAAAAGGAAGCGGAGAAAGAAAGACAAAAATCCTTCTATAACGGCATAGGCACCTTGCTGGGATGGACCCGCTTCCTGATTTAAGACCAAAAAAATAACCCGAGAGCTAGTTTAGTTCGAGGTTAGACTCTAACCCGGGGCTAAACTCCCTAACCCCGACTTTTACATGCGGGCCCAGGTTAACACCAAGGGGTTTAATCTCATGAATACTGCAACTTGACTCAGTTGCGTGGTGACTCGCCTGCCTTGCTCCTAGCTTCAGTGTGGGGTTTTGTTTGTTAGTTTGCTTGATTGGTTTGCATGCTTGTTGGTTGGTTGGTTGGTTGGTTGGTTGGTTTGCGCAACGAGCACGACCTACCTTATGGAGGACTGCTGAGCTTTATGATTGGAGGTGATTGTTGTATTTCTTGTTGGTTTGATTTGGTGTACATGGTGTAGTTCAGTCTTTGTTTGATCTACCTAAATGATAATAATAATAATGAGTATTATATAGGCGCTTTACGCAATTTCATGAATCGGCTCAAAGCGCCGCGAACTGAACCCAACAGGCACGCTCACGTGAATCACACACATTCTCTCACACACTGGACATAAACACATTACAATCACGTGGTGCGAAGGGTCAGCTCAGCTATTTAAATTTCGGAATTTAGAATTGCATTTATTTTTCAAATTTGGTGGGCTGAACATTTCCAAAGCAGAGGGGGGGGGGGGGGGGGGGGAAGCCGGAGTACCCGGAGATTTGGGATTTGGTTGAAGTTGAGGATCAGTTCATCCTGAAAGCAACGCTTTGTGATTGTGTGTGTGTGTGTGTGTGTGTGTGTGTGTGTGTGTGTGTGTGTGTGTGTGTGTGTGTGTGTGTTCCTGCACGCAGAGAAAACACGGCAAGAAATCTGCCAAGAAGAACTTACTGTCTACACTCCAAAACTGGCGGGAAGCTGTGCGGGAGATCTACCCTGATCTTCTCACCAGAACCTACTGTGTACCTCCTGTCTACTTCAACCGAGTGCCATACGAATCCGTGACGGTCGCGGGACAAGTTGTACTCAAACTGAAATCACCGACGGCAGAAGAAGAATGTCAACAGCAAAAACAGCAAGAACAGCAAGATCAGCAGCGGCAACAACGACGACAACAACAACAACAACACCAGCAAGTACAACAACAGCAGTGGCAAAATCAACAACACCAACAACAACAAAATCAGCGACAGCAACAACAAAAGCAACGACAGAATCAACAAACAGAGGAACAACAACAGCAGCAACAACTACAAAATCAGCGAGAGCAACAACAGAATCAACTGCAACGACAACAGCAACAGCAACAACAGCAGCAACAACTGCTACAACTTCAACAACAACGGCAGCAACAACAACAACAAAAGCAACAGCAACAACAGCAACAGCAACAACAACTGCAACAACAACAGCAGCAACAACTGCAACAACTTCAACAACAAAGTCAACTGTTCAACAAGTTCGTCAAGGAAATAGGCGCACAGCTGTACGATCAGAACCTTGCACGAAGTCAAATACCCGTAGAACAAAGTCATGCCATCTCTACTCCAATGACTCCTGCAAGCCAGTTCTCTCAAGCTGCAGCAGGCAAGGACGCTTCACCAACTAAAGAAAGACTTACACAGGCAGGTTCAACCAGTGGGCCTGGACGGCCTGATCCAGTAACTCTCTCATCCAAGGAGATGACGCTGAGAGTGTCCAGTTCAGACATGCCAACACAACTAACAACTGACGCATCCGCCGTGTGCCCACAGAAACAAGGCGATGAGTCCTTTCCGCGGATTTCAACGGATGGGCATTCCTCAAGTTCCACCCACAGTGGTTCGACGCACGAGCTGACGAAAGAATCGTCTCAGTCGCACCAGGCTCCCAGTTCGGTTTGCCCGTCATCTTTCTCCTCGCCCAGCAAACCTGTCACACCTTCTCAAGACAACTTTGGACTGTCGAAAATATCTCCTGCTTCGGCGAGTGACTCGCAGGTGACGTGTCACAGATCTTCCTCTGACGCTCCAACCAAAAGCGCTTGCACGTTTCTTCAGAATACCGAGAGTGAGAAAACGATGCTTCCGGTCGGTATGGACCCCACGCAGCTTGCCTCTACCAAACCTGACAGATCGACCAACTCAAGTTCTGTCGCCGAAAACCCTACAAACAATGACAATTCCCAAGGCCCGAAGGCGCCCGCGAGGAGACAAAATTTAATACCGCTGCATGTGCCCCAGAATCTCTGGAACCGACGGCTAGATCCCAAGAAAAAAATCACAAACGTTGACCCGACCTACATACACGACGACTCGGCCCAGCAGCACGTGCTACACTGTCTTCAAGAACTAGGTCATCGTCAGAAGGAGGTCATGTTTGTGCTGTCACAGCTGAGTTACGATAATTATCTCAACAAACCGTCCTACGCCGCAGCCGTCAAACTACTCAACCGTTCTTTGGACCTGGACACGGAATACCGCCGGGGTGACTTTGACGTCATTGTAGTTCATCGTCACTATGGCATTCTGGCGGGAGAGATTAAGACAGTGGGGAAACAGCAACCCGTGTACACCACGAGCCAAGAAAAAGCCGATGCTGACATTGCAAAAAGGGTGGAAGGGGCGGTCAAGCAGCTGGAAAAGTCCGAGAAAGTTGTGAAGCACATCGTGGAAGATTTTGCTCCTGGCATCTTGGTGAGAAAGACGTTGATACTGCCTCACGTGACCAGTCATCAGCTGACCAGGGTTCTGACGTCATATCCTATTCTGGAACAGGTAAGACATTCTCCTGCAGCCTGGGCGGGGAGCCGGGATAGCCGAATGGTAGAGCGCGGGACCTTTAATGCTCGGATCGTGAGTTCGAATCCCGGCGTGGGCCAAATATTTGTGCTGGTCTTTTTCTCGTTGCCCCGTCTTTGATATCACCTATGCCGTTGGAAAAGGGCGTTAAACTCCCAAACACCCACCAACCCTAACTAACAGTTTGGGCACAATATTCAGGGAATTTTGGGCAGATGTGTATAACGTGCATTTGTCAAAAGGGAGATACTGTGCTGATTATTACTGTGCAAAACACAATTAGAGGAAAGAGAAAAGCCTGTTCGTTTCCGAAACTTAAATAGCTGAGCTGACCCTCCGCACCACGTGATTGTAATGTGCTTATGTCCAGTGTGAGAGAATGCGTGTGATTCACGTGAGCGTGCGTGTTGGGTTCAGCTCGCGGCTCTTTGTGCAAATTCAAGAAACTGAAAGCGGCCACGCAATGCACAGTTATTATTATTATTTGTCCATTCGATACCTTTCTTATCTTGTCATGAATTAAAATCAAGACCAGGACTGGTATGCACGTCAGAACCGGTTAGCTTAAACGCGTTTAGAGCTTAAACGCGGTTAGCTATATGGGCCCTAACCGCGTATAAACCCTAACCGGATTTGGTATGCACGACGCGCTAAACGGAAACGTATAGCTAAACGCCACGTTAAAGGTGAGATATTTATAGATTACTGGGAAAACCCGCTCCGCTGTGTGCTTTCGGTTTAATCCAACTACACGTGGAAGTTTCTGAAATTTGCAGCATGACGGAGAAAGTCGGAAAAAGGGCCAGAATAGCTAACTGCAATTCAGTGCTGAGCAAGTTAGAATACTACTTGAAGAGCTGCAAGTAGAACATATGACCGTTTTCAGCAGCCACAGCGCCACCATAACGCAACACCCTCGCATTGTGCACGCTCCCTGGCCACTTGGCCACACAGTTGATAAAGACGAGGTCCGCGTCACAGAATAATGAGATCACCCGATAACAGCCGAAATGATGAAATCAATAATTAATTTATACTCACATTTTCTGTCTAAATATCACACACACACACACACACACACACACACACACACACACACACACACACACACACACACACACACACACACTCTTCTCTGTCGTCGTACGTGTCGAAGGGATTAGTACGGTCCCGGAAAATTCGGTTTCTTCGTAGAAGACGCCGCTGTCGTGCTTGGAAAAACAAAAGTGCCGCCATATTTACACGCGTTTAGGCCCGCTATCGGACCCCCAGAGGTGCGATAACTTTAAACGCGAAAATCCGTATAGGACAGGCTAACCGGATTGACGTGCATACCGATTTTTCCCGCCTATCTGCCCGTATAGGGGATAAACGCGGTTAGTCCACTAAACGGACCGACGTGCATACGGGCCCTGAATGGGTCCCACGTACTCTACCGTCTTTTGGTAAAAAGGTGTAAGCTCCGTGTATTTTAAAATAGTCGTACCCCTATACAACTTGATGATTTACATACGCTGATACAGACAAAGCTATAACACACAGATAACTGCACAGATCTGTTAACTCTTTGACGACGGAGCGCAATTTCTGACACACGATTTCCTATAGGAAATCGTGTGTCAGAAATTGCGCTCCGTCGTCAAAGAGTTAATAGTACTAGTTACTTTGACTCGTTTTCTGCAGGAAGTTCGTGGTTGTCTGGGAGCCCCGGATGGAGTGAGCGTCGTTCAGCTGTGTCTGTGTGCCGACCAGATGTCAGACCCCGCTTCTCCCTGGCACGTGACACCCGCTATGTCAGAACTGAGTGCCTGGTGGCGCAGACGGATGGCCTGTACTACAGACCCGGCAATGTCGGATGACGTCTATCTCAACATGGTCTCAAGGTAACAAAAAGCACAAAACGGAAAAAAAAGAGTTTTCATAATAAATTTTGATGATGATGATGATGATGATCGCGGGCGATGACGACCTTGACCTCAGTCTTTGGTTGTCGAAAGGAATCAGTGTATCCTGAGGTGACTGACGAGTCCAATCCAGGCATGGAAGTCTTTTCGACATGTTTGGCATGTGTGGGTCTGACACTAAATTTTGATAATAGAACTTTGAACTGTAAGTTTATCATTAGAAGAAGGCTTTGGTTTTTTTTTGTGTGTGCGTTTTTTCCCCTTCCCGTGTCCTGTATTTGTTCCATCTTCTCCAGACTTGCCGGCCCTGCTACAACAGTGAGCGTGCATTGCGTGGTCCCCCCGCGCGTGGAGGTGCGGACGGAGGGAGAGGCCGTGTCTGAGGTGGGGGAGAGGATGGCGCGCGTGGTGCTCACCCCTCGCCAGGTCGGCCTCGTCTCCCGCCCACAGCGCATGGTCTGTCTGACGGGACCCCCGGGCACGGGCAAGACTCTGCTGCTGGTTCTGATCGGCCTTGACTGGCTGTGGCAAGGTATGATAAAGTTACTGGTTGCGTTTGTACGGTTGAATGCGGGAACTCAAATCCCACCCCAACCCCGTACCCCCGTACTCGCCATCATCCCTGGTTAGCTTCTACCACTTTTTTTATTGTCCCTTTCGGGAATTGTCGGGCTGCTTCCCCCTGGGGAAGCGCGTCGCCGCGGTGCAGCGCCACCCAATACCTATCCTATATTTTTTTTTTTTTACAAATTTGTTTGGGGAAGAGAGCCGGATAACCCGGAGAGAAACCCCCGATGAGCATCCCGGTAGGCAGGAAAAACTGGCGTGACATATCACAAGCTCCACCTGGGATCGAACTCACGTTTCGTCGCGATAACATTGGTGAAGGCCGTACAGTAGCGCAGCGGCTAAATCTGACGCTGGAAGTCACAGTAGATTGTAAGTTGTGTAAGTCTTATGCTCCTGTATTGTGCCGTGAATGTCAAAGGGGCGTTTGGGTGTTTGGAGGTTTAACGTCCGGGTGATATCAAAGACGGGGCAACGACACATCGCTGCAGCGTCTAGCGGGTGTTGTGTTCTACATGAGAACACTAGACACTGCGATCTTTCTCGCTCAATGTGAAAAAGCACAGTGAGCTGTGAAATCAGGCTGCCCTTGGCTTCTGTAGGCGTTTCAGGGACGCTGAAAACTCTGTAACTGTGACAGGGAGTGGGGTGGGTGGGTGTTTGGAGGCTTAACGTCCTTTTCCACCACATACGGGTGATATCAAAGATGGGGCAACGATAAAAAAGCCAGCACAAATATTTGGCCCCAGCCGGGATACGTACTCACGACCCGAGCATTAGAAGTCCATCGCTCTACACTTCGGCCACCCCGGCTCCCCGAACGTCAAAGGAATACAGATATCTGTGACACATTTACAGACAATAAATTCCCTTGACTTTGAATTTGACTTTGTGTGTCGAGATAAAACAGGCGATGGTCGCCTCGACTAGCTTCTGTGAAACCTAGTAGATTGTAAGTTGTGTAAGTCTTAATATGCTCCTGTATTGTGCTGTGAATGTGAAACGCATAATTATCACATATCTGTGACACATTTAAAGAGAATAAATTCCCTTCAGCTTTGTATTCCCCTCAGAACTCAATACAAGACTTTAAGGCTGATGCACATGAGGAGAATACTTTTGTTTGTATTATTTATGCTCTCTGGCACCTGCAGACAGGGCTCGTTACCCCAATCTTGATGTGTGAGAGAATGCGTGTGATTCACGTGAGCGTGCGTGTTGGGTTCAGTTCGCGGCGCTTTGAGCCGATTCATGAAAATGGGTAAAGCGCCTATACAATACTCATTATTATTATTATTATTATTCGCAAGGTCATGACGTCCACGTTGTCAGCTGGTGGATCCTGGGACTCCCCGTCTCGCTTCTCATCTACCACCAGCTTCAGATGACCCTGCAGAACGACCCCAATGTGCCGGCTAACGCTGGCAAGGTGTATTTCCACCATTTCGACTTGTACACTGCAAACTACGATGTGAGTTCGGCCATCAACAAGCTTGTTGGGGCAGCGAAAAATGGGGAACTGTACGTCATTATGGATGAAGCCAGTTTCGGACTCGAGTAAGTGTATGGTTGGTTAGTTGTTGTTGTTGTTGTTCTTGTTCTTGTTGTTGTTGTTGTTGTTGTTGTTCTTCTTCTTCTTCTTCTTCTTCTTCTTCTACTACTACTACTACTACTAGTAATGTTACTACTACTGCTACCACCACCACTACTACTACTACTACTACCACTACTACTACTACTACTACTACTACTCCTCTCTTCTAACTCTACGTCAATTTATGGATGAAGCCAGTTTCGGACTCGAGTAAGTGTATGGTTGGTTAGTGGTTGTTGTTGTTGTTCTTGTTCTTCTTCTACTACTACTACTACTACTACTACTACTACTACTACTACTACTACTACTAACTCTACGTCAATGGTCGTAAAACTACTACTACTACTACTCTCTACTAACTCTACGTCAATGACGTAGATGGATGAAGCCAGTTTTGGACTGGAGTAAGTGTATGGTTGGTTAGTGGTTGTTGTTGTTGTTCTTCTTCTTCTCCTCCTACTACTACTACTACTACTACTACTACTAGTAATGTTATTACTACTGCTACTACCACCACCGCCACCACCACTACTACTACTACTACCGTTACTACTACTACTACTGTTACTACTACTACTTCTACTACTACCACCACCACTACTACTACCACTACCACCACTACTACTACCGTTACTACTACTACTACTGATGTTACTACTACTACTACTACTACTGATGTTACTACTACTACTACTACTACTACTACTACTACTGTTACTACTGCTACTACTACTACTACTACTGCTACTACCACCACCACCACCATTACTACTACTGCAGCCTGTCCATTTTATTTCAACCTTTTCTGTCTGCCAGATCTGGTTCAAATGACCTGGTAACGGAGT
>JACVVK020000537.1:105000-125000 GCA_018292915.2 Batillaria attramentaria | reverse complement strand
CGCGGTGGCCGGCCTAAAAATAGATGTGATGCATTTTTTTTTTTTTTTTTTTTTAACGTGATGGGGGTGAGCGGTGGTCTGGTAGCGCGTTGGATTTAGCGGCTGCGCTACTGAATGACCGTCACTAATGTCACGGCGATGAAGCGTGGGTTCGAGCCCAGGTCGAGCTTGTGATATGTGATACCGGTTTTTCGTGGCTGCCGGGCTGCTCATCGGGGGAGGCAGCCCGAATTTCCCGAAAGGGATAATAAAGTAAATAAACAAACCAAAAAACAAACCACCACCACCACCACCACCCAAAAAAAACAAAACAAAAACAAAAACAAACAAAAAAAAACCCCGTCTTTTGTGTCTTTCTTTCGCAACGTTAGTGCTTGCAGAAGAAGATGCTTTTGAAAATGACATACGCCGACCAAACCTAATCTCTGTCATCAAAAAGAATTCCTCGCCGTATATATGGCGATGGTTCAGACAACTCTGAAAGTAAGGGATACCTCCTCTCTGCCTTTTTGATTCTGTCTATGAACAGATATTACAACAAACCGTGCACAGCTACGGGCAGGCTAGCATACAACTAGCTACGGCAGTTATTCATGTGGCCACGCAAGCTTTAACCAGCAGCGCAGCTGGCTACTCGCTAGCTAGCCGCGAGCTATCGCCGCTTTTGGTGTGGCCACCCACCGCTCACTGCTCAACAGCTCGCTTACCGCTAACTCACAGCGCGGCTACAGCGCAGCTTGTCATCTGGACGAACACTAAGACTTGTTAAAAAGAACAAGCCAGTGCACGCCAGTAGATGTCACTTCAAGCCACTCCCCGGTAGGCGCGAGACAGCTGCAGACTGCATAATAGTGGTTTGAAGGGGCTCCTAGTGATCTGAAGTTTTCAAGTTCCATTGCGAATTTTGCATGGGCTTTCAAGAGGTATATGATATATATATATATAGAGAGAGAGAGAGACGCAAAATGCCGAACGTGACCTTCGCGGATAGTCCCGAAAACATCGGAAAGACCAACTCTACCTTTACGTCACTTCCGGGTCGGAATGAGCGGGTGTGGAGAGTCCTGCTCTGTCAGTGTTCGAGTCATTACTGATAACTGACATCAGCTCGCCCCCCCCCCCCCCCCACCACCACCACCATTGAGCGAAACCTACGCGGTTTCTTTTTCCTGTGTTGCTCTGTTTTGATATCGTCGCGGCATTGCTGACAATGAAGTTCCAACGGGCGTTTATCGTGATTCTGATATGGGCATGGGAAGTACCCAACAACAAAATCAAGTTTCCGATACAACTATTCTAGTGTTTGTTGCATATGTGTTCCTAGTAGTTGTGTACGTGCGTAAACGAACATTATTTTCCAGCGGAGAGAGAGAGAGAGAGAGAGAGAGTCAATGATTGAATCAACGAAACTTTATTTTACAACGGTATAGGCAGTTGACGTCAGATGGTCAGTTTTCATACCCACCGTTGCTAAAAACTATTATTAACTAAGTATTAATAAGAAATAAAGAATAAAACAAGAAAAACAAACAAACAAACAAATAAACGCACAAATAAAACATCAACAAACAAACAAACAATTAACGAGTAAAT
The DNA here is from genome assembly GCA_018292915.2 of Batillaria attramentaria. Classification (NCBI taxonomy): domain Eukaryota; kingdom Metazoa; phylum Mollusca; class Gastropoda; family Batillariidae; genus Batillaria; species Batillaria attramentaria. The sequence continues at coordinate 123,407 of JACVVK020000537.1, read as the reverse complement.
GTTGCAAACACACGCACACACATACACTATGCCTGTTGATTTCAAGTGCACACAAAATTTAAAATTTAAAACAAGGAGAGAGAGAGAGAGAGTGTGTGTGTGTGTGTGTGTGTGTGTGTGTGTGTGTGTGTGTGTGCGTGTGTGTGTGTGTGTGTGTGTGTGTGTGTGTGTGTGTGTGTGTGTGTGTGTGTGTGTGTGTGTGTGTGTGTGAGAGAGAGAGAGAGAGAGAGAGAGAGAGAGAGAGAGAGAAATGAAATGAAACTTTATTTCTCAACGGTAAAAGACATTGGTCCAGTGGTCCAGTTTTCATTCTTGCCGTTGCTATTGCTACACACACACACACACACACACACACACACACACACACACACACACACACACACACACACTCACTCACACACACACACACACACACACTCTCTCTCTCTCTGTCTATCTACTACTGACGTCCGCTCACACTGCAGACACTATATACAAAAGGATATAAGTATCAAATGCAAAACACATGAGAGGGAAAGGCACAGTATATAAGCAACACATACAGGAAACAGTGTATATAGGTATCAATACACACACACTATTCATGTACCAACATAAGTGGTCGGATGCATGGTGTTTACGGAAGTGGCTGCGAACCCGCATGCATTAGATGTTTGAAGAGGCTCTCAGAGAGAGAGAGAGAGAGAGAGAGAGAGAAATTGAAACTGAAATAACTGGAAAAACGGTGGGAGGGGTGCCCCAAACACTAACCCACGTTCCCACGCCACAAACCGTCATTATCGCTCAGTTGGTATAGTTCGACCGTTAAGGGGTGCAAATGTATACCAGTCAATGCCGTCGATATTTCGCTTGAAGTCAAGTCGTAGAGTGAGTGAGTGTGTGAGTGAGTGAGTGAGTGAGTGAGTGAGTGAGTGAGTGAGTGAGTTTTTAAGGCATAAAGCCGCGCAAGCCACAAAGACTAATTCGCGGCTGAGTGTGCCTGCACTACACGGAAAAAAAAATGTAACGTTGGGCAACTGATGCAAACTGGTCTACGAGGCAATAATTATAAACCTAGGACACGCAGGAGACGCTGCACCTTCATGCTAATTTATCAAACTCCCGGTTACTAACAAGCGTAGAAAACAAATAGCAATTACAACTAGGTAAAACAAAGATAAATACTAAGCGCATATACAGCAAATATTGCAACTTATCATCTCCTAGGCGCAATAAACCAGTTCGCAGAATAGTCAAGTCGTAGAAGGAAGTCAGCGGCCTCAGTCATGACTTCACCTCGCCAGACCCCGGAATACATTAATTTTGCACCCCCTCTCGCGTTGCGCGGATACAGTCGCCCCCCATTAGTGGACGACAGGGCCCGTATGTAACACTCGAGGTTAATTTAACCCACGGCTACGGGCCTAACCCAGACTAGGACAAAAGAAACCCCAAAACAAAATTAAATGAAGGGTTGGGTTTGGGGGTGGGGGAGAGAAAAAAGACAAAAATACTTCTATAACGACATAGGCACCTTGCTGGAATGGACCCGCTTCCTGATTTAAAACAAAAACAAAAAACAACAGAAAATTGAACCCTAGAGCTAGTTTAGTTCGAGGTTAGACCCTAACCCGGGGCTAAAAGCCCTAACCTCGACTATTACATACGGGCCCAGGAGTTTCTTTGCTCCTCCTGCGCATGGCTGGTATACATTTGCAGCCCCTAAAGGCCGTTCTTAACCGGGCGAACCACCAGTCTGGCGAACTTGTTCGGCGAACTGTGTATTGTATACGAACAGGGCAAGCGCACACACGTACATAGTTCCAGAGGTTCGGCCGGACTAGTTCTCTTTCTTAACCGACCGTTAATGATATGCATACGTCATCGCCCGAACAAGGCGGACTCGGAAGTTGAGACAATCGTAAACAACCAAAATGGCCGCCTTCGTAGATCGAGACGACCAGGCATTTGCGGTAGTTATCGTTTTGAGTGAACTCTTGGAAGCCGAGGAGGACGAGATAAGAGGAAAAGAGCGCAAGAGAGGGAAATGTGAAGTGAGTCGATAGCCGCGATGGCGTCCGCCATTTTCCTCAAGTTTGTACATGCGCACAACAGCTCTCCCCGAGCAACCAATCAGAGCGCAGGATCGGCAAAAGGATCGCGAGGGTTCCCACGACACGCTATGCAGTCCTCGAACCTAGTTCGCCGAACCTTTCGAACCAGGGTTTCCGCACAAGTATTTGGTCGGTAAGAAACAACGTGCGCGAACCTAGTTCGCCGTACTCTCCGAACCTAGTTTGCGAACCAAAAGTCTGCCCGGTTAAGAACGGCCTTAACGGGCGAACTATACCGGGTGAGCATCATCATCCGGCCGTGGACAGCGGCAAACGCATTAGTATGGGCCTTTCCGCTTTCAGAGGCTGTTGCAACCCCTCTCACTGAGTGCTTTACCGCTCCTGTTCCTGGAGTGAAATTTGTCCCGGACAAAGGAGGAAGTACTTAACTTCTTGGAAAAAAAAAAGTTTCCTCTGGTGACGCGAATATAAAGCCACGGTAACGAGGAAACTAGTATTGAGCTCTTTGAAGGACTTGCAATGCTGAAAAAAAAAAAGTCAGCGCAAACAATGTTGCCCACCACGTACGGAAACATAACACACAACACACACACACACACACACACACACACACACACACACACACACACACGCACGCACGCACGCACACACGCACGCACAGAGGCAAATGCTTCAAGTGACATTTAAAAGCTCAATAGGCCATTATTATCATGATTAGCATTGTTATCTCTCTCTCTCTCTCCCTCACACACACACACACACACACACACACAACACACACACACACACACGCACGCACGATCACTCGCCATAACCGTATGGGAAATCCCAAGAGGGGAAATATTTCACGGGGGTCCAGATACCGAATGACTGGTTGCTCACGTCACAATAAAATGTTTACGAGGCTCCGTCAGTTGTGCTGTGTTTATCAAAGATGTGACAGATTACAAATATCACTCCTACAGCTACCGGCTTCTGCAGGCATACGCCATACGTACCAGCCCAGGCGGAAACCTGTCTCGTGAATCCCACTCGCTACTGAGGCTACGCATTTCGAGGCAAGTGATCCGTTTGCAACAGAAAATAACCGTGTGCCTTCATGAAAGTAATTTTTGCCCGTGCTCCTTCAGGCAGCCATCTCACACTGTTGGATTCGTCGTTTGACTGTGTGTGGTAGGGAGTACAAACAACGCCCTGACTTAAGCGGCCCACACACGCTCAAACTTTTTCATCAATAGTATTGACGTCAAACTTTTTGACGCTTTTTTGATCGTGTAGGGGCGGTATTGATGGCCTCAAAAGTATTGACGTCAATATATTGATGGATCTGTTTCAGTTGATATTTTTTGCGCAAACCGTCAAACTATTGAGCGTGTGTGGGCACTCATCAATATTCACTTTTGATTTTCAGAAGAGAAAAGATCTGGCGCCGTCTGTTGCTCCGTCCATTGCCTTTCACAGACTGAATATTGCACAATAATATTGAGCGTGTATGGCAACCGTCAAAACTGTCAAAAAGTTTGACGTCAATACTATTGATGAAAAAGTTTGACGTCAATACTATTGATGAAAAAGTTTGAGCGTGTGTGGGCCGCTTTACAGTTCAGTTCTACACTGTACTAGAATAAAGTCTGTGATTTACACCGATACTACCTTATATTTGTTAGTATGTAGTTAGTATGGTCAGAGTACAGATTCTGGTCTGGTTCCATTGGTTTAAACTGATTTATTTTGTTGCACTGATGAAATTACAGAAACACAGTTTGAGCAAAAACAAGACATGCTTATGACATGCTCAATAAAAATTCAATTTAAGCAACATATGCAATGGCGGTATACAAAAAATTGAAACATCTCGTGGTTTCTTTCGTGGTGAACCACTCGAACTAATCATGTAAGTTCTATTTATACACTTGACAGGAGAGACATGGTGTCTCGCGATTTCGGTTTTGTCTACTTTTGCAATCAGAACTAGCAGGAAAATTAACCAGCACCGGGTCTGTATCTTACAGACTAGACACAGTGACAGCAACTACTGAGCATGGACAGGGGAACCGCTATAGTTGGACTTTCAGTGCTCAGGTCGTGAGTTCAAATGCCGGCTGGGACCAGATATTGGTGTCTTCATCACGCCTGTAGCAGGCACCCACCTGTTCCATGATCATGTACGGTAACGGAGGTGGGGACGTTCAGACAGTAGGACAGTAGATGACACAGTTTGTGGTGTTCCAGCGCCTGTCCAGACGACTGGCTGGGGTCAAGTATTAGTACTGGCCTTTTTCTCGTTGCCCCGTCTTTGGTATCACCCGTACCTGGCGGAAAAAGGCGTTAAACCCTTAAACACCAACCCACCCACCGACCATGGACGCGTGGCGAAGCCTGGTTGAATCCTTCTACCCCAAGCTTCTTCAGAGAACATACTGTGTTCCTCCCGTCATCTTCAACCGTGTGTCCTACGCTAGAGACACTGTAGACGGACAGCCTGTTCTAGTGCTACAGAACCCAATGAACAAGCCACCAACATCTGATACGCGCAGTAAACCTCCTCATGATAATTCTAGTGTGACGCCCAGCGGTCTGCCCCCGTCTCCATCCAGGAATTCTCGTCAGGGTTTAGGATCCGACGACACGCCAGGCCTGCCTTGGAGGTCTCTCGATGATGGAGGAAGATTTGTGGGTGACAGTTCTGCGTGCTCGTACAATGCCACTGATGCTTTCGGGGAATTTCCTCAGTTTCCCGATACTCCACGTCCGGTATCACACACCAGCAACACGTGGAATGCATTACAGCCTGGTGGTTGTACACAAAGACAAGACTTTGTCACGCAAGCATCATTCGCCTTTGAGGGAGTTTTAGCTCAAGCTATGGACACGACATTTTCTGGTCAGTATGTATCACCGCCATGTTCTCAAACCCTTGTGCCTTGTGCTTCCAGCAGTTCGTTTCAGGCTGGTTTATGCAGACAGCCACGGTTCGATAACGGATGCTTCGAACTTGCTCCTTCTCACGGTGTATCAAACCTTCCAGATTCTCTGACTCACGTCCAACGTTCTCTGTGTTGTCCTGACAGTCACTCAGCACAAAGCTGCTTCTCGTACCCATCCACTCAGCCTGTGCCCCTCCAGGTGAACCAACCCGACTCTCGGCCTAGTCACGATGGTCCCTCAGTCCCCTTTCATCCCTCCTCACACTGCAGAAATGGTTTCTATGGATACCCGCCGCATGACCAGCAGAAGCCGTTTATCACACAAGAACAGTGGGTGGAATTTTACCAAAGCTTTGCTCTCTTCAACATACAACCTCAAACCCCCGGTCAAGTCCACTCACAAACTGTTTCCCCTCGACGTTTCGAGCCGTCCAGGAAACGATCTTCATCATGGAACACAGACAAAAGCCTGCCTAGTTTTTCGAGCTGTATGTGTCCGGGTCCGCTGACTTCCACCAGCAAACAAGACCAACGTCAGGTTGGTCAGCAATGTTCGTTCATCAACCAGCCACCCCCGTTCTTTACTTTGAGACACCCGTCCGACAGTGAACGGTGTCCAATCACGTGCCAGAAGGCTCCCTCGGCCGTCCGAACATATCAAAACCTGTCTCCCAAATGTCAAGCTGTATCTCAGACACGTCAGACCACACCTGAGAAACGCCAGTCCACACATGAAAAACGGCAGTCCAGACCTCAAAAATGTCAACCCACACCTCAGAAACGCTATTCGACACCTCAAAAACGTCAACCCGCACTTCAGAAACGCCAGTCAGTACCGCAGCATTGTCAGCCCGTCATTCCAAATCTTCAGTCCACAACTCAACAGTCTGCATCTGATGGTCAAGCATTGTCTTACAGGCGGCAAACTCATGGCCCAAAGTACCATTCGACACCTCAAAAACGTCAACTCGCACTTCAGAAACGCCAGTCAGTACCGCAGCATTGTCAGCCCGTCATTCCAAATCTTCAGTCCACAACTCAACAGTCTGCATCTGCTGGTCAAGCATTGTCTTACAGGCGGCAAACTCATGGCCCAAAGTACCATTCGACACCTCAAAAACGTCAACTCGCACTTCAGAAACGTCAGTCAGTACCGCAGCATTGTCAGCCCGTCATTCCAAATCTTCAATCCACAACTCAACAGTCTGCATCTGCTGGTCAAGCATTGTCTTACAGGCGGCAAACTCATGGCCCAAAGTACCAAAGAACGTCATACAGTATGTGGACGAAAGACCCGGACCCACAATACACACCAGCTCATGTCTACGAACACGAAACTCGCGACGACTTTGCCCAGCAGCATGTGCTACACTGTCTCCAGGAACTGGGTCATCATCAAAAAGAGGTCATGTTCGTGCTGTCACAGGTGAACTTCGCTCACTACCTCAACAAACCGTCCTACGCTGCAGCTTGTGCTCGTTTCCCGAAGGTAATAATGCCATTTATACCCCTGTTTCATCACTATATTAAATCTTGTATTGGTCAAGTGTTAGTTCCATGTAGATGCTAATTTGTGCGTGTGCATTAAAGTCTTTATGTTCGTAGTGAGTTCTGAGGAGAAAAACTGTTGCTTACAAAACTCTGATCGAAGCTGTTTGCCAATGAATCGGTGTTCCTTTCGGTCATTGCGACCATTTTCGTGACTTTGCGTGTTCTATTAGTAGAGAATTATCACTCTCTTTGGCCTAATGCTTTCGTACCTGTCGTTCAAGTCGATCGACTAGGTCGCTAAAAACAATAGCCACCAATCGTCGCTTTTCAGCCGGTATTCAGTCCGCAACCAAATAACGTCGTCTACTCAATACGCGGTACGCTTCTGCGGACGTAGAACATGTACGCCAACCAGTCACCACAATGGTTCCAGGTGCTGTATTGTGTCCCAAGTGATTCTAATGTACGGATTAAGCGCATACGATGAAAAGTTTTCAACAGCGTTGTTATATGCCTGACAAAGTTATTGAGATTTTAAGCAATTAAGACAACTTCTGTGAAGATTTCACGGCGGAAAAGTAGCTTACAAACATGTTAAAAGTGAGCATAATTATCATAATACAACCACACTGTACCGGTATGATTGCCACGTCACACTTTACCGGCCATTTTCTCAAAATGGCCGCTTTTCAAAGGCAGAAGTTTTCAACAAACGTATCTCGGGGGTAAAAAAAAAAAAAACTGAGCTTATCCCAGTCAGATATACGTCCTTATTCATGTGGATCCTGACGCCTTCCGTGTAATACTGTCTAGCTGACAGATCTCTTTCTCTGTACTTTTCAGTGTTTTATGCCCGAAGTCGCGTGTCTACTTGCTTTTTTCTATTTGTAAGACATTCATGACCATTCAAGGCGTTTCGGCCGTATTTATAGCTATTTAACTGGGGGTAAAAAAAAATCTGAGCTTATCCCAGTCAGATATACGTCCTTATTCATGTGGATCCTGGGGTAAAAAAAAATCGGAGCCTACGCTATACTACAGAAATAATTTTCATACAGAAGGAAAACTTATTTGCTGCACTTTTCAGGGATACCAGGAACTCCATATCCAAACAAAACACTTTGTCAACCTTTTCGCGGGAGCCCGTCACAAAATGAAAATTATTGACAAAGTAACAATCGGTTTCGTGTGTGGGCTCTCTCTTTCCCTAATGCCCTGGCAGACGACGCGAGTAGCAGTAGTAGTCCCCCTTGGCTATAGAGGTCGCCTTTGGCCAAGCATGGCCAGCATCTTTTGTTTGCAGAATTTTCCAGCTCAAGTTTGCCTCTACCTCGGTCATGCCAAGCTTTTCGGGTTACTTACACAAATACAGTCTTCACAAAAAGTTAAGGACCAGTCAACATAATGGGTGACAGTTTCAATAAATCAGAAAAAAATAAACGAATAAGATTTTTCCCGTAAAATTCAGTAGCAAGGTTAAGGGGTGATTAGTGAACATGGCGACCACTGTGTGGATGGCACGTGCGCGTCACACAGCATGCTTCGCGCGTTTGAAAATCTGCAATTTCGGCAAAACTAGACCGAGTTTCAGTGTTCAGTGAGCGATACCTGGGGCTTTCTGCACGGCCAGAATGAGATGCAGGTCAAAGAATGCATCCCTGGTTATGAACTGTGCTCATTTGTTTGCCTACATAAGCCGCCGTTTCAGCGATGTTCAGCACTACACCAGCATGCCACCACGACAAAAGTTGAATGATATTTGCAAGTGGTCCTTAACTTTTTGTGAAGGCTGTAAAATCTCATTCCATTTCAAGGTATTTGATCTGCCCGGGCAAGACCGTCGCGGGGACTTCGACATTCTCTTGATCCATCGTCACTACGGTGTGCTGGTCGGGGAGATCAAGGCGGTGGGACTGAGCACCGCTCAGGTCAAATCCCAGTTTGAAGCAGACGCTGACGTGGCGAAGAGAGTGTGGCGGGCGGTCAGGCAGCTGGACAAATCGGAGAGAGTGCTGAGGCACCTGTTGAGTGACGTGGTTCCGAGTCTCGCCGTGCGGAAAACCGTGATACTGCCGTATGTGTCACGTGCTCGGCTGCAGCGGGTTCTCTGCAACGACCCTGAGCTGGAACAGGTGGGTAGTGAGTTTTTTGGGTTTTTTTTTTTTTTTTTTGGGGGGGTTATGTTTTTGGTTGTTGTTGTTGTGTTGTTGTTGTTGTGGATGTAGTTGTTTGGTTTTGTTGTTGTTGTTGTAGGTGTTTTGTTTTGATTTATTTGTTTGTTGATTTCTCCTCTTTTTTTTTTCCTTTTTTTTTTTTTGGGGGGTGGGGGGGGGGGGCGTTGGGTTTCTTGGGGCGCGTGTTGTTTTGTTTGCTTGCTTGCTTGCTTGTTAGTTAGTTTTGTCGGTTTATCGTTGTTGTTTATTTGTTGTTTATTTGTTTGTTTGGGTTTCTTTTGTTTGTTGTTGTTGTTTTTGCTTCTGTTGTTTTTGGGGTTTTTTTGTTTTGTTTTTTTATTTATTTATATATTTATTTATTTATGATTTTTTGGTTTGGGGGGTGGTGGTGGTTGTGTGGGTTGTGTGTTGTTTTTGTTCCTGTTGTTGTTCTTGTGGTTGTTTTTAATTGGGGGGGGGGGGGGGGGGGAGGGGTACTTCAATTTTTCCGTCACCTGTGAGTACGGAAAAGCAAAAATGTATCGTATTCTAATGCAAATGAACTCATTCACACACATTTCCTCTGGCCTTTTTTTGCCCTTCTTTTTTTTCTTTCTCGTCGCCCCGTCTTTAACAAAAGGACGTTAGCCCCCTCCCCCCCCCCTCTCCCAACCAACCAAACCAACCAGCATTTCCAATTGTTATTGAAATCATGAAGCCAAAACAAGAAAGTTCACTCTCTACCACAAAGAAAATTCCTACAGCAATGGACTGCGACTGACAACTAGAAAAAGTCTTCAAAATCTGACAGTTCCGTCAGTTGTTGGTTTTTTGGGGTTTTTTTTCCCCCTTGCACTCCAGACTCTACAGAAAACACTCGGCGCTAGGAAAGCCACCAGCGTCCTTGACCTGTGCTTGTGTGAGGACCAGCTGTCTCCCCGTGACACTCCGTGGCACGTGCAGCCGGTACTCCGCGAGCTGTCCGCATGGTGGCGACGACGGATGGTTTGTTCCTCGCCTCAAGACATGTCGGATGACGTATATATCAATATCGTATCAAGGTGAGGTTGTTCGTCCCTTTGACAATACATGAGTAGCTTTTGACAAGGGTGGGGTGGGTGTTAGGGAGTTTAACAACCTTTTTACACCACATGCGGGTGAAATCAAAGACGGGATACGAACTCACGACCAGGGCCCGCATGTAAAGTCGGGGTTATGGAGTTAGCCCCGGGTTAGAGTCTAACCTCGAACTAAACTAGCTCTAGGGTTAAATTTTCTGTTGGGTTTTTGTTGTTGTTGTTTTAAATCAGGAATCGGGTCCATTCCAGTAAGGTGCCTATGCCGTTATAGAAGGATTTTTGTCTCTCTTTCTTCGCTTCCTTTTTTTTTAATTTAATTTTGTTTTGGATTTTTTTTTGTCCTAGTCTTGGTTAGGCCGTAGCCGTGGGTTAAATTAACCTCGAGTTTTACATACGGGCCCCGAGCATTAGAAGTCCAACGTTCTACCGTTCGGCCACCGCGGCTCCCCGCTTTTGACAAGAGTAGGTTTGAAAATATGGCTACTTTCCAAGAGCAAGGAATTACGTACAAATCTCAGGTCTGCACCATGCGGCAGAAATCATTTAAGGCTATAAGAAAGCTTATTTTCTGTACATTTCAGCGATGCCAGTAACTCCATACGCCCCAAATCACCGTTTGTCCACGTTGTGAACAAGTGACTCGAATTTACTGATAAATTCTTTTCGTTTAATACTCAATGTACTTTTCCCCCACACAACATTTATCTCATTCTTTGTGCCACAAGTACTGATTTCCTCGGCGTTTGCTTTCAGATTTGTAGGCCCTGCTACAACAGTGAGCGTGCATTGCGTGGTCCCCCCGCGCGTGGAGGTGCGGACGGAGGGAGAGGCCGTGTCTGAGGTGGGGGAGAGGATGGCGCGCGTGGTGCTCACCCCTCGCCAGGTCGGCCTCGTCTCCCGCCCACAGCGCATGGTCTGTCTGACGGGACCCCCGGGCACGGGCAAGACGCTGCTGCTGGTACTGAAGGTGACATAAGCTCTTTGATTTCCACACTGTGGTTTCTGTAAATGTCAGGTTTGCAAAGTCTTCCAGTTTTGTTTTTTCCCTAACCAGGACAATTAATGGTTCCTGCCTAGGGGAGCCGGGACAGCCGAATGGTAGAGTGTTGGACTTTCAGTGCTCGGGTCGTGAGTTCGAATCCCGGCGTGGGGCAAATATTTGTGCTGGCCTTTTTCTCGTTGCCCCGTCTTTCATATCACCCTCACATGGTGGAAAAGGACGTTAAACTCACAAACACCCACCCCCTTTCTTGCCGAAAATTTGTGCAGAAAATAATGTCTTGTAAGCGTAATTTTCCAAGTCTACTGATGAGGTCGACGTCCTTGCCAGCCCTGTTAGAATTACCATGGAAGTAGATGTGCAGTCTTATTCAAGCCATGTACATGTCCAGGGATATACATGTAGGTAAAAACAGAACATCCATCAACTCAAATCTGCCTTTTTTTCAAGAAACAAAACTAATGTCTTTGCCAATATTCTGCCTTCATATACACCATACTTCACCCTGGACTAGCAACAAATCAAACTCCATCAAGGATTTGGGGCACATGTGACACGATTCTAAGAATAAAAGAAAATCACGTTACTTCACTTTACATAAAGATGATGCTGGCCTTTTTCTCGTTGCCCCGTCTTTGATATCACCCATATCACCCAAAAAGGACGTTAAACTCCCAAACACCCACCCCACCCTTACATAATGATGAAACTGATTTAACTGAGCTAAGCTGCTTTGAAGATAATAACTGACTTCTCGTCAACTTCTGTAGTCGTTGTGGATTTTGTTGTTTGCACTGCATGATGCCGGTGTGAAGGTGACGTGGAGTACACACGTACAAACCTTACATTCAAACACCCGAACCTGTTTTATTTGACTTCCTTTCTGTGGCCTGCAGGGACTGTGTTGGCTGCGACAAGGTCACGACGTCCATGTTGTCAGCCTAGAACAGGCCATCCATCAATTCAAATTGCCTTTTTTTTTTTTTCAACAAACCAAACATGCTTCCTTTCACCAGTTCTCACAAACTCACAAAATGTTTTAGAAGCTTCTAGAAAGTCACAAAAACAAGGAATTTCTTTCAATAATTTAACTCCCTAACTATATGCTTATTCCCTAACCTGTTTTATTTGAAATAATTTCTGTGGCCTGCAGGGACTGTGTTGGCTGCGACAAGGACACGACGTTCACGTTGTCAGCCTGGATCCCTTCAGTTCGGCAACATCTCGACTCATAGTCCACCAGCTGAGAATGACGCTGAGATCTGACCCAGTCACCGATACGCCAATGCCCCGTGGCAAAGTTCTTTTCCATCAGTTTGACTTTTACCAGAAAGAGGCGGACGTTGAAGCCGACATCAAGAAACTGTGTGCAGCCAACCAAGACGGACGTATGTTCGTCTTGGTAGATGAAGCGGATTTTGGACACAGGTAAACTGATGTTTCGTACATACAGTATGTTAAAACATTGCCTCGTTAATCTGAAGAGCTGAGATTACGTTTCCTTACTTCCAGTTTTCTCCCTTGGAGCGCCGAATCTTTGCTGTTGTTGTCGAAATATCTCTGATGTTGTTGTAGCTGTTATTGATGTTGTTGAAATGTCTCTGTTTACTACGACTACTACTACTACTACTAATAATAATGAGTATTGTGTAGGCGCTTTACCCAATTTCGTGAATCGGCTCAAAGCGCCGCAAACTGAACCCAACACGCACGCTCACGTGAATCACACGCATTCTGTCACACACTGGACATAAACACATTACAATCACTTGGTGCGAAGGGTCAGCTCAGCTATTTAAATTTCGGAATTTAGAATTGCATGCATTTTTCAAATTTGGTGGGCTGAACATTTCCAAAGCGGAGGGGGAGGAAGCCGGAGTACCCAGAGAGAACCCCCGACGATCGGCCCGAATGAAAGGTGCCACATACGAGAAGGAAAAAGTCTTTGTCCCGAGTGGAACTCGAACCCCTGACCTCTCGCATTGGTGACAAATCTCTTAACCACCGACCTCCCCGATTACCTTTTGTAGATGTTATACCCCGCATCTAAAACATAAGTGTCAAAGAACTGCTAAATACTGTCAAACGCAAACCATACTTTTTGTACAGACGCTGTTCAGCATTTCAGATTGAATCGGTATTTATTCACGTACTAGTATTTTCGTATTCATTTATTAAATATTATTCTTGCCTTTAGCACAATATCTGTTGTTGTGTTTGTTTTTGTTTCAAGCGGTTTACGTATTAAGGGGACATTCAGTCAACAAGGAAATAAACCTCGCTTTTTATTTATGAACTGTATGTATTAGTACGAGTACAAAACTTTTATTCAGTGTGTGTGTATTTCTTTCCATTGAACATAACTCTTTCCAAACAGCAAATTAAAAAAAAAAAAAAAAGTTGATACACAAACTGCATGATCGTCTCCCTTGCGTGTTTCAGTCAAGTCGGTCCCGGTCACACCAGTTTCGTCACGGTCCTGAGCGAGCGCGTGCCGAACCTGTCACTGTGGGCAGCGTCAATCAAGCATGACGCGATTCCGAACTGTCTGCAAGTGGAACCAATGACTGTTCCTCTCAGATCAGCCCCGGTCGTTATTCGGGAGGTCCTGCAAGGGATCAGATCTAAACAGTTCGGCAAAAGCGTTCTGGAATACACGGAGAGTGGCCTTCCGTCACCTTGCGACGGACCCAAGGTCATTAGGTTACGTCATGAAGGTGCTGGTCACGTGGGAGACTGGCCTGTCGCGTGTTTCAAGTGCGGTGAGCAGGTGGCCGAGGTTCTTAGACAGCTGCATGTTGGAGGGACAGGTAAGTTATAATGATATTAATAATAACTGCGCGTTGTTTAGGCGTTTTACCCAATTTCTTGAACTGGCTCAAAGCGCCGCGAACCCAACCCAACAAACACGCTCAAGCGAATCACATGCATTCTCTCACACACTGGACATGAACACGTTACAATCGCGTGGTGCGAACCAGGGTCAGCTCAGCTATTTAAATTTCGGAATTTAGAATTGCATTTATGTTTCAAATTGTGTGGGCTGAACATGTCCAAAGCGGAGGGGGAGGAAGCCGGAGTACCCGGAGAGAACCCCCGACGATCGGCCCGAATGAACGGTGCCACGTACGAGAAGGAAAAATTCTTTGCCAAGGGTGGGACTCGACCCTGACCTCTCGCATTGGTGACGAAGTCTTAACCACTGGACCACCGACCGCTCCTGTGAAGTTTTCAGTTAACCTGAGCTTGTGACGTGTCCCCTTGCTATTAAAAATTGAAAACACAAAACAAGTTTAGACGATATGCTTAACTCACACCTATGATAAAATCGCAACTTTACTTGAAATCTTCAGAACCACTTCAAGCCACTATTATTCAGTCTGCAGCGTTCTCGAGCCTAGCAGGAAAGGCCTACGCCCAGCGTAATAGTGGCTTGAAGTGGCTTCTATTGGTGTGCAGTGGCTTGTTCCTTTTAACCAGTCTAATTATATAGCGAGAGGGAGTGGTCGCTCTCGGACTCTGAAGCGTTAACAGAAGCTAGAATCATGAACCAATATTTTGTTGGCAGATAGTGTCACCAGTCTCGCAGGGAGCTCTATTTGCACAATGAAAGCGCTCTGACGTCATTCACTGACGTCATTTTCCCCACTGTCTCGTGAAGGTTTTAGGAGTACACGTCATACTGAACAAGATCACTTTTGACATCATTGCCACTTGAGGTTTTCGGGAGGTGTATTTTAGGCTCATTTCGATACTTCATTTTTTCCACCTCACATTTTTGCCCAAATGTTCACTTACGCCGCGAATCCCGGCTTGGGCCAAATATTGTGCTGACCTGTTTCTCGTTGCCCCCGTCTTTGATATCACCCTTACGTAGTGGAAAAGAACGTTAAACTCCCAAACACCCACCCACCCACCCTCACTTACGCCGAGGTCGTCAGCTATTTCAGAATCATATCCACGGTTGATTAAAAAAAAATGTAGCCCACAAGTTTTCAAACATTTATTTCAAATAAATGCACAAAATCAGTATTACAAAGAAATACATATCCCGGAAAAGGTTCGGCGACTGGATGACCAAAATGTTCATGCACTATAGCGGTAATGTTATGAATGTTATAGAGCTGGTGAAGTGCATTATCCATAGGGCAACAACCGACTCATCCAGTCTCTGACACGTAGCTATCAGGGCCTGTATGTAAAATTCGAGGTTCATTTAGCCCATGGCTACGGGTCTAACCCAGACTAGGACAAAAGAAACCCCGAAACAAAATTAAATATAAAAAAAGAAGCGAAGAAAGAAAGACAGAAATCCTATAACGGCATAGGCACCTTGCTGGAATGGACCCGCTTCCTGATTTAAAACAACAACAACAACAATAAATAACCCTACAGCTAGTTTAGTTCGAGGTTAGACTCTAACCCGGGACTAAACTCCCTAACCCCGACTTTTACATGCGGGCCCAGACTGTTAATTACGCTGAGAAGGTCTCCATTCTTTTCTTCTTCTTGTGCATTTTGAAAAAAACAACAACAACAACAACAACAACAACAACAAAAACAGCAACAACAAAAGAAACATTTTCTAACTGTGAAGGTCAAGGCCCTAGCTCCAGAGACAAGACCGCAAAGCCCCCACCTCTCCGCTACCGGGACGTGTTCGTGTTGACGCGTTCAGAACTTTCTGACGTCATCACCGACGACAATGGCCAAGTGACGTCCCGACCCTGCGATTTCGTGGCAGGCCTGCGCGCCTCCGGCGTCCCAGTGCGCGTGGTGTGGTGGAAAACTGATATGAACAGATACGTCGGAGGGTTAGAAGACTTGTCGGCGTGCAAGGTGAACCAGGTGACGGTGACCGACTGGGATGTGGTGACGGGTTTGGAGCGGAAGGTCGTGGTGTATCTACCCGGACGCTACCCGGGTGTGGATGACTGGCGTGGTGATTCTGACGTTCACGACTCGGGAAAAGTGTACGCCATGTCCAGGTGCACGTCCCAGCTCGTGCTGGTAGACCTGCCTCACATCGCGACGGGAAATGACGAGACTGAGGTCGAGACCTGGAAAAAAAACAAAACGCTCTGAGCAGAAAACTTGATGAAGGGATCCAGTCTCTGATTTAGCAGTGTTTATCAGCGGAGCCATAGTGGACCCTGTCGTGAGTTGTTTCCCTCTCGTGGTGTGGTGTATTGTCTTTGACTGAGCCGATACTGAGAGGATCCCGAGATAAACGAAACGCCCCTGGCAGAGGGCTTGTAAGAATCCAGTCGGTGATTGAGTCGTATCAGTCAGCTGAGCCAAAGGGGATCCTGCTGTTGTTTTCTCTTGTAGTGTTAACGGAGTATTGTCTGTTACTGAGCCCGTACTGAAGGACAATCCTGAGAGAAACGAAACGCCCTTAGCTGGACACTAATAAGGATCTAGTCCGGGACTGCGCCGTATTCATCAACTGAGCCATAAGGGGACTTATCATGAGTTGTTTCCCCTTGGTGTATGGGGTATTCTGCCGTGCAACGGCACAACGCTGTAAGTGCATGGCGTCATTTGATGGGAAAAGGGGTAATTTTAAGATGAAAAGACATTGACGTTATGCTCTTTTTCCACAAATGGATTTACTGTATTTTGGCATTTCATGGCAGTATTGACTATGAATGGACATATCAATCAGCTGAGCCACAAGGGAACCTGTCAAGAGTTGTTTACCCTCCTGGTATAGTACTGGCAAAGATTGCCAATTCGTTGTATTAACTGTGATAATCTTTGGTATTAATCTGTGATTTAGCTCGATCGGCTAGGCCACAGGGGAACCTGTCAGTAGTTATTTCCCCTCGTCCTATATGGCGTCTGTGATTTGGCTCACATGCGCGGATGGGAGATAACTTTGTATCCTCGACAGCGCACATACTGGGTCGGATGCGGGGGAGAAGGGGGCTTCACTGAGGCCTCAAAACAGAAAATCACCAACAGCGACCATATGAGTGAAAAATGAGTAAATTTTGCTGTGTGGTTTGTTGCTGGAATAAAGTAGGAAATTTCCGGTGCCTTCGGGAATCTTCTGCGTGCCCTTGGTCGGCTGCATTTCTTGGATTTGTCCATCAAATTCCTCATGAACGAGAGTGAATGTCCGGCCTTGTAGTATTCCACATTAACATCCGACCCAGCATATGAGCTATCGAGGCTAAGAAGTTATCTCCCATCCCATGCCTGTGATTAGGCTGATAGGAAAGAACGAGCCCAACAGGACGAAACGTACTTGACAGAAGGAAGGAAGACTATGCAGATCAGCTGTGCGATAGGGAACCCAAGTCTGTTGTTGTTCCCCCTTGTTGAGTGTGACTCGTATCAATAATGTAATCAGCTGAACCTCAAGGCCACAAAGCCAAAACCTGCCTGAAGTTGCTTTCCCTCGTACGTGGTATGCACAGGAGGGCGGAAGAGGAAGGGCCAGGTGGGGGGTGGAGGGGGTGGGGGTTGTCGGGAGAAACCCGGGGGCGGGGGAGGGGGATTTTCCAGGTAACTGTTTCACAGGAAGTACATTATTTCAATGTGTGCGTCGCGGATGGAGGGGGGGGGGGAGCTGTGTTAGGGGGTGGGGTGGGGTGGAGTGTAGGGGGCGGGGGCATGTTTTCGGCGGTTGTTCACAGCTTCAGAGAAAGTACATCAATATGACACTACACTACATAAAGTTAATATTATTCTTTGACATGGTCAGTTTATAATTTCTGAACTCAATCTCTATGATATGGTGCGTGCTTTGGTGTGACAATGGTTTCGTTTGTTTCATGTAACAACAACAACAACAACAACAAAACCCTTCCTGAATCACAATCGAACTAATTGTGACAGTTAGTTCGTCCGTCCTAAGAGAAATGCAGACGTACGGACTATTAAGTCCCGGTTCCCTTTCCGCTGCGTGTCATATCAGTACACCAAAGGCCAAGCACGCTGAATTTGGTTCCTGTATTTCACGGGTCTTTCAAACGTGACACAGTTTCGTCTTCCTGTGACTTGCGTGCGCCGAACAGCGGATGACATAGTTACGCGTAATCTGTTTCCTGATTTCTGTGCTAATGGTAACATTGTGGAAAGAGAGAGAGAGAGAGAGAGGGTGGATGTTTGGGGGTTTAACGTCCTTTTCCACCACATACGGGTGCTATCAAAGACGGGGCAACGATGAAACAGCCAGGCACAAATATTTTGGTCACTGCCGGGATACGAACTCACGACCCGAGCATTACAACGCTCTACCATTCAGCCGAGAGAGAGAGAGAGAGACAGAGAGAGAGAGAGAGAGATTGCAGAACAACAGTAGATTCACTTGATAATTAAACGATTCTGTATGCGTGCGTGCATGCGTGCGTATGTGGGTGGTTGGGTGGGTGCGTGCGCACTGTACGAGTCACGCAGGCAATGTACCAACAATGTGGCATGGATACTCACTGGGCGTGCAAACTATTGTGTTTTTCCCGAGAAAGAGGTCAGCTCGGAACACTTCTCATGACTTTGGCGATCGGCCAGAATTAGCGGCTTTGTGCACAGCAATTTCCCAGAACGCGCCAGATTTTTGGATAACACCCAAATGTGGTGGAGAAATTACGTTAGCAATCAAACACCCATCCATTATGCCTCGACACCCGGAGTACGCTCTTTTTACTGAAAAGTATTTGCGAGAAGCATTTTCCCATCACGGGAACTAATGAAAC
>JACVVK020000537.1:85000-102500 GCA_018292915.2 Batillaria attramentaria | reverse complement strand
CTTAACATCAAGTAATTTCAGTTGCCCTACGCATCATTTCCTCACAAGTCAGTGCGTAGAATTTTGAGGGGGTACAAAGGTCACTAGGCACCCTACCAGAAAAATAAAATGTCGCAGAAAATGTATGCGACTAGAGCAGTAGAGGTAAGAGTCTGAATGCTCGTGGTATAAACAGCTTACATGATTAGTTCTCGTGATTTACGGCGAAAGACTAACCCATCGATGGTTCGATTGTTTGTGTAGCTACCTCGCCGGAGGCTCGGTAGCTACACAAACAATCGAACCATCGAGGGGTTAGTCTTTCGCCGTAAACCTCTCGAACAAACCACGTAAGCTCTACATATAGAATAGACACAAAGGCGTCGCTCAAGCCGAAAACATGAGCCCTCCATTGTAATCTTCCTGAGAAATAGCGTGCGCACTGGCTTCGCTTACACCTGCGCACGCTGCCTATTACGTTTCAGTTTAATGCAGTCACCAATAGCTGTGAAACGGTCTTCCGTGATTTATGCTCTAACTGCTGACTTTTGACACCAAGTTATAGCGGAGGTTTTGGGGGTTATATTTCTGTGTAAGACAGGGGCGTAGGAGTGGGTGGGTGGGTGTTTGGGGGGAGGGACGTAGGAACCACGGGGGCACTGGGGGCCCAGGCCCCCGTTCGATTTTTGGAAGGGGGGCCCGAATATCTTTGGGCCCCCCTTGCTTTTGATGAGGAGAGGGGGTCCACCAGTGGTGGCCCCCCCCCCCCCCCCTGCTCTGCTGTCGCGCGCGCGCGCGCACACACACACACACACACACACACACACACACACACACACACACACACACACACACAACCCCCCCCCCCCCCCGCCCCTTCTTCATCCCAGCCGTATGGCTCACCCGACTTAGTGGGCCTCCCTTCCTCTCAGCATCTTCCTACGCGCCTGTAAGAGAGAAGGGGGAGGCGGACGTTGAGAATAATAATAATAATAATAATTATTATTATTATTATAGGCGCCCTTTAAGTATTATTATTATTATTATTATTATTATTATTATTATACTTAAAGGACGCCTATCCCTGAGGATCAATCTCCAAGCGCCTAACAATCTTAAGTATAAAAAAATTAAGCTAAAAGACATAAAACATTGCATTCTCTCAACTAACACTAGACGAATGACAACATCGTTTTTCAAAGAAGAAAAAAAAAAAGAAGCCCAGATTAAGAAAACGTAGCTGAAATGAAAAAGGACCAGCAAAGACAAACAACAAAATGAATTAAAACAAAAACCAAACATAAAGAAGAAACGATAAAACAAAACACCAGTGAAATAAAACCAGCGGTAAAAACAAGAGCTTAGACTGGACAGCTTTGATTCAACTATGAACCGCTTACCCCCCCCCCCCCCCCCCCCCCCGTCTTCTCTCTCTCTCTCACTCTCTCTCTCTTTTTCTGACTTCCAACCTTTTCAAATAAAGTTATTTCAGTTTCATCTTCTGTCTGTCTGTCTGTCTGTCTGTCTCTGTGTGTGTGTGTGTGTGTGTGTGTGTGTGTGTGTGTGTGTGTGTGTGTGTGTGTGTGTGTGTGTGTGTCTCTCTCTCTCTCTCTCTCTCTCTCTCTCTCTCTCTCTCTCTCTGTGTCAACCCGAATCCACAGTCGAACTCCTGACCACCAGAAAATCCAAACCCGTGCTTCAAGATCCACAGCTGACGCCTTAATTACTAGTCCCATTTCCCACTTTGTCCACATTCTTCAAAACTGCTTTCCTGCCGACCGTGGTTGTACACAAGGTAAAACTTACAACCCCAGCTAGATTGAACGTTCGTTAGTATCGTTGTCTCTCACAGCGTACTTTATTGAGGCCTAAGAATATTTTTCGATAGCGATATAAATGAGCATGAAGTTCAACACTCGTATCCAAGGCACCGGAGAGTGCAGCAGAACCCGAAGAGGAACGGCATGTCACGATGGCGAGCGAGTGGCGGCGAGCGGTCTTCACCATGTATCCTGACGTCAACTCCAAGACATATTTCGTACCGCCAGTGTATTTCTGCCGTGTGCCCTACGAAGGCACCCAGGAAATCATTGGCAGACAGAGGGTGCTGGTTCACAAACCCGCAATTACAACTGGTGCACCGGTTAGTACACATAATTATATATGTTACAGTGAATTTGTGTAATCGGGTATTTCATGAAATCCCTGAAATTTTCAGTAAGTTCATGTAATTACTGTTTCACTCAGGGATTTCATGAAATCCCTAAAATTTCCAGGGATTTCATGAAAGCCCTAAGTTTTTGTCATGGTTTTTACACTATCTTACTGGCTGAGTTCAGTGAATTTGTGTAAGATCAGACAACCGGTGCCTAGACCCTGAAATTTCACTCGTACCGGCCCCTGCAGTGTAGTGGTTAGCACTTCGGACCATGGACCGGGAGACCCAGGTTCGGGTCCCAGCAGAGGCAAGAGACATTTTTCCTACCTAGGTCGGCTCCTACCCAGAGCAGGTGTGCTATGGGCCTAATGTGGAGGCCGTTGCCACACAGCCGTGATTCATCCACTTCACGGGTGCGACTTTCGGGATGTATGACACATCCTATGATGTGGATAATTACACATCGGCACCGCAGGTGCCGTAGTTCCAGGGCCTGGTTAACTCCGGGATATTTATGACAGGAAGCGTGGAATGCAGCCCTGTCCCGCAGTCCCAAACCACACGGACCTCCATAGCATCATCTTACCATCATCCTCATCTCCATCATCATCATCAGTGCACAATCATAATATTTTTTAAAAAATGCCCCAGCTTTCGTGCCCTCCGTGGATTCCACTCCATGACCTGGGAGGAACATCACTGAATAATAATAATAATAATAATAAATTGTTTTTATATAGCGCAGTATCCCAGTGGACGCTGGCAAAGAGTTAGGGCAGAAAAAAAATCACTCGTAGATCAGATGACAAGTTCAGAATTGCCTAGACCCTGAAATTTCAGTCTTAGCAGCAGCTCACCACAGCATTCTCACCATGTGACAACTCTGTACACAAACAGTAATTTCTTTTGACTGATGGAACTGCATGTTCACGAGGGTACACTAACACTGCAGTCTGCTACATGTACTTACAACTGCCTACCACTCCACTGCAAGCATGTCTCAATCCAGCATGGAAGAGACTTTCAAAGCGGAGCTATTTGCACGCTACCAAACACACCATAAATATCTGATTCCAAAAGAAGACTACTACAAACTCGTGGAGAGTGTGAAATCTGCTGCTGCTGGTGGTCAGAGAAAGAGCAGAACGACTATTACCTCCTGACCAAGTAAATTTGCTTCACGGAAGGGGGGAGGGGAAGGGGTGTGTGTGTGTGGGGGGGGGGGGGGGGGGTAGGGCAGAGGCTCGAAAATTCTAACAACAGGGGAGCGGGGATTTTCATTATTCCATTTCAGTCAATAAATACCTTTCACCTGAGGAGATCTATTACGTCATTTCCAGTATTTGAGGTACACATAAAATTATTCTGACATTTTCAGCACCAAGAATACGAGGGGACGAACAGATACTCTCGCCCCACCCACCCCTCCCCAAGTCCTACGCTAGTGCATGGTTTTCGAAGATGGATTTTACTGTGACATCTTACACGTATGAGTTGCGCGAAATGTACTCGCTTGTTTTATCATTAAAAAAAAAAACCTATGGTCATCGTACACGTATGAGTTGTGCGAAATGAACTTGCACATTTTTTTTCTTCTTTTACTGTAACAATCTTACATATTGGTTGCGCGAAATGTACTTGCATTTTTTATTTATTTTGTATCTTCTACTGTGAGAACTTGTATGTTTTGTTTTATACTGTGGCTATCTTATATGTAGAGTTCCGTCAGATACACTTGCATGTATTTATTATTTTCACTGTTATTATCTCAAATATTTGAGTTGTTTGAGATGTACCTCTATGTGTTTACTTTCTTTACCATGTCTGTCCTTAAAAAAAACCCACAAAAGATTAGTTGAACGGGATGCACTCCTGTGTTCGGCTTAAGAAAATTATGGGTAAGTGATTTCCTGAAATCCCTGGCTCTTGAAATCAGGGATTTCATGAAATCCCTGGAAATTTTAGGGATTTCATGAAATCCCCGAGTGAAACAGTAATTACATGAACTTACTGAAAATTTTAGGGATTTCATGAAATCCCTGATTACACAAATTCACTGTAACATATATACTGTATATGCATTTTCCCAGTCCAGTATAGGTACATTCGAACACTCAGCGATGAGGTTCTCCGGGCAACTGGGCCACTTCTGCCATCAAACTGTTTATCCGTGCGTGCTGCTCGGCTTAGTTGTTTGCCCTTTGATTCATTTTTTTCATGTCATGTCATGTCATGTCATGTCATTTCATGTGTGTGTGTGTGTGTGTGTGTGTGTGTGTGTGTGTGTGTGTGTGTGTGTGTGTGTGTGTGAGAGAGAGAGAGAGAGAGAGAGAGAGAAAGATCTGTTGAGTAGGAAAAGGACAAGATTTCGTTCTAATCTTTAATTCTCGTTAGATAATGTTTCGTTGTCATTGTCACTGCCCTACTGTAGCCGAGCAGTACGTACAGCGGAAGATAAGAGATGTGGCTGATCTGAACCTTATTATTGAGTTCTTCTTTCCTGACTGGGGGGCAGACCTGTGTGTGTTTGGACAGGAGGGGAGGGTAAGGGGTGGGGGTAGGACGGGTGTTGCAAGTGAATGTGTGTATGGAGAATGTTTAACCCTCTTACTTTCTTCATTGAAAAATGGTAGTATTGCGCACGGGTGGGGTGGGTGTTTAACGTCCTTTCCCAATACGAAAGGGTGATATCAAAGACGGGGCAGCAACAAAGGGGCCAGCACAAATAATATTATTTGGCCCTAGCCGGGAATCGAACTCTCCACCCGAGTATTGAAAGTCCAACACTCTACCATTCGACTATCACGGCTCCTCGTATACAGCGCAGGGGTGGGGTGCTTAACTGAGCAAAAGTATTCATTTATGTACCGTTACTTCTATTCCTGACATAACTAATTCCCATTTCACCCATGTTTGACAGGCTTCATCCACAACGACCACCTCTAAAGTCAAAACACAAGAAGCTACAGGCAAGCCCGTGTACCACTCCGAAGTCCGCGAGGATTTTGCCCAGCAGCATGTCCTTCACTGCATCAAGGAGATTGCAAATCACGAAATCATGTTTGTGCTCTCACAATTCGATCTCGCTTCCTATCTAAATAAACAGTCTTACGGTTCGGCCACAGCGGGAATGCCCAAGCCATCAGACCTGAAGGAGAGAGGGGATTGTGATGTAATCATCATCCACCGGAAATACGGGATTCTGGTCGGCGAAATCAAATCTGTAGGCCAGGATTTTGAAAATCTCAATGAGACCCGGCCGACTTCGGACTGTACTGCGAAGAAGAAATTGAAAAAGGCAATCAAACAGCTAAGAAAGATTGGTGCTGTGATCAGACATATCCTTGATGATATCTCCTTAAAGGTGAAGAAGACAATTATTCTTCCTTATATTAAACTGGAACAGTTACAGCGAGTACTGACCGCGGACACTGAGCTATCGAAGGTTAGTTATCTAACATAGTGGTTTCCACGATGGTTATACTTATCCTATCTGCGTTTCTTTTGCCTTAAGTATGTAGGTATGTCTACAAGAATTTTTAAACTTTTATTGTATTTATTTATTTATTTATTTGTTTGTTTCTTTATGTATTATGTATTCATTCATTTATTTTTTATTTTCATTTTTTTAGTATTACTTCTTTCTTAAAATTTATTTATTCTTCTTCAGGGTTGTTGTCCTGTTTGGTTTTGGTTTTTAAAAAAAAAAGTTTTTTAGTTGTTGTTTTATTGTTTTTGTTTTTAAGTATCTGAGTTTATTTGTATCTGTATTATCTGTAAATATTTGACACAGGCCATGTGCGAATGCATAGAAGCCCCAGATGAAATGAGCGCCGCCAGACTGTGTCTGTGTGCCGACCAGATGTCGGACCCCGCCTCTCCCTGGCGCATGACACCCGCTATGTCAGAAGAACTGAGTGCCTGGTGGCACAGACGGATGACCTGCACTACAGACCCGGCAATGTCGGATGACGTCTACCTGGATATCGTTTCAAGGTAAAAATTGATATGTGCATGCTTGCCTTCTTTGATCTAGCACACAGCATATGTGTGCAAGTGAGTGAACGTTTGTGTATTACCTGAGAAATAAGTAAGTGTTTAAAACAAAACTAAATTTTCACAGATCCCAAAAATGAAAGAACTTCACTCACTTGCAGATTCGTAGGCCCTGCTACATCAGTGAGCGTGCATTGCGTGGTCCCCCCGCGCGTGGAGGTGCGGACGGAGGGAGAGGCCGTGTCTGAGGTGGGGGAGAGGATGGCGCGCGTGGTGCTCACCCCTCACCAGTTCGGCCTCGCCTCCCGCCCACAGCGCATGGTCTGTCTGACGGGACCCCCGGGCACGGGGAAGACGCTGCTGCTCGTACTGAAGGGACTGCGCTGGTTGCGGCGAGGGCATGACGTCCATGTTGTCAGCTGGTATTTCGGAACGCTCGCTGCATCACGCTTGATTTACCATATGCTCCAGATGTCTCTGAAGGATGATCCTTCAAACTCCACGACCGGATATTTGCATTTTCACCAGTATGACATCGAC
The DNA here is from genome assembly GCA_018292915.2 of Batillaria attramentaria. Taxonomy (NCBI): domain Eukaryota; kingdom Metazoa; phylum Mollusca; class Gastropoda; family Batillariidae; genus Batillaria; species Batillaria attramentaria. The sequence goes on along the minus strand of JACVVK020000537.1, from coordinate 95,827 downwards.
ATCCATGAGGAAGACGTGGAAACAGCCGTCAAAGAGCTAACAGATGCCGCCACCACATGCAAAGAGGAGAAAGGAGAAGAGAAACTGTTCGTCCTTATTGACGAAGCGAAATTTTCCTATGGCCCGTGAGTGCTTTACCGTTCTTTGATAATTCTGTTCGTACTTGCTGTGATATGAAAAACGTGGCAACTGACTGACTTAGCGTTTCGATTTGAAATTTGTTTGTCCAAGGTTTCATCTGCGAAAGAAATGTAATTCGTCCAAAGTGTGCACGGATCACGTTTGCAGGGCAGTTAATAATAATAATAATAATACATCATATTTATAAGGCGCCCGTCTCTGAAAAGCAGACTCAGAGCGCACACACCCACACACACACCACACCACACCACACACCACACCACACCACACACACACACACACACACACACACACACACACACACACACACACACACACATGAACATGGACAGAGGGACCCAGTTATCTATGGAAAGGCCTGACGGAACAGGTACGTTTTGAGCTGTGATTTAAAGGCTGACAGTGTGGGGACATCACGGAGGGCAGAAGGCAGTGAGTTCCAGATTGTCGGGGCGAGGTAGCTGAACAGTTCTCTGTGTGTGTGTGTGTGTGTGTGTGTGTGTGTGTGTGTGTGTGTGTGTGTGTGTGTGTGTGTGTGTGTTTGCTGCTGCGATTCTTCTTCTTGTTTTTTTTTTTTTTTTTTTCTCAGCTTCAAATAAATCAATTTACCGCTTTTTTTTCTGTTGTCAAAAGGGCAGCCCCGCGTGTCTGTCAGCTGGTCTCTAAACTGTCGGCCAGTATTCCAGAGCTCTTTCTGTGGACAGCCACCCTCTGTGAGAAGGAAATCCCACCATGCTTACAGAAAGAACTGCTGACGTACCCTCTCAGATGTCCTCCGGTCGTCCAAAGAGAAATGGACGAAGAAGTCAAGATGATGGTGAAGGATGGAGTTCCCGAATACACCCCTCGTGATGCGCACGCCCCAGCCGACGGACCCCCCCGTCATCCACCGACGTCATGAAGGTCAAGGTCACAGCTGCCAATTGCCCGTGGAGTGCGTCGGTTGCGGAAAAGAAGTTGCCCGAGTTTTGCGGGATCTGGACGTCGGTGGGAAAGGGACTGGTAGGTCCTTATGTCATGAAAATTTTAGTCGTCGTTGGTATAGTCAGTACTACAGAGGAATATGTGGTTGTATGAGTCCCGCCGGGTACATGGTTATGAAATCCCTTAGAAGCGTCTCCTGTAGCTTTTTAAACTTCAGATTTGTCGCCAACAATACTGCCTGCAAGCTACAGCTAGTCGGCTCCTTCAGTTAAAGTTATGAACTTCATCATAGCAATTTCCTTGCTTTACCCAAAAGTTCACCGTCCACAACTGCGCGTCCTGCCGTGATACTGGAGTCTTTATCGAGTTTCCGACATACTTCACATAGTACTTACTGCTCGGCCGAATTCCTACAGTTCGTGGACTTACACCAGTTATCGCCCTTCCAGCACAATGACAACCCTTTGATTTTTCCCCGGTCTCGTAATATTGGCCAAAAATAAGATAAGCACAAATATATCTAAGCCATGTCACCATATTAGTCAATATCACGCCATTTGATCACTGATTTGTGTTTTATCACTAAATCATTATGTTGTGTTTGTTCCGCGCGCCTCATTCTGTCTGTACAATCGTATGACGATTTTCGTTTTGTGCAGGTATTGAAATGACTGTTCTATTCTCTTTAATCTCACCAGCCTCAGGAAGTACCAACATCAATTCCAGCCCTCCGCCTCTCCAGTACAAGGACGTGTTCGTGCTGACCAGAAGTACTGAGCTCTGTGACGACATCATTGACGTCACAGGCAAGGTGACGTCAAAGGCCTGCGGATTTGTGCGCGGTCTTCGTGAAGCGAACATTCCGGTTTCTGTGTTGGGATGGGTGAAAGCCGACAGGAAAACTCTGGAGAAAAATGTTGCTGATGTGGCAAGGGCCGGAAAGGATGAGGTGATAGCGACTGATATTACCTCGGTGCACGGACTTGAGCGAAAAGTAGTCGTGTATCTCCCAGGGAGGAGGTTGCAACAGAGAGACACCCCAGGAGTTCCAGAACATTTCTCTGATAATATCGACAAAGTCCGGGCCGTCTCGAGGTGCACATCGCAGCTGATTATGGTTAAAATGCCCTGATGAGGACTAAACTTGGCATGAGCTTTTGAAACTTGGGAACCAAGCCAATGATAACTGTTGGTACGACCTCGACCTCTTAGCCACGTGACTGGGGTTAGAGCTTTTGGTGCGAAACTTGGAACTTTAGCCAAGCCTACTTTCATGAAACCACACACCGGTGACTGACCACATGCACAATGACACTGGATCTTTATTTTACAGCGGTAGAAGACACTTGTCTCGGTCGAGACTCTTTAATGGGCTTATTCCATGATTGCTCAACCAACTTGCCAACCTGGTCGCTCGAAAAACTCTTATCTTGATGATTAGTACAGCTCTTCATGCGTTACAGTGTTGTTTAAACTTTGCGCGAGCGGTCAGACAGTCAAATTCTACGATTGTTGTTACACTACTCGATCGCTCAGTTTTGTTGTTGTTGTTGTTGTTGTTGTTTTTAATACTATTATTTTTTTTCTCGGGAAATTCGGGTTGCTTCCCCCGGGGGAAGCGCGTCGCCGCTGTGCAGCGCCACCCAATACCTATCCTATATATATATATATATATATATTTATTTTTTTTTACAATTTTGCTGGGGGAGGAAAGCCGGATAACCCGGAGAGAAACCCCCGGTAAGCAGCCCGGCAGCCAGGAAAAATCGGTATTACATATCACAAGCTCGACCTGGGCTCGAACCCATGCTTCATCGCCATGACATTGGTGACGGCCTTTCAGTAGCGCAGCGGCTAAATCCGATTAGCGGCTACCTATTAGACCACCGCTCACCCCATCCGCTGTGATGTGGTCGCCGCATCATCGAGTACGCTTCTGTTGGCTCAGTGCCAGCATTTCAGACGCTGTCACTGTCCAGTTGTCTAAGCGGCGTAAAGACAGATACCACGAACACAGTCAGAACGAAATTTCAGTATAAAAATGGTGGCAGATATGACCCAGTACACGTCAGCAGGAACAAAAAAAAATGTGTGTGTGTGTGTGTGTGTGTGTGTGTGTGTGTGTGTGTGTGTGTGTGTGTGTGTGACAGAGAGAGACAGAGAGAGAGAGAGAGACAGAGAGAGAGAGACAGAGAGAGAGTCTTTGTTTGATGTTGACCTTGCCAACAAGGATGTTACACTACAATATTCACACTCACACACGCTAGATATCAACAGAGAGACCTGCAGAATTACAACAGAGATTCAACTGACAGTGAATCGACGCGCGTGTGTGTGTGTGTGTGTGTGTGCGTGTGTGTGTGTGTGTGTGTGTGTGTGTGTGTGTGTGTGTGTGTGTGTGTGTGTGTGTGTAAAGTGCCTATATAGCGCTTTAGAATAGGCGCTCTAAAATTCGCCTTTGGGTGCCGCTGTACTCTGGCTAGGCTCCAACTGGGAGAAACAGTCGGAAGTTTTAAAAATACAGATCTATACTTCAGAACACCACCCACACACTTAGTCACAAGGCACAGATTGAAAGTCAGCCTGACCTCTCAGGAAACGAGAAACCACAGAGGAAGTTTGACACTTCCTTGTGCGTTGATTTACATCTGAGGCGAACTGTGATCGATTGTGTGGTTGAAACCGGTTACAGGATTTCACGGAATACGTGGGTTCCGGGGTTTGCCCAACTTTCACAAGGAAGTGATTGTGTACAAACAATTATTAAATGATATGTGGGTCAGGGGTTTACGGGGGGGGGGGGGGGGGGACCTTTCAGGATTTTTTTTTAAATCTTGCCGCACAGTGTGTGAATGTGTGTGAGTGCTGTGTGTCTATTTTAAGTGCAATGATGTAATGTTTTCTTCTTGCTTCAGCCAGTCAGTTATCCCAATATTATTATTCTTACTTCAGCTGGTCTGTCATTTCCATGTTACTCTCATTATTTCAGATTCATTATTGATGATTCTGTGTGTGTGTGTGTGTGTGTGTGTGTGTGTGTGTGTGTGTGTGTGTGTGTGTGTGTGTGTGTGTGTGTGTGTGTGCGTGCGTGCGCGCGTGTGTGTGTGTGTGTGTGTGTGTGTGTGTGTGTGTGTGTGTGTGTGTGTGTGAGAGAGAGAGAGAGAGAGAGGGAGAGAGAGAGAGAGAGAGAGAGCATAAACAAAACGAAATTATGACACGCTCAATAAAAAAAAAAAAATCAAATACAGCAAACTTGCAACGGCGGTTCACGAATTACGAGAGAGAGAGAGAGAGAAAGAGAGAGCTGAGCATTTTCTTTTCAACAGCGGTCAGCTGCTACAGTCTGTCTGTCTGTCTGTCTGTCTGTCTGTCTGTCTGTCTCTCTCTCTCTCTCTCTCTCTCTTACCTGATGCCTGCTAAAAGGGCTGCACAGCATCGGTGAGAAATACATCAAGAATGAAAACTGGACCACTGGACCAATGTCTTTTACCGTTGACAACTAAAGCTTCATTTCATTTCATTTCATTTCTCTGTCTATCTCCCCTTTCCTTTCTTTTTTACTATTAGATTTACTCCTTTTGTGCCAGGTATACTTTTTTGTCATATTGACCTTTATATTTTAGTGTCTCTAGATTAGCAGGACAGCTTGTAAGATGGGCAGACCATGTGTTCAAGTCTTTATCCTGAAATAAACGTTTCAGTCACTCTCTCTCTCTCTCTCTCTCTCTCTCTCTCTCTCTCTCTCTCTCTCTCTCTCTCTCTCTCGCTCGCCGGGGTGGTCGAATGGTAGAGCGTTGGACTTCTTATGCTCGGGTCGTGAGTTCGATCCCGGTTGGAGCCAAATATTTGTGCTGGCTTTTCCATCGTTGCCCCGTCTTTGATATCACCCTATGTGGTGGAAAAGGACGTTAAACCCCCAAACACCCACCCACCCTCTCTCTCTCTCTCTCTCTCTCTCTCTTGGCAAGCACACTTTTTACTGTCAGTAGATCCGAATAGCGTATCGGACCTAGTGTCTTTGGTGGGTCTGACAGATTTGAAGAGGAAAAGAAAAGAAGTGAAAAAAAAAGAAGGAAGAAGAACCCACCGGAAACAACAACAAAACAGGCAAAATAACATGAAATTTGGATAAATAACTTGATGAGATGGGGCTATTCCTCTTTGTTTAAAACTGTCAGTCCTGCGACTGTGAAGAATGCAGGCAACTCTATCACAGTTACAGATTCTCCAACGCTTCGGAGACCCTTATAAAACCAGAGAGTGAGTTTGCAGTGACTTCATTGTGCGTTTGGTCAGTGAGCGAGACACATCGCTGCAGCGTCTAGCGGGTGTTGTGTTCTACACAGGAAGACTAGACACTGCGATCTTTCTGCGATATTTTGGGGCTTTCTGTTTGTTTGTTTGTTTGTTTGTTTGTTTGTTTGTTTGTTTGTTTGTTTGTTTGTTTTTTCAAACAAACTGTTTGTGGCTTTTACTGAGATTGCAGACTTTTAAGGTCACCTCATGTTAATGGTTCACTCGCTCTCTTGGAAAACGGACGTTGTTCATTCCCACGAGGCGTAAAGGCCCCTCTACCGACGCAGCTTCGCTTTCAGTCCAGATCAAAGTCTTGCATGATTAACTCGCTCGGCTGTGGCAACTCAACCATGACGAGTTGGGTTGTGCACCGACCCATGGCGCACGCTCTGTCAATGATCTCAGCCAGCGAACCTTGCACCCTGCCTTGCAGGTACACCACCAGCTTCCTCTCCAAGCCGGTGACGGCATCGTAGTGCGTCACCATTGTGACGTCATCTCTCGCGACGGCTACGTCACCCGATCTTTTGACGAGGGTGTCTGTGTCCTCTTCTTTCTTGCCGAACACACAAACGGGAATTCCCGCTGAGCGGAGCGCTTGGACGAAGTCGCTGCCTTGAGATGAAGGGTTTTCAGTGTCCTTGATGTAGTCGCTGAGGACGTTGCTGTTATGAGCCAGTACAAACACGTCCCTGAACTGGAGAGGTAGGGGGTCTGTTTTGCCTCGGGGACCTAGAAGATGATGACGAAAAACGATGTAGTGCCAAGATTTTTTTTTTCCTGTCCTACTCTTTGCCAGTTACAGTTGAGTTCCGCTTATACTATTTGTATCACCTTTACCGCTTACCTCTGCTTTGATCGTTTTGAAACCCGGAATGCTGGAGAAAAAAAGTTTGCCTGACTCAAACCCAGGATTGTTAATTCTTTTGACAAAATCATGCCCTTGATACAGTGAGTTAATACAGTGCATTCAGTTAATAATAATAATAATAATAATAATAATAATAATAATAATAATTAATAATAATAATACTGTAATAGCATTTACCGGGTGCCTATCCCCGGAATCCAAGCTCTACGCACCTTACTCCCCCCCCCCCCATACACACACACCCTTGTTCCCAGACTGTGGGTGGAATGCAAGGCATCTGAGGCATTTGATCTTTCGCAAGAGGATAAGGGTTATTACATGCTGCTACTATGGAGGTTCATGTGGTATGGGACTGAGTGAGGAAGCCGTATTGCACGCTTCCAAGCGTTAACAAGACCCGGGAGACAAGGCACCTTTGATCTTGAAATCCTGACTTACGAATATTTTTTTGTTTGTTTTACCTAGCCACACAATGAACAGTTGCTTCATTCAGCCTTATCCGAAGCTAGAAGGCTAAACACGAATGTTGAATTGAATTGAACTGAAACAAGCATACCTGTCGAGCCGACCCGAAGCTGCCGCAGAACGCCAGCGACCTCCGCTCCACACTGGACACACTGCAAGGGCCAGGTGCCTGCGTGACCTTGACCTTGGTGTGTCACCCGAATGACCTTGGGTCCGTCAGACGGCGAAGGGGCGCCGCTGCGGCTGTAGACATCAATCACATTCGTCTGCATCCTGATCAAAGCGTCCAGCTCGCGGTGAATCGCGGGTGCGCAACGGAGCGGAACCGTCAGCCGCTCCTCTTTGAGGCAGGTGGGGATGCCGACACGGTATATTGACGCTGTCCACAGGGAGAGTTCGGGGACACTGGCGGACAGCTCCTCGATCAGTCGCCGTCGGCATCCGTGCACATCCCTGTTAATAATAATAATAATAATAATAATAATACATATTAGGTTTTTTATTTTTATTTTTAGAGCGCTGCTCTCCAAATTCCAAGGACTCGCTGCGCTTCAAGCACACACACACACACACACACACACACACACACACACGCACACGCACGCGCACACGCACGCACGCACGCACGCACGCACACATCCCCTCTTACATACAATTTGGCAGTGCAACCAACTCTTGGTAGACACAGACAAGCTTAACACAGGTTTAACTATCGAAGGCCTGGCGGAAGAGAAAGGTCTTGGGATTTAAACAGGAGCAGTGAGGGCTGAGGCGGAGTTCGATTGGCAAGGAGTTCCAGACATTTGGGGCTAAGAAGCTGAAAGAGCGCTCTTCGGCAGTTTTAATGTTACTCTCCGGAATTTTGAGAAGTTTATCGCTAGCGGAAGGCAGGGTGAGCGACGGTTGATACTTACAGAGTAAGGCCGACAGGTAGGGAGGAAGAGAACCCTGGAAGAAACGGAATGCGAAAGTGGCGATTTTGTCAGTACTGGAAGCGGAATTTAACAGGGGGATATTTCGAGAAAGATGCGTACATGTATTTAAAATTGGAGTCAGAGTGACGAGGGTAATTTTTCGAACGTATGACTGATAACAGTGAAGCCAAAGGGACTTTTATTTTGGACAGAAGTTTGGTATTTCTTGCAAATTATCCATTGCAGCTATTTTACCTCCTGTCGTCAGTTTGAAGAAGTCAAATCAACACAGCCCAAAGTTAAGTCATTTCAAGTTGTTTAAGTTAAATAGATTTTTTTAAAACAAATATATATCAAAGCAGTGTCAAATGTTACCATGCGAATGGATTGGCTTCGTCCATGATGACGTAGAGATGACCATTCCGAGCCGATGACGTCAACGTGTTGAGGGCCGCACGCAAACTGTCCTCGCCTTTTGACAGGTCAAACTGATGGAAGTGTACGGTGCCCGCAGTGGCAGGGGTGGTCGGGTCTTGGAGAAGAGTTCTCCGGAGTTGATGGTAGATGAGGAGACAGGCCACCAGGCTCCGTAGAAACACACACACAACGTGGACGTCGTGTCCTTGCCGCAGCCAGCGCAGTCCCTTCAGTACCAGCAGCAGCGTCTTGCCCGTGCCCGGGGGTCCCGTCAGACAGACCATGCGCTGTGGGCGGGAGGCGAGGCCGACCTGGCGAGGGGTGAGCACCACGCGCGCCATCCTCTCCCCCACCTCAGACACGGCCTCTCCCTCCGTCCGCACCTCCACGCGCGGGGGGACCACGCAATGCACGCTCACTGAGGTCGCAGGACCGGCTAGCCTGAAACATTTGACCACTGCTGTATAAGCCTTACTCTGCTGTGTGGGTGAAAAAGTATCCGCATTTCAGTTAAATAGTTATTAATTTCTCTGTCAATATCTCAAACACTCAAATGATGCTGTATTGTGGCCACAAAAAGTATAAGATAAGCAGTTCACAGGTAAGGGAAAAAATGACATTTTTTTTTTATTTGGTAGCATGATTTTACGGTTTCCAGCTATTGGTTGTTTTGTCAAAAGAATCAAGGGTGGATGGGTGGGTGTTGGGTGGGTGTTTGGGGGTTTAACGTCCTTTTCCACCACATAGGGTGATATCAAAGACGGGGCAACAATGAAAAAGCCAGCACAAATATCTGGCCCCAGCCGGGATCAAAAGAACCGAGCCTCGTGAAGATTTAGCTCTGTCACGAATACTAAGAGTTGCAAATTTCAAAGAAATTCGAATGACCGAGGTGAGGAATAACGCAAATTACCAACTCAGTTTCGTTGGTTCGTATGACTTACAGCGTACCTAGAAACGATGTTCACATAAATATCATCTGTCATTGCCGGATCTGTGGTACAGGCCATGCGTCTGCGCCACCAGGCACTCAGTTCTGACACAGCGGATGTCACGTGCCAGGGAGATGCGGGGTCCGACATCTGGTCGGCACACAGACACAGATGAACGGCGCTTGCAACAACCGGGGCTCCTAGACACGTGCACACGTCCTGTTGGGACACGTAAGGTGTAGATGAGATAATTATATATTAATAAAAATCAAATTTAACGAGTTGAATAGATCTACCCAATGTCTTGTTGATCAAACACTGTACGATTTCTGTGCGGTTAGAGGAGGCCTTCACGTTGTCTTCGAAGTTTTGAACCAAACAGTTTTGTGTTTTGTTTTGTGTTGTTTTTAATATTTTTTCTCTAGGGATTTTGATGGAACGTGAATTTCTTGAAAATCCCTACGTTTGGGCCAACAACAGATGCAATACAATTCAGAATGTTTGTCCGCGGGTTTCAATAAACGTCCTATTTATTTCCAAGAACAGATTGTAATGACGTTTACAGACCCTGCCTTCCTACCTGTGCACGCTGTGGGACTGGTACCGTGAACAAGTCTGCACGTGATTTTGACTCTATTTGGAAAGGAAAAATACATTCAAACTCCTGTCCACCAGGGATCTGAACCGGATCAGGATCCAAAGTCGGATACCTTAACCACTCAACCAAATCCCTTTGATCAAAACAGCTACCTAAGTTTACCCACCATATGATGCGAATGCAGTCCACAAACAGTGCGTTCTTACCTGCGCAAGCTGTGGATTGTTCTTCAGAGCACGTTCCAGCTGTTCCGCTGTCACATAAGGCAGCATAATCGTTTTCTTCACCAGCAGGCCGTGGGCGATGTCACTCACAATGTGCCCGATAACCGTCTCTGATTTATCCAACTGTTTCAGAGCCGTCTGCACCCTCTTGGCTACGTCAGCATCGGCTTCAGCTTGGGATTTGCTGAGACTCGCGAATTTCAAACCCACTGACTTGATCTCTCCAACCAGCAGCCCATAGTTACGATGCAGTACCATGACGTCAAAGTCGCCACGGTGGTAAGACCGGCTGAGATCCGCTGGGCGTGGCAGGTGACCAGCGGCCGCTGCGTAGGAAGGTTTGTTGAGATAGTTCCCGTACTCTAGCTGAGACAGCACGAACATGACCTCCTGCTGACGCTGACCCAGTTCCATGAGACAGTGCAGCACGTGCTGCTGGGCGCGATCATCGTAGGTGTCGCTTTCGTCGAATGTGGGTTCGATGTTGGGATTTGGGTCTTCACTCCACATACTGTATGACGATGGACGTGTCTCGGGTTTGTTACAACCTGATAATGTGGGGGTGTTTGGAGGAAACCTACTGATAGTTTCGTGGCTCGTTGAAACAGAAGACGTAGTTGAACCAACCGCGCGCATCCGGTTATCTTGGCTCAAATGTGACTCCTGGCTGGTTTTCTCGTGTTGGTTGGAGTGACGGGGCAAGGCTGATGATTTTGTGGAATGATCAGCGCTGAATCTGATTTCGGAAACATTCGTGTCTACTGTAGTAGAGGGTATCGACGAACCATTTTCAGCACGAGTGTCCTGGAAAGTGCTGGTCTCTGCAAGCTTAATCTGGCACGCAGATTCTACGGTAGGTAAAGGTTTCTCTGAATCATTTTTGACTGCAAACGTTTTGAGGAATGCAGTTTCTGCAAGTTGAACCTGACACGCAGGCTCACAGCCGGTGGTACTGTTTATGGGAAGTCTTGACCAGATCTGCAGCAGTTTCTCCATCGTAAGGGGAGGAGCAGATGGCGATTTGACACTGGCGCCACCTGTTGAT
>JACVVK020000537.1:0-72500 GCA_018292915.2 Batillaria attramentaria | reverse complement strand
CATGCAGTTTTCAAATCCTCAAACGAACGTGAGTATGCGCCCTTCTCTTGAGAATGACCCTGAGAATAACCCGACAAATTTGCCACAGCGCTCAATGTTAACGGATATCCTGTGCTTTGTAGATTGTGTGTGTGTGTGTGTGTGTGTGTGTGTGTGTGTGTGTGTGTCTGTCTGTCTGTCTGTGTGTGTGTGTGAGTCTCTCTCTCTCTCTCTCTCTCGTGGAGCTGGAGTGGTCGAATGGTAGAGCGTTGGACTTCTAATGCTTGGGTCGTGAGTTCGATCCCGGCTGGGGCCAAATATTTGTGCTGGCGTCCTTTTCCACCACATAGGGTGATATCAAAGACGGGGCAACGATGAAAAAGCCAGCACAAATATTTGGCCCCAGCCAGGATCGAACTCCCGACCCGAGCATTAGAAGTCCAACGCTCTACCATTCGACCACCCCGGCTCCCCGGACGACAGAGAGAAAAACATCCAAAGAGGAAACTGTTGAATTTGAGTTGGTGAAAATTGTTCTTCATTTGAAAAGTATGCGAGCACACACGATATAGGGGCTCAAATATTTAGTGGAGTGTGCGTGCGTGCGTGCGTGCGAGCGTGCGTGCGTGCGTGTGTGTGTGTGTGTGTGTGTGTGTGTGTGTGTGTGTGTGTGTGTGTGTGTGTGTGTGTGTGTGTGTGTGAACAGACCCAAAGAGGGACGAGAGGAGAGAGAACCTCTCCGAGAACCGCCCTGAACAGCTGGCGGAATGCGGTTCAAACCCTCTACCCGGACCTTCTCTCCCGGACGTTCTGCGTCCCTCCCGTCTACTTCAACCGAGTTCCCTACACCAGGGACACTGTGGCCGGACAACCTGTCCTGGTCTTACCAACCGACAGCGACACACCACCGACATCATCTCTCACCAACTCTTTGTCACCACCGTTAGTACCATCTTCACCAAGTCAGCAACAGCTACCGATGTTTCCCCAATCCCCCACTACCCAGAAACCATCAACAGGTGGCGCCAGTGGCAAGTCACCCACCACTCCTCCCCTTACGCTGGAAGAGATACTGCACATCTGGTCCAAGCTTCCCATTAACAGCTCCACCGGCTGTCAGCCTGCGTGTCAGGTTCAACTTGCAGAAAGTGCATTCCTCAAAACGTTTGAATTCAAAAATGATTCAGAGAAACCTTCAACTATAGTAGATGTAAAAGCTTCCGAAACCAGAAGTAGCGTTGACCATTCCACAAAGTCAGCCTCACCAGCCCACTCAACTCCACAAAAGCAACCCAGAGCGGTTGTTAAGCCTCTAAGGATACCGCCGGGGTTTCCCGACAAACAGTCACATTCCGACCCTGACGATCGGACACACGCGGTTAGCTCAACCGCGTCTTCCATTCCAACAACTAACAATAATCTTCCTCCAAGCACATCAACGAAACCAGGTTGTAACAAACTCGAGACACGTCCGTCGTCATACAGTATGTGGAGTGAAGACCCAAAGCCTAATATCGCGCCCAAATTCTACGAAAGCGACACGTACGAGGATCGCGCCCAGCAGCACGTGCTGCACTGTCTCATGGAACTGGGTCAGCGTCAGCAGGAGGTCATGTTCGTGCTGTCTCAACTAGAGTACGGGAACTATCTCAACAAACCTTCCTACGCGGCGGCCGCTAGTCACTTACCACGTCCCATGGATCTCAGTCAGTCTTACCATCGCGGTGACTTTGACGTCATGGTGCTGCATCGTCAGTACGGACTGCTGGTTGGGGAGATCAAGTCCGTCGGGTTGAACCTAGCTGGTCTGAAGAAATCCCAAGCTCAAGCCGATGCTGACGTCGCCAAGAGGCTTTGGAGATCCGTGAAGCAACTGGACAAGTCAGAGACGGTGATCAAACACATCGTGAGTGACATCGCGCCAGAACTGCTGGTGAAGAGAACGTTGATTCTGCCGTATGTGACGGCGGAACAGCTGGAACGGGTTCTCAGCAACGCTCCACAGCTTGCACAGGTAAGAACGCACAGTCTACCGGTCCCCGGTAGTGTAGTGGTTAGCACTTCGGATCATGGATCGGTAGACCCGGGTTCGAGTCCGAGCCGAGGCAAGTGGGATTTTTCCTACCTAGGTCGGCTCCTACCCAGAGTGGGTGTGCTATGGGCCCGATGAGGAGGCTGATGCCACACAGCCGAGATTCACCCACTTCACGGGTGCGATTTTGGGAGTGCTTCTCTTAGTATGACACGTCTTATGATGTGGATGATTACACGGCCGGCACCGCAGGTGCCGTAGTTCCCGGGCCTGGTTAATGCCGGGATATTTATGACAGGAAGCGTGGAATGCGGCCCTGTCCTGCAGTCCCAAACCTCATGGACCTCCATAGCATCATCTTACCATCATCCTCATCTCCATCACCATGCATAATAAAAAAAAAATTGTCCCAGCTTCCGAGTTCTCTGTGGGTTCCACCCATGACCTGGGAGGAACACCACTGAAACAGGAAACCGACAGCAAATTGCACGGTGCATGATTCGCATTCAGCCAGTGACCAGATCCTATCAGCAATGTCCAGCAAGCAACGACATCCATACAGTCTGTTACGCTTTCGTAACGGGTTTATCTGTTTATCGTAGCCTTAAAAATTCCACGTGTTCTTACAGGAAGTATGCACCTGTTTGGGAGCCCCGGATGTGGCAAGCGCCGCCCAGCTGTGTCTGTGTGCCGACCAGATGTCAGACCCCGCTTGTCCCTGGCACGTGACACCCGTTATGCCAGAACTGAGTGCCTGGTGGCGCAGACGGATGGCCTGTACTACAGACCCGGCAATGACAGATGATATTTATGTGAATATCGTTTCCAGGTACGATGTCAGTTACGCGAAACACACTATAATTTTGAGTTGTTCGTGATCTTGATCATTCGAGTTTCTTTGAAATTTGTAAGTACAGTATTGGTATTAGCTTCTGTTGTAGATCTACATCTGCACACAACGACCAAGAGTTGGTAACCGCAAATTCCCTCTACTGTTTTGTTGGTGGTGGTGGTGGCGTTATTGCTGGTTTGTGAGGGGTTTTTGTTGTTGTTGTTTTCGGCTAGCCTATCTTATTTACATTCTGTGACAGCCATACAGCGTCATTTGTAGACGTCATTGATTCCTAGAGTAGTGAATTGTTTTATTTCTTAGTGATTTGTCATATAGAGTTTCCTTTTTTTTTCTTTTTAATAGCGTTTGCTATATTATTTTAGAGCCCGCCACGCCGGCACATGCAATTGCCTCATGAGGGATAAATAAAGTAATTTGAACTTGAACTTGAGTGTCGACAAAGATATAAACAATCTCAATGGAAGTGTTAATGATTTTCACCCACATAGCATAGCAAAGTAAAGCTTATCTGTTAACTGTTTTGTGGCGACCATGCACACAGCGTCATTTGAGTGTCTGACAAAGAAATAAACACCTCAATGGAAGTGGTAATGATTTTCACCCACAAAACAAAATAAGCTTATGTGGTATCAGTTTTGTGGCGACCATACACCGTCATTTGAGTGTTTGAGACATTGACAGAGAAATAAACATTCCATTGAAAATGCGGGTACTTTTTTCACGCATATAACAAAGTACAGCTTACACAGCAGTGGTCAAATGTTCCAGACTTGCCGGTCCTGCGACTTCCGTGAGCGTGCATTGCGTGGTCCCCCCGCGCGTGGAGGTGCGGACGGAGGGAGAGGCCGTGTCTGAGGTGGGGGAGAGGATGGCGCGCGTGGTGCTCACCCCTCGCCAGGTCGGCCTCGTCTCCCGCCCACAGCGCATGGTCTGTCTGACGGGACCCCCGGGCACGGGCAAGACGCTGCTGCTGGTACTGAAGGGACTGCGCTGGCTGCGGCAAGGACACGACGTCCACGTTGTGTGTGTGTTTCTGCGGAGCCTGGTCGCCTGTCTCCTCATCTACCATCAACTCCGGAGAACTCTTCTCCAAGACCCGACCACCCCTGCCACTGCGGGCACCGTACACTTCCATCAGTTTGACCTGTCAAAAGGCGAGGACAGTTTGCGTGCGGCCCTCAACACGTTGACGTCATCGGCTCGTGATGGTCATCTCTACGTCATCATGGACGAAGCCAATCCATTTGCATGGTATATTTCTCTTTTATTTATTCATTTTTATTAGAGGCATACCCATATACAAGAGAGATCACTGTAGCCTGTAATTTTGATTTTCTGAATAAAGATAGGACGTATGTAGACACAGCAATTTGTTTTGTTTTGTTTTGTTTTGTTTTTCGTAATCGAACAGTTACAAGAAATGTCGATTTGTGAATCGAAAGGCTTTTTTTTTTTTTTACTGTCAATATCCGAGATTGAGAAAACAAGACAGGGGCCTATATGGTGTTCATGAAACACGGAACAAGCGTAGTGACCCTTACGTACGTTCGGGAACGATCGAAAAAGAAACTTGGGCTGGAGTTCGAGGTTGGGTGGGGGGGGGGGGGGGACTCGAAAGTGGCAGTGACCCTAGCTTTCGAGAAAACTCGAAACACGGTACGGGAAACGTTATGTACCTACCTGCATTGTCACAGGGACGTGAATGGAAGTCGACGGCGACTGATCGAGGAGCTGTCCGCCATTGTCCCTCAACTCTCCCTTTGGACGGCTTCAGTGTACATCGTCGGCATCCCCACTTGCCTCAAAGAGGAGCCGCTGACGATTCCGCTCCGTTGCGCACCGGCGGTTCACCGCGAGCTGGACGCTTTGATCAGGATGCAGACGAAGCTGATTCATCTGTACAGCCGCAGCAGCGCCCCTTCGCCGTCTGACGGACCCAAGGTCATTCGGGTGACGCACCAAGGTCAAGGTCACGCAGGCACCTGGCCCTTGCAGTGTGTCCAGTGTGGAGCGGAGGTCGCTGGCGTTCTGAGGCAGCTTCGGGTCGGCTCGACAGGTATACTTGTTTCGATTCAATTCAATTCAACATTCTTGTTTAGCCTTCTAGCATAAAAAAGAAACTAGCGGCGGCCGGTGGTCTAGTGGTTAAGAGACTTGTCACTAATGCGAGAGGTCAGGGGTTCGAGTCCCACTCGGGGCAAAGAATCTTTCCTTCTCGTATGTGGCACCGTTCATGTTGACCGATCTTTGGGGTTTCTCTCCGGGTACTCCGGTTTCCTCCCCCTCTGCTCTGGAAATGTTCAGCCCACCAAATTTGAAAAATAAATGCAACTGTACATTCCGAAATTTATATAGCTGAGCTGACCCTTCGCACCACGTGATTGTGATGTGTTCATGTCCAGTGTGTGAGAGAATGCGTGTGATTCGCGTGAGCGTGCGTGTTGGGTTTTGAGCCGATTCATGAATTTGGGTGAAACGCCTATACAATTATTATTATTATTATTATAAGGCTGAATGAAGCAACTGTTCATTGCGTGGCTAGGTAAAGAAAACATTCGCAAGTCAGCATTTCAAAGGTGCCGTAGGTGCCTCCGGGGTCTTGTTAATGCTAGGAAGCGCGGAACACGCCTCCTTCACTCAGCTCCAGACCACATGAACCTCCATAGCAGGAGCAGCATCATGTCATCACCCTTGCCCTCAAGCAAACGATCACTTGTCTCAGCTTCTAAGCCGCCAGTGGATTCCACCTACAGCCTGGGAGGAATACCACAGGACTTGAACATCAAGGGAAAGAAGAAATGACTAAATAAATACATAAAAAATACTACTACTACTGCAGCTGCATTAATAAATGTGACCCGTTCTCGCGAAAGGGACCGTAAGTCGCGCTAGGCCGAACGCCGCTACAGGCGAAAAGAGTGCCGGGGGTCAGTATGGCCGCCTTGTGAGTAGCCAACTTCAACTGCTGATATCTCTGTCAATTTTAGTAGTACAGCTTTCATTCTTATATTGAATTAAACTGCATAACCAATAGATTGCAGTGATGTACATATCTCAAAATTGATAATTTTCGACTTATGGTCCCTTTTGTGAGAGCGGGTCACAAATGATGATAATAGTAACAATAGTGATGATAATAAGAATAATAAGTAAATGAATAAACAAGTTAACTCTTTGACGACGAAGCACAATTTCTAACACGCGATTTCCTATAGAAAATCGCGTGTTAGAAATTGTGCTTCGTCGTCAAAGAGTTAATAAAGATAATGAGAGTGGGGTGGGTGTTTGGGAGTTTATCGTCCTTTTCCACCGCATAAGGTTGTTATCAAAGACGGGGCAACGAGAAATAAAAAGGCCAGCACAAATATCTGGCCCCAGCCGGCGGGATTCGAACTCACGACCCGAGCACTGAGAGTCCAACGCTCTGCCATTCGGCCACCCCGGCTCCCCAAATGAAAATAATAAGAAAGAAGAAAGAAAAATAAATACATAAGAAATACTGCTACTACTACAGTTACATACATGAATAAATAAATAAATAAATAAATTAATTAATTAATTAATTAATTAATTAATTAATTAATTAATTAATTAATTAATTAATTAATTAATTAATTAATTAATAATAATAGAACAAGAAGAAGAAGATAAAGAAGAACAAGTAAATAAATAAACAAAGAAATAAATGACGTGGCAGTACATCTTTTTTCATGATCTTTTTTTCCTTCCTCTTTTTTTTTTTTTTTTCTTCCTTTTTTTTCAGTGTACAAACATGTAAATATGTGGAATGAGTGTGCATGGCCGTATGAGTGAGTGTTTGACATGCTTTGTGTTTTTTATGAGAGACCACAAAGCAATGTTCCTCTTTTGGAAATTTAATAAATGTCTTATGTCTTATGTCTTCCTGTAGGTCCCCGAGGAAAAAGACACCCTCCACCCCTCCAGTACAGGGACGTGTTTGTACTGGCTCATAACAGCGACGTCCTCAGCGACTACATCAAGGACACTGAAAACCCTTCATCTCAAGGCAGCGACTTCGTCCAAGCGCTCCGCTCAGCGGGAATTCCCGTTTGTGTGTTCGGCAAGAAAGAAGAGGACATAGACTCATTCGTCAAAAGATCGGGTGACGTAGCTGTCGCGAGAGATGACGTCACAATGGTGACGCACTACGATGCCGTTACCGGCTTGGAGAGGAAGCTGGTGGTGTACCTGCAAGGCAGGGTGCAAGGTTCGCTGGCTGAGTTCATAGACAGAGTTTGCGCCATGGCTCGGTGCACAACCCAGCTCGTCATGGTTGAGCTGCCACAGCTGCGCGAATCGCTCGCGCACGATTTCGATCTCGACTGACGTGGACTGGGAGTGAAACTGCGTTGGTAGAGTTCGCCCTTTAACTCTTTCACGACCGGGCAGACAGCGTTTGCGCAGAGCCCTTGCATACCATTGCCAACCAGACACCTAGACCCCGGGCACTGACGTGTGAGGACGCTGTTAACCAAGCACCCACAATCCATGTTATCTCCGATCTCACTGTGGCCGCTATACCATAAGTTTTCCAATCAAAACTATTTTTCAGTAAAAGTGCTTATGATTATCTTTCAAACCATACCAAACACGATAAGAAAACGGCTGAGGAAGACCCCTTAAAAAAAAGTCGAAAAATTGCTAAAACCACCCGGTTGGCAGAGGTTGTGCACGCACAAAGTGCCATGGGTCATGGGAAAATTCCACGGCGCGCGGTCAAGGTCGGCAATGAGTTCCTGTAACACCACCCTGGGCCCGTATGTAATAGTCGAGGTTAGGGTTTTTAGCCCTGGGTTCGAGTCTAACCTCGAACTAAACTAGCTCTAGGGTTAATTTTTCTGTTGTTTTAAAATCAAGGAGCGGGCCCATTCCAGCAAGGTGCCTAAGACGTTATAGAAGGATTTTTGTCTTCCTTTCTTCGCTTCCTTTTTTTTAAAATTTAATTTTGCTTTTGGGTTTCTTTTGTCCTAGTCTGGGTTAGGCCCGTAGCCGTGGGTTAAATTAACCTCGACTTTAACATACGGGCCCAGGACTTTTACGCTTTTGCTCATTGCTGTCTTAGTTTTCAAACCTGTGTTTTGGAACTTCAGGTATTCCTCGAGGAGACAGGGAGCCGGGATAGCCGAATGGTAGAGCGTTGGACTCTCAATGCTCGGGTCGTGAGTTCGAATCCCGGCTGAGGGCTAAGTATTTGTCTTTGCCCCGTCTTTGATATATGACCCATTCGTGGTGGAAAACGACGTAAAACTGCCAAACACCTCCCTCCCCCCCCCCCCACCCATCGTAGAGATTTAGAACTACCATACAAACTTGAAATCGGTATCTTTAGAAATAATGCAATACTGAAACATTATCAACAGTCGGGTAGTCCTTACTCTGAGTGAGTGAGTGGGTGGGTGTTTGATGTCCTTTTTTCACCACATACGGGTGATATCAAAGACGGGGCAACGATGAAGAAGGCAGCACAAATATTTGGCCCCAGCCGGGATACGAACTCACGACCCAAGCCTTACTCTCTGAGCACAAGACCTTCGGGCAGATGCGTACGCATAAGGGTTGTCTGGCTTTTGAGTTTTGCATAATTATTTTCTGTGTTGATGAACACATTTCAACTCCTTTACACTGCTCTTGAGTTCTTGATTGTCTATTCTTCCACTCTGCAAACACATTTAGGTCATGAAGAATGACAAAGACTTAGTATTTTGTACAAATACACCAGTGGTTGGGGATTTTTTTTTTTTTTTTTTTTTAGCGTTTTCCTGTGTAAGCTGTACTGGGTGCCCGACACCCAACGATGTACGAATGAGAAGTTCCCGAGTTCCAGGGGAGCTGGGGTGGCCGAATGGTAGAGCGTTGGACTTCCAGTTCTCTGGTTTTGAGTTCGCATCCCGGCTGGGGCCAAATATTTGTGCTGGCTTTTTCATCGTTGCCCCGTCTTTGATATCACCCGTATGTGGTGGAAAAGGACGTTAACCCCCCAAACACCCACCCCATCTTCAGATCACTTGAAGCCACTATTATGCAATCTGCAGCAGTCTCGGGCCTAGCGGGTAAGGCCCACTCCTTGTGTAATAGTGGCTTGAAGTGGCTCCTACTGGTGTACAGTGGCTTGTTCTTTCTTTCTTTTTTTTTTTTTTTTTTGCCCCAACTCTTTTGCCAGCTCCAGTGGTGTTCCTTCCAGGTAATGGGTGGAATCCACGGAGGGCTCGGAAGCTGGGGCAATTTTTTTTTTATTATGCATGATGATGGAGATGAGGATGATGGTGAGATGATGCTATGGAAGTTCGTGTGGTTTGGGACTGCGGGACAGGGCCGCATTCCTCGCTTCCTGTCATAAATATCCCGGCATTAACCAGGCCCGGGAACTACGGCACCTGCGGTGCCGGCCGTGTAATCATCCACGTCATAGACGTGTCATACCAAGGGAAGCACCCCCAAAGTCGCACCCGTGAAGTGGGTGAATCTCGGCTGTGTGGCTACAGCCTCCCCATTGGGTCCATAGCACACCCGCTCTGGGTAGGAGCCGACCTAGGTAGGAAAAATCCCGCTTGCCTCGGCTGGGACTCGAACCCGGGTCTCCCGGCCCATGGTCCGAAGTGCTAACCACTACACTATGGGGGCCGGTGGCTTGTTCTTTCTAACCAGTCTTATCATAATTATAGTGGGCATGAGGTGATACAACTTGGACTCTTAAAAGTTATGGCGGTCACGAGGATTTTTCCCCCAGCGTCTGCGATAGTCTCCGGGTGCAGGCTTTTTATAATGACTACTCAAGGACAATCACGTGATCTTCACGTCATTCAGCTTCGCACAGCGATTGGCGCAATTCAAAGGGAGTTGTCGTTCCTTTGAAATGGGTTTACCCTGTGGTGTTGTAGGGTTTTTGTTTGTTTGTGTGTTTGTGTGTGTGTGTGTGTGTGTGTGTGTGTGTGTGTGTGTGTGTGTGTGTGTTGTTTTTTTTTCCACTCGTGAATGTTTTCTTTACCCTAATAAATGCTTCGACGAAAACGTCCACTACAGCAGTAGTATTTTGTTGGTAAAGTTGAATGCACAGTGTGCATGGAGTGCACACACACACACACACACACACACACACACACACACACACACACACACTCCAATGCCACGCGAGCAGTTTATTATTGGGGCATGCAACATGACAACATAAAATGGATTATAGACAAAAAGCACAAAAACAATTGCAAACTCTTGTACATATATAATTATACAATGTACACACGTGTATATTACAACCAACAAAACCACAAATAAACCAACTAATGAAATAACTGTGACGCCAACAGATCATTAACAAGTGATATAAAATCACTATGGCAATATGTTCAATGAACATGAATTTGCCATATGCGTCCAGTACAAGTAATGAAACAAGTTAATTATGCGTCCAATGAACAAATAAAGAAACTAGCTATGCGTCCAGTGAAAAGGTAGATGAACTGGCTATGCGTCCATTGAACGACAAAAAGAACTGGCTATGCGCCCTACGATCAAAGCAAATTAACTATCTATGCGTCAGGTGAGCGACTATAGATGAGTTGAATATGCGTGCAATGAACAATTGAATGAACTATCTATGCGTCCAGTGAACACGTACTGGTTATGCGTCCAATAAACAAGTTCATTAACTAGCTATGTGTTCAGTTAACAAGTACAAAAACTTGCTACGCATTCACTGACGAAGTCCATGAACTGGTTACGCGTCTACGCGTCCTACGAACAAATGCATGAACTACCTGTGCGTCCGACAAACAGGACAGCACGAAAATCGCGCGTCTGATAAACAAATGAACGAAATTCCTCTGCCTACAAATCGCAAAAGAATAGAACAAATTTTTATAATGCACCCCACCCTACAATTACAACAACAACAACAACAACAACAACTACATTAACAAAGAACAAACAAACACAAAAAACAACAATAAAACAACAACACTACAACAACAGGGGTGCAAGCACAAAGGTACCCCAAAGCCTGACACTATTTGCCAGCCGAAACCAAAACCCTGAAACTTTTTCTGGGAAAGATGTAAACCTGAAACTGAATTTTACACGGCTTCGGAGCTTAGTATACTGTAGAAAATAATGTAACGTTTGAAAAGTACGAAAATGACAAATAATCGACATGTATACAGTTCTACTTTGGTGGCTTACAGCAGTTCAACAGACTACAATGAAACCAAAATTAAAATCCATCCAAATATTTCCCCAAACCAGAAACCACCGTTTCAAAATTCTTCCGAGCCGAACATTGACTTTCACAATTTTTCCAAACCGGATTTCCGGCGTGCGTCGGAACAACTTGCACGCTTACAGCAACAGCAACAACAACAACAACAACAACAACAACAACAACAACAACAACAACAACCGATTTCATAATTACAACCCAAGTGAGTCTAGCAGTCTGAACAACTGTCTCTTAAACATCAAGAAGAACATAAGACCCATCGTAAAACTACAGACGAAAGAAATAAAGAAAGATTCAGCGAACAACGTCGTTTCCGCCACGCCTCTCATCAAACGACTACTGTATTCACAGTAAACGGGGAAAATTGAGACCGCGACCACACGCGCGTGCTTTGGTCCACTTCTGCGCGTGCGCAGAGGAGCGCATTCAATGCGACCGCTTTCCAGAGGTATGGTACCAGAGTATATCCTTGAGAGAATGTTGGTGCTGTCTTGCGATGACGAAGCTGCTGTCCTGTTGTCTTCAGAACTGTTCTTGTCGAATGAATAGTGATAATAAGAATAATAATAATGAGTATTGTATAGGCGCTTTACCCAATTTCATGAATCGGCTCAAAGCGCCGCGAACTGAACCCAACACGCACGCTCACGCGAATCACACGAATTCTCTCACACACTGGACGTAAATACATTACAATCACGTGGTGCGAAGGGTCAGCTCAGCTCATTTGCATTTCGGAATTTAGAATTGCATTTATTTTTTCAAATTCGGTGGGCTGAACACTTCCATAGCAGAGGGGGAGGAAGCCGGAGTACCCGGCGGTGGGTGGGTGGGTGGGTGTTTGGGAGTTTAACGTCCTTTTCCACCACAGAGGGTGATATCAAAGACGGGGCAACGATGAAAAAGCCAGCACAAATATTTGGCCCCAGGAGTACCCGGCGGAGAGAACCCCCGACGGTCGGCCCGAATGAACGGTGCCACATACGAGAAGGAAAACTTCTTTGCCCCCTGACCTCTCGCATTGGTAACAAGTCTCTTAACCACTAGACCACCGACCGCCCCGATGATAGTGAAAATAACAGCAAAGCGCGCTATTCATGAAACGAGAGGAGCGGGGGTAACCGAATGGTAGAGCGTTGGATACTCGATGCTCAAGGGGCGTGAGTTCGATTTCCGGTTAGGGCGAAATATTTGTGCTGGGCTTTTTATTTTTTTAGGTTGCCTCATCTTTGATATCACCCTTGCGTGGTGGGGAAAAAAAAACAACGACGTTAAACTCCCAAACACCCACCCCACTTTCTTCATGGATCGAGGAAAGTAAGAGTCTTAGGTTGCACACACACACACACACACACACACACACACACACACAAACACACACACACACACACACACACACACACACACACACACACACACACACATCTTCGATGTCAAGACACAGACAGAGAGAGATGATGATGGTGATGATGGAACGTGTATCAGTTTCTGGAGAAAGCTGCCAGGCAGTTACTGCCTAACATGAAACAACAACAATGACAACGAAGAAATAATAAGAAGGGGGGGGGGGACCGGGGAGAGGGACCGGGGGGGGGGGAGCTAAGAGATTACAACAGAGTGAAAACTGAAATAGTTTCTTAAGCAACTTAGGGGGACTAAATCCGGCAAATCAGAGAGAGAGAGAGAGAGAGAGAGACAGAGAGAAAGATAGAAACAGAGACAGAGAGAGCACGTACGAAGCGACTGGACGAAAGGCGAGTAGCGTGTCTGTGGCGTCGACAACCACGTGACCTCTACGTATCGCGTCCAGAACCAACCAGCGACCGAATTTACCACGCTCAAATCTCATGTGGAAGTAATGCCGCCAAGGGAAGTTTCTGGAACCAAAACAACAACAACAATGATAACAACAACAACAACAACACAAACAGCAACCTTGAGGCGTGCTAAACATCGATCAGTCCCGACCAGAGACACGCATAGCGAGACATGACACGCTATACACGTCAAGTTACGAAGATACGTTATACTAAGGCACTTCTGCCTTAACTTTTTCACGACTACACTACCAGCGTGTGTGCAGAGTCCTTTCATACCGTTGCCAACCACACACCTAGACCACGGTCGCTGAATCACGTGTACTGACACTCGGAAACTCCGTGTCCCTCATGTCAAGCCAAAGACCTTTGGTCAGCGTAGTTATTCATACCAGGGTCCGACTTGTTGGAATGATCTCCCAGTTTCGATCAGATATGCAGACACAAAACTATCTTTCAAAACAAATCTGAAAACCCACCTCTTCACAGCCTTCAACCAATAACTGTTGCCACATCATCATCTTGCTGGTCGTGTGTGTGTGTGTGTGTGTGTGTGTGTGTGTAGAAGCCAGGGGCAGCCCGTGTATGATGCTGCACATTATGTGTTTGTAGTTAAATGTATGTGTGGAGGAATGTTGCGTGTTTCTGGGTGAGTGAGTGTGTGTTGATTGTAAAGCGCTCTGAGCTCCCGCGAGAGGGAGGGCGTCCCTTAAGTACTCATTTTATTGTTATTGGGTCTTCTCCCAAATGCCTGGGGAGCCGGGGTGGTCGAATGGTTGAGCGTTGGACTTCTAATGCTCGGGTCGTGAGTTCGATCCCGGCTGGGGCCAAATATTTGTGCTGGCTTTTTCATCGTTGCCCTTTGATATCACCCTATGTGGTGGAAAAGGACGTTAAACCCCCAAACACCCCCACCCCACCCCAAATTCATGCGCCCTTTAACATGTGATGCTGTTGAGTGCCAACTGAACCACCCATTCTAGGGTGCTTCAAAAATGTCATATCCACCCAGCAGTAATACCTGTCAGTAATGAAGTAGCCCATGAAGTCTTCCTCTAGTACTTTGCCAGTCATCGCCTTTCTGTCCACGTCGTTTGGAGTTGGCAAACCGGTGAGGTTCTGCCGCCTTCGTTTAGGAAGCTTGAATGACTACCAGTAAAAAAAAAAGAAAAAAAAAGGGTATTTAAGGGACACCCTCCCTCCCGCAGGAGCTTAGGGCGCCTTACAGTCAACACGCACTCACTCACACAGAAACACAAGCAACGTTCCTCCACACATACATTAAACTACAAACACAAAATGTGCATAAAGTGGGACCCTAGTATGAACTAGAGGGGCAAAGCCTCCTTGGCTCACTTGTGAGATGGGTCAAGGTCATTCAAAAGAGTATGTTTGTAAAGTTATCACTGTCTGTCCTGAAGTAAGATATCTCTTGTGTTCATAGTTCCTAAGAAAATGGTTAATGGCAACATAACAATTTTCCAAGGACAGCTTGTATCACCTTGACTTTGGATCAAGGTCATTCAAATGAGGTCTGTAAGTGAAGAGCTTATCAATGACTATCTTTATGCCATGTTTGATAGCTCTGGTTTTTGCAGCTTCTGTACAAATGGTAATGTAAAATTCACAACAGACAGCTGTATTGACCTTGACCTTGAGTCAAGGTCATTCAAAAGGCTATGTCTGCATAGGTCTCATTGCTGCCTATCATTGTGCCTTGTTTGGTGCCTCTGCTATTTGTTGTTTCCGGGAAAATGCTAACGTTAAGGTCTCCGCAAAACATTTGAGTGGCCTTGACCTTGACTCAAGGAAATTGAATACAAGTATGCCAGTACAGGTTTTGTCAATGTCTATCATCATGCAAAGTTTGATGCCTCTGGTGTCCCTAGATTTTGAGAAAATAGCAATTGTAAATTTCCAGTGAGACAGATTTAGTGACCTTGACCTTCAGTCAAGGTCATTCAAACGGTATGTCTTGGAAGGTCTTACTGCTGTCTATCAGCAAACCAGGTTTGATGCTTCTACCATTTCTTGTTTCTGAGAAAATGCCAATGCATCCCCGTACCGGGGGCCGAATCGTTAACACTAGGCCCCCGCAACCACGGCCAAGTCGGGCTAACCGAGACCGAGCCGAGATAAGTAATAGCTAAGAAGGAAAAACATTAAAATACTCGGTGACAAGGAAAGTGGACAGTTGCGAACAACTTTGAGGTCCCCGTGCCATTTCACAATGTGCACAGAAGCGAGGAATTCTGTCAAATTCACCGGCACAGTGAATTTTTAGCATGGCTCGGAGATTATTGTGCGTGGGAGTGATTTCCCTTGAAAACAAAAGCAGACGTTTTTTCCCGGGGGAATTTCGGTCACACCTGTCAACAACATCGTCTCCTCCAAAATCAGGGTATGGTATTATTTTGTTATGCTAACAACATTATACAGCTTAGCGAGGCGTTTCCAAATAATTAAGTGCTCTTAAACATTATGCAGCGCGAAATTAACGTCTGCTGTAAAGGACGTTAAACACCCAAACACCCACGTACTTTCTCTTTCGTGTAGTTTACAAATAAAGCTGATGGCCACTAATGACTCGGAAAACTGATAATCGGTAGGCCTAGAGCATCAGAATCGGTTCCGAAAGCTGTCCTGCAAAGGTATACATACTAAAGAGAGAGAAAACAATTATATTATCATAACCAACTTGCTGCAATGATCCTATATACGAGGATCTTTGCTTGCTGCGAAGCTGATGAAAAGATTGCATTCTTGTAAGAGTTTAAATGATCCTGTGAACAGGCGATAATTAAGAAAGTCACTGTCAGCAGCTACGAAGGCACATTTAGAGATAGGTAGAAAATGCTATGTAGTAAGCAATGACTGAAGTTTAGAATCAATTAGCAAAGACGCACCAATTGACATAAAGGAATGACGTTACCGACGCCGGAGAGATAAAACTTGATGCAGCTACAAAGAAACTAAAACCAGGGTACGGTATTATTTTGTAATGCTCACATTATACAGCTTAGCAAGGCGTTTCCAAATAATCAAGTGCTCTTGAACGTTATGCAGCGCGAAAATGATTAAAGTCTGCCGTAAAGAACGTTAAACACCCGAACACCCACCCCTCTGCTGTACGCCTGTACTTTATCTTTCACGTGGTTTACAAACAGCTGACAACGCTCTCTGAGAACGCTACAGGTATGACATATTGTCTTTGGTTTCAGGCATTAATAACAGAAAAGATGAACGTTGAGGCAGTTTCTTTGTAGCTGCATCAAGTTTTATCTCTCCCGCGCCGGCAATGTCTTTCCTATAGTGTCAGTTGGTTATGACCATTAAAATAAATAATTAAATAAATAAATTTCTCTCTCTCTCTTTCTACTTATACCTTTGCAGGACAGGTTTCAGAACCAGCTCTGATGCTTTACCGTTCATCTGTTTTCCGTTCTCAATAATGCTCATCAGCTTTATTTGTAAACTACACGAAAGAGAAAGTACGTGGGTGTTTGGGTGTTTAACGTCCTTTACAGCAGACGTTAATTTTGTGCTGCATAATGTTCAAAAGCACTTAATTATTTGGAAACGCCTCGCTAAGCTGTATAATGTTGTTAGCATAACAAAATAATACCGTACCCTGGTTTTGGAGGAGACAATGTTGTTGACAGGTGTGACCGAAATTCCCCCGGGAAAAAACGTCTGCTTTTGTTTTCAAGGGAAATCACTCCCACGCACAATAATCTCCGAGCCATGCTAAAAATTCACTGTGCCGGTGAATTTGACAGAATTCCTCGCTTCTGTGCACATTGTGAAATAGCACGGGGACCTCAAAGTTGTTCGCAACTGTCCACTTTCCTTGTCACCGAGTATTTTAATGTTTTTCCTTCTTAGCTATTACTTATCTCGGCTCGGTCTCGGTTAGCCCGACTTGGCCGTGGTTGCGGGGGCCTAGTGTTAACGATTCGGCCCCCGGTACGGGGATGATGCCAATGTTAAGGTTTTGGCAGCATTTCCGCAAACACCTTGTATGGCCTTGACCTTGACTCAAAGTCACTGAATTAAGGTATGTCAGTAAAGTTGTTGTCAATGTCTATCATCATGCAAAGTTTGAAGTCTCTGGCTTCTCTAGATTCTGAGAAAATGCCAATGTAAAATTTCCAAACAGACAGCTTTGGTGACCTTGACCTTGGATCAAGGTCAGTCAATATGGTATGTTTTGAAAGGTCTTACGGCTGTCTATCAGCATGCCAAGTTAGGTGCCTCTGCTATTCATTGTTTCTGAGAAAATGCCAATGTTAAGGTTTTGGAAGGTTTCCGCTAAAGAGCTTTTATGGCCTTGACCTTGACTCAAAGTCACTGAATACAGGTATGTCAGTAAAGGTGTTGTCAATGTCTATCATCATGCAAAGTTTGACGTCTCTGGCTTTTCTAGATTCTGAGAAAATGCCAATGAAAACTAGCAGACAGACAGCTTTAGTGGCCTTCACCTTGGGTCAAGGTCAATTAATATGTTTTGAAAGGTCTCATGGCTGTCTATCAGCAGGCCAAGTTTGGTGCCTCTGCTATTTGTAGATTCTGAGAAAACGCTAATGTTAAGGTTTACTGTGGACACACAGACAGACAGACAGACACACACACACACACACACACACACACACACACACACACACACACACACAGAGACGACGGAGGGCTATTACATAGACTCACTTTGTTACACAAGTGAGCCAAAAACTACGCCGACACTGACCACAATACTGCTTGATCAGTGTAGCTGAGGGATTGGTTTCGTTGGCTACCTGGGACTCATCGTCCCACGCCATAACGAGCTGATCGGAGACGGCCTAAGGGGCAGATTATGGGAGAGGAGATAGCTACCCTAACTGAACAGTCCAGCTGAACACTTATTCAATCCAGTCAGACTGCCAGGTCGGCCACATTTTATGTATCGCTGACTGTAATGGACAAGTTGTACAGACAGATCCAGTTCACAGTCAGAGGGAGCTAGCCAACGTGAAAAAGGCCTGTACAAAGTATTGGCCCTGTCGGGATTCGAACCCGGGGCCTTTCGATATCGAGTCCATCGCTCAAACCGTTGAGCCACCGACTTACCCCCTATTAGTCGAGGGAGACACGGGTGGGTGGGTGGGTGTTTGGGAGTTTAACGTCCTTTTCCACCACATAAGGGTAATATCAAAGACGGGGCAACGAAAAAAAAAGGCCAGCACAAAAATAATATTTGGCCCCAGCCGGCGGGATTCGAACTCACGACCCGAGCATTGAGAGTCCAACGCTCTACCATTCGGCCACCCCGGCTCCCGGGAGACACGGGTCTTCTTTAAATTAACAAGTAGCCCGTCTCGGGAACCAAGCCAATGACGACCTCGACTTTTAGCCACGTGACTGGGATTAGTAGCCCATATGTCGGCGCCACGCCCTCTGATTCTCCATGGAAACCCATCTGATTCCTTTCTGCCGTGCAATGGCACCACACAGTAACCCCATGATGTCAATTACTGGGGAAAAGGGGTGATTTCAAGGGTGGGTGGGTGGGTGTTTAGGGGTTTAACGTCCTCTTCCACCACATACGGGTGATATCAAAGACGGGGCAACGACGAAAAAGCCAGCACAAATATTTGGCCCCAGCCGGGATACGAACTCACGACCCGAGCATCAGAAGTCCAACGCTTTACCATTCGGCCATCCCGGCTCCCCGGGTGATGTCAAGATGAAAGACATTGACATAATGGTCTTTTTTCCACAAAATGACGTCATGGATTGACTGGGTCTGCCATTACACGTCAGCATGGTCAAGCAAATCGAGGGTTCCCTGCCATCGATACAGCCAGAAAGAAGAGAGATACGTAGAACGTTCTGCCCGGAAACCCTCGAATACTCCGACAGACACTCCCACACGTGCGGTGTGTCTGTCGGTTAGTCAGTTATTTATGTCTGGCATTCGTGAGACAGGGAAAACTTTAAGTGTCCCAGAAAATCTACTGCATGTTCGCACTGTAAAGGTACCACAAGTGAAAACCTACACTAACTACAACACGACCCGTGCTATTGGCGGAGTTGTCTACGTTCAGTGAATTTATTTGACAAAACGGAAAAGCAAAATCCCAGAAAAGGATTAATAAAACATACAAGTCCAAGATTCTAGGAGAAAAGCAGTATTGCGAAATCCACTACTGTTTTGGGGGCTGAACCCGCCTCACGCTACCTACACTGAGATACTAAAAGCAAAGAAAAAGCCAAGCAATTAAGTCAAATCAAACTACTTCAGCATAAGGCGGTAACTACGCAGAAAACAGCTCAAGAGTAGATTCCCGACACAAGTGACACGGAAGTCCGGTCGGGAAAGATTTGAAAGCAAAGGCAAATTAGTCCCACTTTCATGTGGTACAGAAGCGCAGGCACTGAGGTAGGCATATCTAAGTGAGCTTCTATTAGACAGGGTAAACGAAAAAAGGGGGGTGAGAACTGAAATGCACATAGCACCCAGGTGGGGTAAAACCGTAAAAGGGGAGGTGGCGGGATCAAGTTTGTACCAAAGTCACACGCCAGGAACAACTTGTCCTTAAGGGCCAAAAGCCATAGGACGTAAAGCAAGCTAATGATGATGATCAAGTTTGTAAACACAGAGGAAATCCGCTGCTGCCGAGCGAACAAGTCTATCTTCCAAAAGCGACGCTGGCGCAATGAGCTGGACACATCGGACAAGAGGGGGAAACGTCCAGCGTGCGGAATTAGGTCATGTTATGCAATGCCAATAGCTAATAGCGTGGCGTTGGCGCTGGCCGCCTACGGAGAGGAAAGCCATGCCAGCCATAAATAGTCTTGCGCTTGTGAACGGCGCGCAACTTGTTTTGGCTCTGTGGCGCATACAGACGAATCAGATTTGATGCATCCTACTGGTGCAAAGGCTCCATACACTCAGGTAACTTTCCTTTCAAAACAAGTTGGGCGGTCGCTGGTCTAGTGGTTAAGAGACTTGTCACCAGTGCGAGAGGTCAGGGGTTCGAGTCCCACTCGGGGCAAAGAATTTTTTCTTCTCGTCCGTGGCACCGTTCATTCGGGCCGATCGTCGGGGGTTCTCTCCGGGTACTCCGGCTTCCTCCCCCTCTACTTTGGAAATGTTCAGCCCACAAAATTTGAAAAATAAATGCAATTCTAAATTCCGAAATCTAAATAGCTGAGCTGAC
This sequence comes from Batillaria attramentaria, assembly GCA_018292915.2. NCBI lineage: Eukaryota > Metazoa > Mollusca > Gastropoda > Batillariidae > Batillaria > Batillaria attramentaria. Next base: position 52,387 of record JACVVK020000537.1, on the reverse strand, counting down.
CCTTCGCACCACGTGATTTTAATGTGTTAATGTCCAGTGTGTGAGAGAATGCGTGTGACTCAGGTGAGCGTGCGTGTTGCGTTCACTGAGTTCGCAGCGCTTTGAGCCGATTCATGAAACTGGGTAAAGCGCCTATACAATACTCATTATTATTATTTTTTATTAAGTCATCCATAAAATAAATTAATGAAAATAATAATAATAATGATTGTGTATGTCGTGGACGTTTCACCAAATTTCTTGAGCGCCTTGAAATTAACCCTGGCACGCTCAAGTGAATCACAGCAAATTCAGTTTCGAAATTCAAAATTGTGTTTATTTCAAATTTTGCAGGTTGAACATTTCCAAAGCTGACGGGGAGGAAGCCGGAGTACCTGGAGAGAATCCCCGATGATCGGCCCGAATGAACAGTGCCACATTATGCGAGACAGAGTGGGACTCGAACTTGACTTTTTGCATTGGTGACGAAGTCTTAACCACTACACCACCGACCGCCCCGGTACAGCATTATACAAAAATGTTTTACCTTATGGTTCATAGTGGAGACCCCCTCAGTTGTCCGGCCGACCACAAGCAAGTGTTTTGTGCTCTCCCGGAAGAAGCGTGACGTCAATATAGCCTTCAGTGTGACCTCCAGCGATTCCGTAAACAGCAGATCGCCGTCTGCATAGGCATACAGAGGGGTCTCGAATCTGTGAACAAATGTCACACGGCTCGTTTCGACTGTGAGCTCAAAGTATACAAACACACGAAGCCTCATTATATCCGCCCGGTCGTCGTCCGAGAGGCTTCTCAAAATCCCCAAGCGCAACCTGAAATCTTTCGGTGAGCGCTCTTTCAGTTTTGCTGCTCCAGCCGTTTGGAACTCTCTGCCTGCAGATCTAAGAAATGCGCCCACGCTGTCTGTTTTCAAGAGCAGTCTGAAAACGTTCCTCTTCCGCAAAGTCTATCAGTAATTTCCTCAGCCGTGTGCTGTTCCTTGTTGCTCGAGCGGCGTGAGGCCACAAACTACTAACACCAGTTATTTTAACTAGTCAGTTTCACCAGTGTACGTCTGTTCATCGTTGTGTAATGTGCGTTGAGTGTGAGTGAGTGATAGGCGCATTGAGTTTTATTTAAAGAAATGCGCCCTAGAACTACCATTTATTATTATTATTATTCCCTATTAGCCTCAGGCATCATAGTCAATATGCTTCAATCTAGAAACAAATACGTATTACAATGCACAGACCATTCAAGGGCACAGGAGTTTTTTTTGTTGTTTTTTAAATTGTATGTGTCCTTTCCGCTCGGGCCTAACTGGGGTAATGTTAGTCTACTTTCTGCTCAGGCCAGAAAGCCACTTCACAGAAATCCCTTCACGTCAACTTTGCCTCTCTTCTGCGCAAAAAGTCCCAGCTTCACTCGCAACTTGCCTCCTCTTGCTACTGGCATGCACCCCGCACTACCAAATAAAAAAATCACGAAAATCACGCTTTTTCGTGACAACAAGAAGTCACATTCCCGTTCCGGCGACGCCAGCTCGGGCTACCCGAAACCGGGCTGTGCTTAGTAATGCCTAAAGCGGCCCACACACGCTCAAACTTTTTCATCAATAGTATTGACGTCAAACTTTTTGACAGTTTTGACGGTTGCCATACACGCTCAATATTATTGTGCAATATTCAGTCTGTGAACGGCAATGGACGGAGCAACAGACGGCGCCAGATCTCTTCTCTTCTGAAATTCAAAAAGTGAATTTGACGCAAAATATTGATGAGTGCCCACACACGCTCAATAGTTTGACGGTTTGCGCAAAAAATATCAACTGAAACAGATCCATCAATATATTGACGTCAATACTTTTGAGGCCATCAATACCGCCCCTACACGATCAAAAAAGCGTCAAAAAGTTTGACGTCAAACTCAATACTATTGATGAAAAAGTTTGAGCGTGTGTGGGCCGCTTTAGAAGGAAAAAATCTAACTACTCGGTGGCAAAGAATGTCGACAGTTGCGAACAACTTTGAGGTCCTCGTGTTATTTCACAGTGTGCACAGAAGCGGTGAAAACTGTCACATGCAGGTAAAAATCTCGAAACAGGCCGAGAATGTTCTGGTGCTGGTGAATGCGACCCCCCAAACAAACAAACAAACAAACAAACAACAAAACCAAGAAACAACAAACAAACAAAAGGAAAAAAATTAAAATAAAACAAAAACCAACGACAACAGCAAAACCAAAACACACAAAACAAAAAACAAACAAAACCCAAAAGAACAAACAAACAACAACAACCAGCCAACCAACCAACAAACAAAAACACACACAAAGAAACAATAACAACAACAAACATACATACAAACAACAACAACGACGTAAATTTGCTTGCTACCTGCCCATAGCTTCCATGAACAAAGGCTTCAACAAGGGCGGATGCAAACTCCCCTCCTGCACTGGTTTCATCGCCATCCAACCGAGGTCTCTCGCCCTCTTGTCCAACACAGCGCTGTCAGTGAACAGCACAGGTACAACGTTTGGAGTCAGCTGTCCCCAGATGGCAAGTGTGAGATCGCTGAACCTCTCGAGCTTGACATATTTTTGAGTCGCGGTCAACAGCGTCAGCAAAGGGCTCCTGCCGTCCAAGTTGTAATGGCGGGAAACATTTGCTGCCTCTTTTCTCGCGGGGTTTGAGGTCTCGAGAGAGAATGCGAGGTAGAATGATGCGACTGTTGCTGTCGCTAACGCGATGGTTATGATCTCCAGTATGCGCTGGATCCTTCTGGAAGTGCACAACGGTCTGGCCGGGATCAAATCAAGGGTGAGATCAGTCCCGAGATACAGGCAGAGAGACAAACAAACTTCTCAGTTGCTTGTCTCCACTAAACCAAGAACTTGACGCCTCGTGCGCGCATATGTGTGTGTGTGTGTGTGTGTGTGTGTGTGTGTGTGTGTGTGTGTGAGGGGCGTAGGAAGATGCTGAGAGGAAGGGGGGCCCACTAAGTCGGGTGAGCCATACGGCCGGGGTGAAGAAGGGTGGGGGGGGGGGAGGTTGTGTGTGTGTGTGTGTGTGTGTGCCAAGGATTGTGTCCTACGACAGCAGAGCAGGGGGGGGGGGGGGTGGGAGGGGGGCACCACTGGTGGGCCCCCCTCTCCTCTCATCAAAAGCAAGGGGGGCCCCGTGGCAAAGATATTCGGGCCCCCCTTCCAAAAATCGAACGGAGGCCTGAGCCCCCAGGGCCCCCGTGGTTCCTACGCCCCTTTGTGTGTGTGTGTGTGTGTGTGTGAGAGAGAGAGAAAGAGAGAGAGAGAGAGAGAGATTCTGTAAATAAATGTTGTTATTCGGTTCAGTAGACGTTTAGATCCAGACGGGCAGGTAGGCAGAGACAGACAGACTGACAGCGATACTGGTAGATAGACAGACGGACAGAAAGATCGACAGTCACAGATGCACAGAGAGAGAGAGAGAGAGAGAGAGAGAGAGAGAGAGAGAGAGAGAGAGAGACTCACAACATATTTACGTTGTGGAAAAGAAGAGAACAGCTGCGTACAATACATGCTGTAAAAAAATAGGCCTACATGTAAAAGGCAAAGCGAGAATAATCAATGAAATTCATCAACTGTACCTTCTGTATCCAATCATCCCAAATTGCTTCTCCCGCCGAAACTAATTTTCAGTGATTTTTTCGACGGTTGAAAATAATATTTATGTCCTTCAGGTTCCAGTACCGCTCCTCTCTTTTTTGACCACAGCTTCATCCAGTTCGGTAAATATTATGACGTCAAATGTTTTATGACGTTTGAGTTATGACGTCAACCATTGTGTTTTTTTTAAACACCATCTCTTATTCTCATATACCTGTGTGTGTGTGTGTGTGTGTGTGTGTGTGTGTGTGTGTGTGTGTGTGTGTGTGTGTGTGTGTCCCTGTGGGCACTAATTTCCCTGTTTATTTTGTTCTCATAGTGCTTCAAAACACACACCGCCCCACACCTCCAATCCACCATGCGGAAGTTTTTGCGTGTGCGTTTTTATACCTGTGTTTGTTGTTGTTGTTGCTCTGTGTGTGTGTGTGTGAGTGTGTGTGTGTATTCATTTGGGCGTCCATGTAGACCTGTATAACAAGAACAGTGAACACACACTAAAAATAATACATCACTACAGGAATTTGGAATAATTTTGTGCAGAATGCTTCTGACAAATTACACACACATGCGCGCGCGCGCGCACACACACTTTCTGTACACACACACTTTCCGTACATAGCAAACCACTATACAAAATTAATAAACTTTATTTGCACAATTTTTCTGTACAAAGTAGTTCTCTCCCTCTCTCTCTCTCTCTAACACACACACACACACACACACACACACACACACACACACACACACACACACATACACACACACAATGTAGCAAGATTTTCTCTGCAGATCAGAATCAGATCAGATCAGAATAATGTCACTTTCTCATGTGAGTATTTCATGTCATTATACAAGTACTTCATACATGTACCTCAATATAAATCTGAAAATCAGGCCTCAACCATACAAGCACCAACATACAAACATAACATTACAAGTATATAATATGCCAGCTCTCCTATCATACACCGGAACAATACTAAAGGGAAATAAATCCTGTTCAGTGTAACATGAGTGATCCTGATTCATTCCCCCTACCCCACTCCCTGAGCTGTGATGAAATTTTTGTTTCAGCGAAATGAAAAAAAAAAAAAAAAAAAAAACACCACCACCACCACCACCACCACCAAAAAGAAAACAAAAAACACCACCACCACCAAAAAAAAAAAAAAAAAAACGCAGGCAAAAGTTATTAGTGACAGCTTGGGAGTGACCTTACCCATACATAATGTTTAACTCTTTCCGAACAAACAGCAGCATAATTTATGCGACCCTACAGTGCACACTGGTTTCAGACAAACAGCCGAATGATTATGGATTACAACAACAAAGATATATCCTTTAAGTCTGAAAGTTGAAATTTCAGGCATAGCTGCATAAATATCTTGGTCAAGTACCTTGAAAAATTTCAAGTCTGTATCTTGTTTTGTTAGTTTTTAATGATGTTTTTTTTTCTGAACATTACATAATTTATCACACACCTACAAGGGATTGCTGAGGAAAAATCAGCCCATGTTGAATGAGTTAAAATTTGAAGCAGTGTACATGCAGTGCGGAAATAAAACACTTGAAAGTATAGAGTGGCATTGTTTCTCACTACAGAATGAAACATTACCATGAAAAAAATTCTTGAAATAAATAATAATAATAATAATAAAACACTTGAAAGTATAGAGTGGCACTGTTTCTCACTACAGAATGAAACATTACCATGAAAAAAATTCTTAAAGTTGTATATATCCAACATTCTTTTAACCTTCCGGCTACGTCGCTAAAAAACTTCTTAGTCCTACATCGTGTGAAACAACTTACCCATGGTTTTTACATAGGTAATTTTCAACTTATTCCTAGTCCTACGTCGTGGGAAACAAATTACCCATGGTTTTTATATAGGCAATTCACAACTTATTCTTATTTATTGTTTAATTACTCTGCTAATTACAAGTTACACAACACAATTTTTGGCATGAACATAGTCAAACCATTTATTGACAAAGTCATGAAATTTCAAAGGTGTGACCTAAATATTGACCGAGATACGTTCATCTAAAGCAATGTGTGTGCAACTTTTTACCCACGACGTAGCCGGAAGGTTAAAACAGAAAAGACAAAAGAATTAAGTTACAAAAGAACAGCTGTTTCTGACCCCAAATTTCTTTTATCCAGGGTACCTTTACACCCCCTCCCCCCCTCCCCAACTCCTAACATTCACTCATGCACTCATGCAGCTGCAAATGCAGTACTTCTCAGCAGCGTAGAAATTCATGCAGATCATATATCAGGGGTGCTAGCAACTCGGGACCTACAAATCTGAAACCACTTCAAGATGTTTTGCCAAATCTGAAAAGCCACAACTCGGAATGCAAGGAAAGCCAGAAAAAATTGACAAGCGGGGGGGTGGGGGGGGGGATGAATTCCTGAAACTGAATTGACCCTCAAAATCGGAATGCAAGGAACGTCACAAAAAACTGACAAGTGGGGAGGGGGGGGGGGGGGGGGTCAACCATGAGAAGTTTTGAAACTCGGCACACGGCAAGCAAATCTAGCTACCGCAAACTACGTAGCCGCCTGCATGTGCCACCTCTTTCTTTTTCACGATTTTGCGGTTAAAAGTGTTTCTAGTTGAAGAGGAGCCCATTGCAACTTGTACGCCGCCGAAGACGGTCTCGCGAAAGTTCCACCTAACGACAAATCGGAATTCCCACCCAAAAACGTACGATTTTCTGCCAAATCGGACATCTGGGTTTATGTGAAATTTGAAATCGGAAATCCGATCTAAATCGCAAATCTGCCACCCTGCAAATCGAAATTCCCCCCCAAAACACGTACGATTTTCTGCCAAATCGGAAATCTGGATTCAGGTGAAATTTCAAATCGGAAATCCGATCTGAATCAGAACTCTGCCACCCCTGATATATTCATGAATACATGTACATTGACACAATACACAAATTACAAACAATTCAGCAGCAGCTCAGCAAGCAAAAGAAAATGAGTTCTTTGAGAAATGTTGAAATTCATGGTCAATAACCGGTGCAGTACGTGTACTGAACCACTGCCATTTACAGCACCTTTGTCCCGGCTTGATCTGTTATGCACCTCCACCCCTCTCGCCTACCCCCTCCCCCCCACCCACCACCACCACCCCCTCCCATCCCTGATTAGTCCAAAGTTACAAGCAGTTGATCTTTTGCTATTACAGGGATGTCACTGGAGCTTGAAACCTATAGGACAAATGTCCTGGAAGGTGGCAGATGAGTAGGACATTTGTCCTGAATTGGAACGAAACAATAGGGCATGCTGGCGCGCGACAATAAAGTATTGTAAAACAGGAACCATATAAACACAGGTCAGGGTTAAACTCTTTGCCTATCAGAGGGCTTCTTTTTAGGGAATACCACATAAGCTTACCACACGTCACTCGCTTTGCGTGCGTGGAACGAAAAATATCCTCTGCGCAAGCGAGCAAGCTCCCCGAGTAGCGCAAGGCGGCAGCCCTCACTCGGAAAAATGTCACTAGTATGTCCGCGATCAACAGAAACGCAATGTGACATATGACCTCCTCTTGAAATAAACAATCGGACATCTGTCCTGCTGGACAGTTTTTTTCATCGGACATTTGGCCAAGTCTATCGGTCATAGTCCTGTGTCCGGGCACCAGTGACATCCCTGTATTAATTTCTAAAGTACATGTACTGCCATGTTTTACTGGTTTAAAGTTTTAAACAGGCACAAGCAATTTCCCTTTTTACAGTTTTAGTGTAAGTACTTTCAACTGATTTCAGGTTTTTTGTCTGTTTAATTCTGTGTCAGTCCGGAACACAGACGTAAAGAGATAGACGCACCGCCGCACGCTGCCACCGCTGCTTGCGAGTGTCGCTATCACAGCCATCTTGTGAATACCAGAATTCAGATGCTCTGTGTACAGAACGCCTCGTTCGAAATACAAAGTTCTTTAGAAAGACGTCATCAGAAATGTGACGTAAGATAAAGCGGACCAATGCTATGCGCGCTATGTAAACAGCTGATAGCGTCTGGCCAATGCTATGCGCGCTATGTAAACAGCTGGCACTTCCAGGTACTCGCAACATGGCGCGGTGCGTCTATCTCTATACGTCAATGGTCCGGAAGTAAGACTCTTCACAGATTAACTGACTCAACAACTTTCCAACCGCTTACAGTAGTACTGAGTCTACTGACCCATTCAAGTATATGCAATTTAGTGTGAAATACCCATACACTATTTACCTATATCTACAGGTGTACTGATAAGAGAAATCCCCTCCAAAAATGCGAAATTTAGATCTATGATGAAGCACTATCAAAGATCTTCTCTGTCTTTCTGCAACAAGAAAAAAGAAAACAGAATTCTTGTTAGAACAGTAGAAGCACTGGATGACTGTTGCATGGGGAGAGAACACACACACACACACACACACACACACACACAGAGAGGTAATCATAGAGTGTCTGAAAATCCTGCCTTGTCTTTACATCAGTTACGTGGCATTTTCGGTTATTCACAACAGCGTACAAAATTTTTTTTAAAACCCAGCCAGACCCTTACCCATCTTACCCCCCCCCCCCCCCCCCCCAGCACCAAACACACACAGCAAAGTGGGTGCACTAGACAATTCCCTAAACACCATCATATTGTTTTGCAAAGTTCGGCTGAGTACAAGTTTTACGTATGACATCAAGAGTAACACTTGAAGTACTGACAGAACAATGAAGTCAAAAACAACAAACAAGTCTTTTGTAATTTGTTGTTGTTGCTGCAGGAGGCATTTTTTAGTTGTGTGTGTGTGTGTGTGTGTGTGTGTGCGTTCGCACGCGCGCATGCATATATATACTGTAGTTTTTCATTTATTACTGATTTTACAAATTATTACTATCTGCGTCAATGCTGTTCTTACCGGCTGTCCAGCTTTGCCGTGGTATGTCTTTCCCTCAATCTCCACACTCTCACAGTTGTCCTGCTGCACGAGGAAGTCCTTGATGTCCCACGCCTTCGAGCCATCTTTGCACATGAACAGCACCCGATTGTCCCCCACCACGAATCTACACAACACACATGCAAACCACAATCAAAATCTGTCAACCTCCTGAACGCAGACAGGCATCAGGGCGGTCGGTGGTCTAGTGGTTAGGAGACCTGTCACCAATGCAAGAGGTCAGGGGTTCGAGTCCCACTCGTGACAAAAAATTTTCCCTTCTTGTATGCGGCACCGTTCATTCGGGCCGATTGTCGGGGGTTCTCTCCGGGTACTCCGGCTTCCTCCCCCTCTGCTTTGGAAATGTTCAGCCCACCAAATTTGAAAAATAAATGCAAATCTAAATTCCGAAATTTAAATAACTGAGCTGACCCTTCGCACCATGAGATTGTGATGTGTTTATGTCCAGTGTGTGAGAGAATGCGTGTGATTCACGTGAGCGTGCGTGTTGGGTTCAGTTTGCGGCGCTTTGAGCCGATTCATGAAATTGGCTAAAGCGCTATACAATACTTATTATGATTATTATCAGGTAGCTTAATCAGTTGAGTGGCTCACTCGAGAGCAGATGGTTGTGGGTAATTCAAACCCCAACAGAACCAAATTATGAAATTATCCTTATAGCGGAAAAACAATCTGAGCAATTTGGTGTGTTTTGGCATGATTTTACGTGCTTCCGAGGAGGATATATACATATATATATACATTTTGTGGGGAGGAAATTTTTAGCCAAAGGTGGAAATCCGCCAAAAGGTAGAATAATTTAAAACCTGTTCGTGGCTTTATGTTAGTTAGGCTGAATTTTTAATCGTGATTTCCCATTGTGATCACTGACCTTTGTGTTTCAATGTTGGCATTGAACAGACTGGAGTGCCAAATAGCTGATATCTGTTCTGTTTCTGCTTGCGTTGGGTTGCCTGGAACACAGATCAAATGCAACTAACATCACCACAAAAAAGGTAGGACTTGCTGGTCTTTAAAAACAAAAACAAACTAGAGAGGCAGTAGCCTCCATGGCTCCCTTGTGACACAGGTCAAGATCATTCATAAGAGTATGTTTGTAAAGCTATCCATTATCATGCCAAATAAAGTGTCTCTGGCGCTCTGAGTCCCTGGCAATAATACAATTTTCACCGAAACAGTTTGTATGGCCTTGACCTTTGGTCGAAGTCATTCAAATGAGATCTTATCAATGTCTATCATCATACCAAGTTCAATGCCTCTAGTATTTGTAGTTCCTCCGAAAACGGTAACGTTAAAATTCATAATAGACAGCTTTAATGACCTTGACCTTCAGTCAAGGTCTTTCAGAAAGGTAGGTCTCATTGCTGTCTATCATCATGTCTCGTTTGGTGCCTCTACTGTTTGTTGTTTTGGACAAAATGCCAAGGTTAAAGTTTCCCAAAAAACGCTTGCATGGCCTTGACCTTGACTAAAAGTCACTGAATACAGGTATAACTGTAAAGGTGCTGCCAATGTCAATCATCAAACATAGTTTGAGGCTTCTGATCCTTCTAGATTCTGAGAAAATGCAAATGTAAAATTTCCCAACATACTGTTTTAATGACCTTGACCTTGAGTCAAGGTCATTTAAGATGGTATGTGTGCATAGGTCTTATCACTGTCTATCAGCACACCAGGTTTGGCACCTCTGCTGTTTGTTGTTCCGAGAAAATGCCAATGTTAAGGTTTCACAAAAATAGCTTGTACGGCCTTGACCTTGACACAAGGCCATTGACTACATGTATATCTGTAAAGCTCTTATCAATGTCTATCATCATGCAAAGTTTAAAACCTCTGGTGTTTGTAGATTAAGAGAAAATGCCAATGTAAAATTTTCAAACAGAGAGCTTTAGTGACCTTGACCTTGAGTCAAGGTCATTCAAAATGATATGTTTTGAAAGGTCTTGTGGTTGTCTATCAGCATGCCAAGTTTGGTGCCTCTGCTATTTGTAGATTCCGAGAAATTGACAACGTTAAAGTTTTCTGGACACACACACACACACACACACACACACACACACACACACACACACACACACAGACAGACAGACAGACAGACAGACAGACAGACAGACAGACGACGGAGGGTTAATACACAGACTCCCATTGTTACACAAGGGAGCCAAAAAAAAACGAACAAGCAAGCCATATATACTAGCCTCTCTCTCTCTCTCTCTCTCTCTCACGCACACACAAACACACACGCACACAGCAGACTTAGCACTATTCGACTTTGAAAAATACGGCACATATCTGCTTCTCCTAAAAATACATTCCAAACATAATCGTGACCGACAATATTTACAATGTTACGAATGATCATGTTCAAAGTCTGTATGTTCCTAAGCCAATATTCCATTTCGAAAAGAAGAATAAGACAAAGAAGAAAAGGAAAAAGAAGACAAGAAAAATAAAATGATAATAATAATAATAATGAATTGTACTTATATAGCGCAAAATTCTCACAATGACTCAATGCGCGTGCTCCCGCACTCATACCAACACACACAAACACACACACACACACACACACACACACACAGAGCCGCTGAAACAGGATGAGGTAGGTGGGCTTAGTCGAAAGCCAGCCGGAACAGATGCGTTTTCAAGTCAGACTTGAAACGATCTATGTCCGACTGGTCTCTCAGGCCGGCAGGTAATGCGTTCCAGAGCGACGGGGCAGCAAAGCTAAACGCGCGCTCGCCAACCGTTTTTGAGGTTTCGACGGGGAACGTTCAGTAGTTTTTCAGATGAAGAACGAAGAGTGCGTGCTGTTTGGTGGACTGTAAGGGAATTTGAGAGGTAGGCAGGAAGAGTTCCTTCAAAAAAGCGAAATACAAGCATGCAGATTTTGTACTGAATGCGGAATTTCACTGGCAGCCAGTGAAGATGCCGCAGCAAGGGAGTGATATGGTCAGATTTTTTCTTTTTCAAAATCAGCCGTGCCGCGCTGTTTTGCACACGTTGGAGACGGTTTATCTGTTCTGCCGGCAGACCAATCAACACGGAATTACAAAAATCCAGTCGTGATGTGACAAAGCTGTGAACAATTTTAGAGCAGGCGGTGAAAAAGACTAAGAAGAAACAGAAGAAAATGAAAAATAAAGAAAAGGAAAGGAAGAAGAAGACAAAAGTTTTTCAAGCCAAGCAAGTCATCCACTTATCAAAATATGGTCATGTACTGGCCGCATTTTTTCTTTTCACAGGCCCCAAGCGGGCAGTAAGTGCTGACTGCGTCGACGCGAAATGAATAGTCTGTGAACACGCACGAGGAGTAATTTCTTTTCTCATTTTCTTTTCTGCCTGATTTGAACAACACTGACTGCTTGATTACTATTCATGTTTATTTCAAACCTGTCAGCTCTCACTTATCACTTTATGCCTGTGTGCGGGTAAACAGAACCAATCGGCCAGTACATGTCTGACAATATATATGCTGGATAATTGAATAGTTATGGCTTGATTTAGTTTGTTCTGCCTTTCCTTTCTCTTCGTGGGCAGAACAGGGGCAGGAAACAAAGAAGCATACCAGCCACTGTTGCAAACATCATGAGAGTGCGTCCTTTCTTGGACTGCTTGAGGAAGTCCTCAGGGTTATCAGGGTTGAACTGGGACATGTCGACCTTCGGGGGTTCGCGTTTCCACTCAGGCAGTTCATCTTCCTCCAGCTCATCTTCATCTCCTTCCTGTTGGTGATAAAAAAGCAAAGGTCAGGTGTCAATACAATTAAGTATTACGCATAATTTATTAGTAATAAAACATTTTCACATGCGAGCCAGTTATATGTCTATTTCATAGCACATGCAGTGGAATGGAAAAGTAGAAGAAACGTAGGTCTTCATTTGAGTTGGACACTGACTATTCATAGCTCGGAAATGCTTAAAATATCTAGATCTGGCTGTGGTATTGCATGCAAGCTTGGCGTTGGACTAACATGGATTTGAGGGTGTGGTGGGCGGTGCTACCGGGGGGTGGGAGGATACTGACGAACTTTGCTGACCTCCCACTGTTCGTACAGTCGCTCAATGTCTGCATCGGTATAGTCCCGAACATCTTTCTTTTTCCACTTTTCTGCTGCGTCGTCTTTGGAATCCTTTTTGTCTTTCTCTGGCGCTGCTGGTTGTAAAACCAGGAAGACGAAAAACAAAAGTAGGCACATGCGGCTCGCCATCTTGCGACTTGACAAATTCCATCTCCAACACAAAAGAGTGTGCCGTGTATCCGGTCCTACTAAACTATGCCCGGCCATATCCGAATATGCCTGGTTATGCCTGAGCCTTTGCCCGGTTATGCCCGGGACTGCCAGATCGCTTGTAGCCGAACGATTAGAAGATCTTCTGTGTGTTCTCTGTTCTTGTGTCTGATGTTTGATGGTTTACTCGCTGTGTTGTGAACTGCTGTGCCCGCTGCTTTTGCTGTAGGTGTGCGTGTGTGTGTGTGTGTGTGTGTGTGTGTTTCAGTAAAGGCGATGTCACACCGAAAACATGTTTTCCTAAAACATGTTTTATAAAACATGTTTTGAGAGGCAACACGCCCGAAACATGCTTTCCGAAACAATACATGATACACGCGAAAACATGTTTTGCGAAACAACATCGAAACACGCAGAAAATCGAACAGTGATCTTTTGTGACGTCATTTTCTTTCGAACTCACGTCATTGAAAATCTGACGTATACACGCCCGCCAAACACAGCAATTTTGAAGCAACAACACTAGGCTAGGTGAGGTATTTCCCTAATATTTGCTTATTCTCACTTTCACTCATCCTCCATGTTAGTATTCAGTCACGGTATTTCTGAAATATATTTTACCTATTCTTCCCGCTCTATCTTGACCTAAGGTGGCTGATGAGCCGGTGAAATTCCGGCGAAACGCGTCCCGCTACGGACATGTTGACTGAGCGGATACGGGAAGGTGTCACTTGACACTCCGCACGGCGGCTTTCATTGGTTGAAACACAAAACATGTTTTCGGATTTTAGGGCAGGCTCTAAAACTGAAAACAGGATCAAAAACATGTTTTGAAAACATTGTTGTGAAGTATGTCACATGACAAAACACGTTGTTTCGCAGCGAAACATCTGAAAACAATGTTTTCAAGTGTTTTTGCCCTTTCGTGTGACATGGCCATAAGACTGATGTATTTGAGGGTCACGTTTCAGTTTTGTACAGGTGTGTGTGTGTGTGTGTGTGTGTGTGTGTGTGTGTGTGTGTGTGTGTGTGTGTGTGTGTGTGTGTGTGTGTGTGTGTGTGTGTGTGAGAGAGAGAGAGAGAGAGAGAATTAAGTTTTATGTATGAGTGTGCAAGTGTTTCATATATTTAATTATGTGTTTGTGAGGTTTTTTTTGTTTTGTTTTTTATGGGCATGAGTGCTTTGGACTCTGTGTGTGTGTGTGTGTGTGTGTGTGTGTGTGTGTGTGTGTGTGTGTGTGTGTGTGAGTGCTTGATTTATTTGTGTGTGTGTGTGTGTGTGTGTGTGAGAGAGAGAGAGAGAGAGAGAGAGTGGCTTGTGATTTTTTTTTTTTTTTTTTTTGGGGGGGGGGGGGTAGACGTAAGTTTTATTTGCTGAGTTTCAATATGGTGAGTTATGAAGTTGATGGATCATCATCAGATATGCTGTTGAATGGTTTTGCTTTAGTTTCTTTTTTAGTTTTGTTTTTCTTGTTGTTGAGTCAGTATTCAGATTCAGTTGTTATTCAACCGCCATCTCTTCAAGTTTAACATCTGCGTGTATCATGTACTTGTGGGTATGCAAACCGAGAATATTCAGGTTAACATTGGCATTTTCTCGGGAAGTACAAAAACCAGAGGCACCAAATCTTATAAGATGATAGACAACCACAAGACCTATCCAGGGATTTCAATTTCAGTGACCTCTGCTGGAGATCAAGGTCACAGGAATAGAATGCAAAATTTTGATCTATTTAAATTTTCTCTGATGTAAGAAAGGTCAGGGTCACAAAATCTGGCAGGCTGCTAGGCAGTGGTAAGGGCTTTCGAAACATACCCTTTTGAGTGACCTTGTCCAGAGGTTAGGTTTACAGGGGTCACAATGACAATTTCAGGTCCTAGACCTTAAACATTGGCATTTTCTCGGGAACAACAAACACCAGAGGCACCAAATCTCACAAGATGATTGACAGCCTCAAGACCTATCCAGGAATATATCCTTTTCAATGACCTCTGCTGGAGGTCAAGGTCACGGGAATAGAATGCAAAATTTTAATCTATTTGCATTTTCTCTGATACATGTATAACAAACCCCAGGGTCACGAAATCTGGCACCATGAGAGGTAGCGGTAAGGGCTTTCCAAAAATACCCCTTCGAGTGACCTTGCCCAAAGGTTAAGTTCATGGGGGGTCACAATGACCATTTCAGATCTAAAATCTTAACATTGGTATTTTCTCACGAACTACAAATGCCAGAGGCACCAAATCTTACAAGATGTTAGACAACCACAAGACTTATCCAGGGATTTCTTTTTCAATGACCTCTGCTGGAGGTTAAGGTCACAGGAATAGAATGCAATTTGCATTTTCTCTTATGTAACAAAGGTCAGAGTCACGAAACCAGGCATGATGACAGGCAGTGGTACCAGTGTCATTCACACATGAGCCTTGATGGCTTTGCCTCTTGTTTGCATTATGCTCATAATGTTTATGTTCATTATGTTTATGTTGAACAGAATGCAGATTGTTTTTGCTTCATGAAGTACTTTCCTAACTTTTATGGGGGAGCCAGGGTGACTGAATGGTAGAGCGTTGGTCTTCCAATGCTCGGGTGTGAGTTTGATCCCCGGCTGGGGTCAAATATTTGTGCTGGCCTTTTCATCGTTGCCCCTCTTTAATATCACCGCCATGTGTGGTGGAAAAGGACGTTAAACTCCCAAACTCCCACCCACCCACATCCTAACTTTTATGAATTTGGAGAGATTTTGAATGAAATCGTCGTAGATTATTCTATTCCGTAAATATACATGTACATGTACATACATACTGATGTTCATACGTTCGTACATACCTACCTACCTACCTACCTTCGTAGTTTTGGTTCCCGTATTGAGTCAGTATTCAGATTGAGTTGTTATTCGACTGCCATTATCTCTTCAAGTTTTTGATGTACCTGTACCATGTACTTGTGGGTATTCGTGTGTGTGTGTGTGTGTGTGTGTGTGTGTGTGTGTGTGTGTGTGTGTGTGTGTGTGTGTGTGTGTGTGTGTGTGTGTGATGGTGTGAGTGAGAAAACAAATGTGGAACAAATGCACATTATTTTCCAACGGAAGATTTTATTTTTGCGTTGCTACCAAAAAAAAAAAAAAAAAAACCAGCTACAACAGGCAAATAATGTGGGGAGAAAAAGAAAAAAAAGTCAGTATATCATGTTAGAACAAAACTGAGACACACACACACACACACACACACACACACACACACACACACACACACACACAGAATCATTCATGAGATCTGATCGTTCGGCTATCGCCTACAAGCGATCTGACAGCCCCGGGCATAACCGGGCAAAGGCTCAGGCATAACCAGGCATGCCATGGCCGGGCATGGTTTAGTAGGACCCCCCGTGTATCGTCTGCTTACGTGTTCTTCTACCGTTGGCCTCTCTATAGCATTCCCTAAATGTAGGCCGGATATGGTTGAAGTCATCTTGAACAAAAATAGTATTCAAAAGGGTTAACTTGTTTGCCACCAAAGCTCTATATATCGTAAACAAAAAGATTTTAGTTCCGATTGAGGTTGATGCAAGGGAAATCACATCAAAACTGTAGCCGAAAGCACATTTTCACGCCCCGCCGAAAAGGGACTGCACTCTGGAGTCTAAGCCGAAAGAAATTAAAGTAGCTTCCCCTCCACAGTGAAAGAAGGGAAGTAACTCCTAAACTTTAGTATAAAGGAACGAAAGTAGCTTCCCTTTACGTGCGTGTTGACAACATGGTGCAATGCTGATGCCGTCTATCGCAATCCACCGTTTGCTAATACTTTAACTGCATGTTGAGAAGATTCCACGATTCATGCAGCGTCCCGAGGAGATCAAAGCGTATGATATGATTATCTGGGCTATGGGATAGGTGCATGGTGAACACAAAATATCCATAATCGTACCCTGATAAAGTCAGCAGAAGGCGTGTACACGTACAATCACTGGCAGTACGAGTGAATAACGTAAAGTTAGTTGCTTTGTTGTTATTGTTTTGATCCGTATTAATTGTCAACTTACGGTTTGAACGTGACTTGTCATTTGTTTGTTTGTTTGTACAGTTTAGGTTGTCCTGTGACAACTATAGTCTTAGCTTTCCACACAGTTGTATGCCAGGCAATTAATTTTGTGTGTTATTGACAAGTAACGACGAAGAGTATGACAGTCATAGCAACTGCTTGTGAATTACACCTTTTTTTTTCAGGTGGGACTGAAAATATCAAGTGAATTCTCATAAACATCATTGACAGAGAGCATCTTGAAGCGCTGCTGTAAGCACTGGCCATGGAGGTGGACGATGAGAGTCTGCTGAGTGCAACACAGGCTCTGCAGGCTGTGGAGAGACTGTCCCTTCGCACGCGCCGACTTGAAGATAGTGGCAAAGACCTGCAATGTGTGTGAAGTACTGTTGGTAGTGTTTTAATGTTTTATTTTTTTATTATTTTTTTTTTTTGCTGCCCCAACTCTTTGCCAGCTCCAGTGGTGTTCCTCCCAGGTAATGGGTAGAATCCACGGAGGGCTCGGAAGCTGGGACAATTTTTATTATGCATGATGTGGAGATGAGGATGATGGTAAGATGATGCTATGGAGGTCCGTGTGGTTTGGGACTGCGGGACAGGGCCGCATTCCACGCTTCCTGTCATAAATATGCCGGCATTAACCAGGCCCGGGAACTACGGCACCTGCGGTGCCGGCCGTGTAATCATCTACATCATAAGACGTGTCATACCAAGGGAAGCACCCCCAAAGTCGCACCCGTGAAGTGGGTGAAACTCGGCTGTGTGGCAACAGCCTCCCCACTGGATCCATAGCACACCCGCTCTGGGTAGGAGCCGACCTAGGTAGGAAAATCCCGCTGGCTGGGACTCGAACCCGGGTCTCCCGGTCCATGGTCCGAAGTGCTAACCACTACACTACGGGGGCCAGTATGTTTTATTTTCTTACTTCATGATGCGCCCCCCTCAGGCGCTGCAGGTTGTGGGGAGACGGTCCCTTCGCACACGCCGACTTGAAGATAGTGGCAAAGACTAGCAATGTGTGTAAAGTACTTTTGATAATATTTTATTTTACTTCACAGTGATCGCGCTAGGAATTTTGAAAACCGGTCCCATCAGCGACTACCCCACACTGTCATTCAACAACCTGTGTCAGAACCGGTCCCACGAGAATTAAAACCAGTGATAAGAATTACACTGCAAATCGACCTAAACACAATCACAGTGCCGCAACACTGTATCGGTATGAGAGGTAAAGATAGCAGCGAGTCCATCGCAAGAACAAAGAAGCTCTGGCCAGTGGGGAACTAACTATTGTGACAGTGATTAACGTTCGCTGAAACTGGGACCCCCCCCCCCCCCCCTCCCCTATCAGAGGCCACAGTGTTTACCGGTCCCAACAAATTACAACCGGTCCCTGGGACCGGCAGCTCCAAATCTTTCCGGTATTCTGGTTTTGCAAACGGTATTTTACCGGTAATTACCGGTTAACGCGATCACTGACTTCATGATGCCACCCCATCCCCACCGCCACCCCCACCCCCACCCCCTCCCCCCTTCTTCCACCACCACCACTCCCACCCCTCCACCTTCTGTAAACCTGCGAAGCACTATAACCTCAATGTACTATAATTATGTCATGTACATGTAGCGGACTCTGGCACTCCACCGGTAAATGAATCGGGACGAGGCGGCTTGGGTTCGGGATTTTATTATGATTGATGACAACAATGACGATTTACGACAATGACTGGACAAATTGGCGAACGAACTGATGGAATAACAGAGTCACACCCTTATCAGTTTGATAAAGGACAGCAAATCAATATGTCTACAAGAACAAACGTTCAACCAGCCGTGTGTTCGGCTAAAAAAATTCACGTCATGACAGTACGTAAAAAAGCGGTGGAAGAACAACTTGCGTCACGACATGACGTGAAAAACAACGAAAGAACAACTCGCGTCACGACATGACGCGATTCGACCTTATACGAATTCTATGTACACACACACACACACACACACACACACACACACACACACACACACACACACACACACACACACAAGCATTCGCTCTGTTACATACAGTATACAGCTCTTTTTGCGAATGCTTGGTTCTCTTCCTAATTATGTTTCTGTTTCTGTTCTGATACAGTGAAGGAGAATGTACACAAAGCATTGGACCAGCTGCGGACGATCAAGGCAAGCGTAGAGGGCAGTGCTGACGAGTTTGTCCCTTTAGCTGTTAACGAAAAGCCATTGCTGGAGCTGAAGCAGTTGTTGCTCATGCATGTCCCTTCTTCCATCACCAGTGAAGCACGGCAGCGGTTTTCATGCCTGATTGACCAAGCTCTTGAAGGTAATGTATTTAGTTTCGCTTTTAGCAACAGATGTTTTTTTCTGTCTTGCTGACTACGTTACATCATACTGTAAATGCAGTGACATTCAGCTAAGGCGACGTCATTGATCATTGGCGAGCAGCAAAGGGACATTACTTCATTTTGTGAACAACAGGTGGTTCGGAAGGCACGTTCCATTCTCGCTCTTAACAATCATGTTTTGTATCCACTATTTGATGTTTTACCCTCGGGTCGGCGCTTTAGGTGCCCCCCGTGCAAGACAAACCAGCGGAAGTTTTTTTTCGGGCCCGTGGCCATCCGACTCCTGAACAAACTGTGATGTGATGTGATGTGATATGATGTGTGTGTGTGTGTGTGTGTGTGTGTGTGTGTGTGTGTGTGTGTGTGTGTGTGTGTGTGTGTAACAGTGTGTGAGTGAGTATAGGTGTATGTGTGTGTGTGAGAGAGAGAGAGAAGAATAAGAATGCCTGTGTTCTGTTTTTAGCCCAGCGTTCAGCTTATAAATGAATTACGCTTTTTAAGTTACTTGAGTCTGTGATTAATATTGACTGTTCTTAATTATTTATTTGTTGATTTATACTGAGCCTGTCTCAATCTTAATTGCCCGTTTCAGGATGAATAAAGTGCAATTGATTGATTGATTGATTGATTGATTTTTTCACAAAATTTTTGTCAACCTTCTTCAACTTGAAATGCTGAAATGCCTGTTAGACAGCCAGTTTGCCGAAGAGGGTCATGAATTTGCTTTGGCTTGCTACCGACATACCTTGTCTGAATGTTCACAACTTCCTCGTGTGTGTGTGTGTGTGTGTGTGTGTGTGTGTGTGTGTGTGTGTGTGTTTTCAAATAAATGTCAGTTTCTACAACATTGAGCTAAGTGCGCCCATTATCTGAGCTGAAGACAATTCCAACACACATCAGTACCAGATGTGGAGTCTGCCACGAATTTGAGAGTTACATAATGTAACAGCATTAACTGCAGCATTTGTTTCTGCACTCCCTGAATAGCATTCTTAAGTTTATTTGTTAATGTATTTATTTAGTGTATTTGTGCGCGCGTGTGTGTGTGTGAGAGAGATACAATTTCTGTTTGTAGTTTCAATCTATCAATTTATGCAAAAGAATTTATCCACCAAAAATATTTTAAAAAACAAAACAAAACGAACCAGTCTGAAAAGGGGAAAAAAAAACATAAATAAGAGGTTTTTTTGTTGTATGTTTACAGGTCAGTGTAAGAAAATCCTGGCTGGGGTGGTGTTGACGTGCCCGTGGTTCGAAGCCACACAGAAAGAGAGGGGAGAGCAAGCCAAGCACAACATTCTACTGGTCGTAGTCATGTCACATGACCAACAGTTCTTCACACCCGCAAATCCACAGATTCGTGAAGCAGGGGGTGTCATTGACATGGTAAAGTTATGACAGTTCTGCTTGAGTGACTGATTGACTGCACGGTGGAGTGGTTGACTGGTTTATTTCTATGCGATGGGCTTCCACAAAAAGAGGGACAAAGGGTGAAATGTGCAGAAAATAGCTTCCTTTAGAATAAAAATTATTTCTGTTGCATGGTGAAGGCCTTAGATATGTTTTAATCCTGATGGTGCTGAGAATGGAATATTCCAGAATACTACCTCTATGGCTATATCAGCGTAAGAAAAATTGATTCAGCAAGAACAGGGGTAACATTACACACACACACGCACACACACACACACACACACACACACACACACACACACACACACACACACACACACACACACACACACGCCCCCAGCTTCGATTACTCTTCTGATTTCGAGCTTACTGTTTCCCATGATGACAATAAAACAGTATAGTGAAGCATGATTCGACACTGTTAAAAATTTTTGTTTGTGCATGTGTCTGAATAGCTAGCTGGTTATACAGTACATAGGATAAGCTAAACATTTTATCAACTTGATGCTGTTCATTCACAGGTAAGTACAGTGCTTGGTTCTGATGCACAAGGAAATTTAAAACACCGGCTCCCGTAGTGTAGTGGTTAGCACTTCGGACCATGGACCGGGAGACCCGGGTTTCAAGTCCCGGCCGAGGCAAGCAGGATTTTTCCTATGAAGGTCGGCTCTTACCCAGAGCGGGTGTGCTATGGGCCCAGTGAGGAGGCTGTTGCCACACAGCCGAGATTCACCCACTTCATGGGTGTGACTTTGGGGGTGCTTCCCTTGGTATGACACATCTTATGATGTGGATAATTACACGGATGGCACCGCACGTACTGTAGTTCCCGGGCGTGGTTAATGCCGGGATATTTATGACAGGAAGCGTGGAATGCGGCCCTGTCCCGCAGTCCCAAACCACACGGACCTCCATAGCATCATCTTACCATCATCCTCATCTCCATCATCATGCATAATAAAAAATGCCCCAGCCTCTGAGCCCTCCGTGGATGCCACCCATTACCTGGGAGGAACACCACTAGAACCGGCAAAAGAGTTGGGGCAGCCAAAAAAAAAAAAAAAAAAAGAGAAAATTTAAAATAACAACAACTTTTTTTTTTTTTTTTTTCTTTCACACAGGGTTGGCTGTCCATCGTAGAGTTGTATCACTTTGGTCGATTTCTGGTGAAGGGAAGAACGCGCTATGTGGAAGCACTGTTCTGTCCTGAGGCAGCTTTGGTGTACGCAAGTGACGAATGGCGGCAGCTTCAGTCGCAGATTGACGCCAGTCAAGTGACAGGTGAGCTTGTGCAGCGTTGTATTGTTCAGTGCTTATGATTTTTCACCTTTTGGTGGATTTCCGCCTTTGAATAAAAATTGTCCTCATCTGAAGCATTTAAAATCATGCCAAAACGCATTAATCTGCACAGATGATGTCTGAAACGTTTCCTCCCAGTAAAGTGTTTCGTACTGTGAAGCACCCACAATCATGCTAAAATTCACCAAACTGCATAGATTTTATTTTATTTATTTTTTTTTTAAAGTTTTTTGTCCTGTGAAGCACATACAATCATGCTAAAATACAGCAAACTGCACGGATTTTAAATCAGATTTTTTTAAAAAGTGTTTTCGTCCTGTGAAGCATGTACAATCATATTAAAATGCACCAAACTGCAAAAATGTTTGTCAATTTTTTTTCTTTTTCTTTTTTCTGGGGTGGAAGCATGCCCCCAGATACGCCTAGTATAATGTGTCTGTCTTGCAGACGTGCGCTCGTAGCTTAGCCACTTTGTCACTAAATTCTGCACACTTTTCCGTCTTTTGTACGATGGGCCATTTTAACCCCTGATCATCGCTGGGGTGCGTCGCCTCTCATGAATGAACATATATGTATTTCTTAAAATGCGTCTGACTGATTTGCTAATCCTTTTGATTTTTTTATTGTGTGGTTTTTTTTGTGTTTTTTTAACTACTTTATTACAGTCAAACTTGTGTATGGCGGTCACCCAAGGGACTGGGCCATACTGACCATCTGACACAGGGTGACCGGGTTATCCAGGGTGGCATGTCAACAGCTAGCATGTCAGGGGATCCTCTGGGGTGACCAGGTTAGACAGTGGCATAGCTTATACAGGTGACCGCCTTGGCAGGTTCGACTGTATCCCTTTTGGGAAATTCGGGCTGCTTCCCCTGGGGGAAACGCGTGACGCTATGCATCGCCACCCAATTCCTATCCTATATAATTTTTTTTTTAATTTTTTTTTTTTACAATTTTGCTGGGGGAGGGAAGCCGGATAACCCGGAGAAAACCCCCAATGAGCAGCCCGGCAGCCAGGAAAAACTGGTATCACATATCACAAGCTCCACCTGGGCTCGAACCCACGCTTCATCGCCATGACATTGGTGACGACCGCTCAGAAGCGCAGTGGCTAAATCTGACATGCTGCCTATTAGATCACCGCTCACCCCTAGACCACTGCTCACCCCCTATTTTATGTGCCAGGATAGCGTCTGTAGTCAAGGGGAACCGTTATGGTTGACCATTTCCCTCCTGATATTGTTTCAGGGTTGAGGGGTTTTCTGGAAGCATGTTGTGGACAAGCTATGGGCAGTGTGGCCAAGAAGAGAAAGCACGGAGGCATGAAACTACGGGAAAATTCAACACTGGCTGAAATTTGTGAGGCTTTCAGGTCAGTGCTGAGTGTCTGCTTCGTTTTTGGCATGTGTTTATGATGATGATTTTTATGCATATACATGTACAGTATACTGAGGTGCTCTGCGTGCGCGTGTGTGTGTGTGTGTGTGTGTGTGTGTGTGTGTGTGTGTGTGTGTGTGTGTGTGTGTGTGTGTGTGCATGCATGCACGTGTGTGTGTGTGTGTGTGTGCATGCATGCACGTGTGTGTGTGTGTGTGCATGCATGCACGTGTGTGTGTGAGCCTATGTGTGTAGGAGATCTGTAAGATGATGTCAAGCTTAGCATTGTCACACAACAACTTGTGATGTGTGTGTGTGTGTGTGTGTGCGTGCATGCACGTGTGTGTGAGCCTATGTGTGTAGGAGATCTGTAAGATGATGTGAAGCTTAGCATTGTCACACAACAACTTGTGATGTGTGTGTGTGTGTGTGTGTGTGCATGCATGCACGTGTGTGTGAGCCTATGTGTGTAGGAGATCTGTAAGATGATGTCAAGCTTAGCATTGTCACACAACAACTTGTGTTTGTGCATTTGACACAGGTTTCCGTGGGGTTTGTATGTGTGTGTAAGTGTAATCTTCAAATATAAACTCTTGGTGCTTATGTGATATATTCATAATAGCCCACTGCTTCAGCACTGTATTGGTTGATTGGCTGGTCTTTATCGTCCACGCCACAACGAGGTGATTGCGGACGGCCTTAGGGGGCAGGTTATGGGGGATGAGGATAGCTACCCTAACTGTACAGTCCAGCTGAACACTTATTCAATCCAGTCAGAATGCCAGGTCGGCCACAGTTTATGTATCCTTGACTATAATGGACAAGTTACACAAACAGATCCAGTTCGTAGTCGGTGGAAGCGGGGAATGTGGAAAAGGCCTGTACAAATTTTGACCCTGTCGGGATTCGAACCCGGGACCTTTCGATCTCGAGTCCAACGCTCAAACCGTTGAGCCACCGACTCCCCCCAGCACTGTATTTTGAATCTGTTATTTAATTCATTAATTAGTTACTGGCTCCACTTTTTAGTGTAACTTATTACCTCTATTTCTGTATTTACCTGTTATTTGTATATTTATCTTGCAGATTGATTAATGCATTGTATTAGTGTTGGTGTGTTGAGATCCGATTAATTGACATTACAACTGGTGTACATCTAAATACAACAAGACTGGCTGTCATGAGAGATCTACAACTTGTTTTGTGCAAAAAAAGAGAAAGAAACAAACAAACAAACAGACAAAAAAAGTACAGACCAAACAAAAAAACAAAAAAAAAAACCTGACAAAAAAAACAGACAAAAAAAAAAAAAACAGACAAAAAAAAACAACAACAAAAAAACACACAAAAAAAACTAAAAAACCCACCAACAAGAACAACAACACAAAAGAAATTAAAATTAAAACAAAACAAAAATCTTTCAGGCTTCTTCACCATGCTCACAACCATCATCACAGTTTGCCCCCTGCGACTGCCACCATCCATCCCCCTACATTACCAGACGTCGCATGTCAAGCACTGAGCAAACTCCAGGCTCTCTATCAGGTACAGTGTACTACGAAATAACAACAATACATGTAACACTGGATGACTCAAAATTATGTAGTGCTGTTTAAATTGTGTCTTATCTCAGGCGTAGGTTGGGATGTTTCTCTGTAGATGTAGTTCCCCAGACAGGGGCGCCGGAAGATGTTGGGGGGGAGGGGGGGGGGCAGAATCTCAGAGGGGGGAAACGCCAAGAAAGTGAAAAGCTGAGGGGGGGGGGGGGGGAGGCGGTGGTAAGATGCTGCACAGACGAAAACCTTTCCGAACCAGTGAGCCATTGAAAGAAAGGATGTTGCCCGAAAATGAAAAGCAGGGGGGGGGGGGGGGGGGGGGGGGATTATCAGACGACTTTCTGCCAAGTCGTTTTGATATTTCATGCAACGGCTAAACTGAGTTCTCTGTTGGGTGGGATGAGGGAGAGAGCAAGAAGAGGGGGAGGGGGGGTAGGTGAAGAGGGGGGGGGGGGCAAGACCATGGCTTTGCCCCCCCCTCTTGCCATAGTCACCTGATTTTCCAGGGGGGGGGGGGGGCAAAAAGATACTCTTGCCCCCCCCTGCTTGGGTACAGGGGGGGCAGCTGCCCCCCCAGCCCCCCCAGTTCCGGCGCCCCTGCCAGATGAATCTTAATACTACTTTTATGTTTTCTTATCAGGTGGTTATTTGTGTCTGACCAGTGGCTATATATTTAACATAAGAGAGAAGGAGTCTGATCTGTGTTGTGTTAATGTATTTTACTGTGTTGTGTTTGTTCTAACGACACCGGTAAAAAAGATGATCCCATTGGGAATAATCTTGAATTCTGAACCGTATCATTGCAGATTTCATATTATGAACTGCTCCAAGTTCAGCACCATGTTATCTGTTGAGGACTTTTTATTCGATTTCAAAATCTCACGAGGTGCATCTGAATATCATACACACTAGTCTCCGGGCCCACACCACCACCCACTCACTCATTGTGTGACCCCCCCCCCCCCCCCACCCCTCCACACACACACACACTCCAGTAATAGTCTTGCTGTATTCACGCCTTGTTCATTTCATTTATTTCAGGACCCTGATGTTTCCAAACAAGATATATTCACATGCTTGAGCACTTGGCACGATGAGCTGCGCGGTGAAATGAAACAGTGTAAATTCAGCGACCTCAAAGCCGTCACGGCCACTGTGGGCTCCTGGATGATGGAAACGCGACTACAGGGAAGAAAACTACAGCCAGCAGAAGATCACTGTAATCTTTATTTATTTATTTATTTATTATCCTTTCAAAACTCATCACAAACATAGACACTTTGTTGTTGTTGTTTGGAAAAAAACTGTATCCTATTTTAGGAATTGTAATCAATAATGAAACATGTCTGCATCTGCTTTTCAGCAATGACATGAAAAAACAAGAAACATTCTGCTAAGTTCTTGAAAAACAGCTTATTAAGGCTCATTTGGTATAGTTCGCCCGTGAGGGGATGCAAATGTATACCAGTAAATTCCGTCGATATTTCGCATAAATTCGTAGATTTTTTTAAGCTGTTTTCATGAACTGATACAGCAGTGTTTTGGTGGGTGACACAGGATCAACTATATCCAGCTAATGATGGAGAGTGTGTGAAAGTGTAAGGGGTTGTGCAATATGACACCATTCAGTGTATTGTAATGGTCACCCCCCCCTCCCCCCCTCTCCAAAAAAAATAAAATAAAATAAAATAAAATAAAATAAAATAAAATAAAAAATAAATAAATAAATAAATAAATAAAAAAAGAAAGAAAGAAACAAACAAAAATGCCTAACATTCATCAGTTTTTAAAAGATATTATTTCTTATCAATTTGTTTTGTTGTTGTTGTTGTTGTTGTTTTTTATTTCAATTTTTTTATATACATTGTGCATATTTTGGTAGCAGCTAGGGTCATTCGTCAAAGGTACACAAGCTAACTGATGGAAACAAGATATATGTACAAACAAAAACGAGCAGCTAGGAATTAAACAAGGAGGAACGGCCCCGTCTTACAAAGTTGTTTCTCCAAACTTCATTTTATTTTGTCTGTTTTGTTGTCGGTTCTCCCCTCTCCAAGTTCTACCAATGACACTAGATCCTCTACGACCTCGACCGATTAGCCTCTATAGAGAAACAACTTAAAAAATTTTAAAAGTGTGTGTGTGTGTGTGGGGGGGGGGGGGGGGAGGTAGAGAGAGAGAGACAGAAAGGATAGAGAGAAATTATGTCATACAGACTTTAACTCTTTGATGACGAAGCACAATTTCTGACACACGATTTGACACACGATTTCCTATGTCGTCAAAGAGTTAAAATGCATCTCTGTTGATTGCAGGTCCTGTCGACGATTACTCCAAATTGACACAGTTGATGTCAGAAATCGGGGGACCCGTGACGAAACTGACACCGCAGCAAATACTGTTGGTGGCAAGAGCAGGAAGTTTTATGTATGGGTTATCTACCCCTGAGAGTGATGTTGACTACGTTGTGGTGTACAGAGACACGACAGAGGTAGGTGCAGTGTGAATTATGTCATTTCAGGATGAGGTTATTCGCAGGTCATAATAATAATAATATGTCTGTTTATTTTATTTTATTTATTTTTTTGCTGCCCCAACTCTTTGCCAGCTCCAGTGGTGTTCCTCCCAGGTGATGGGTGGAATCCACGGAGGGCTCGGAAGCTGGGACAATTTTTATTATGCATGATGATGGAGATGAGGATGATAGTAAGATGATGCTATGGAGGTCCATGTGGTTTGGGACTGCGGGATAGGGCCGCATTCCACGCTTCCTGTCATAAATATCCCGGCATTAACCAGGCCCGGGAACTACGGCACCTGCGGTGCCGGCCGTGTAATCATCCACATCATAAGACGTGTCATACTAAGAGAAGCACCCCCAAAGTCGCACCCGTGAAGTGGGTGAAACTCGGCTGTGTGGCAACAGCCTCCCCATCGGGCCCATAGCACACCTGCTCTGGGTAGGAGCCGACCTAGGTAGGAAAAATCCCGCTTGCCTCGGCTGGGATTCAAACCCGGGTCTCCCGGTCCATGATCCGAAGTGCTAACCACTACACTACGGGGGCCGGTAATATGTCTGTTTAAATAAAGAACGTTATTGTGTGATGCCTATCTATTCACTGCATTTACTTAGCTGGTTTTTGAACTGGTGCTCACAAAACCTGCTGTCATCACACCGGGCCCATTAAAATAATAACAGTAACAACAATAATGATGTTAATAATATAGAGCCACTTTATCCCAGTTGCTTGGCTCAAAGTACTGTGAACTGAGCCTAGTGTGCATACGCACGTTAATCACGTGCATTCTCTCACATACTAAACATTACACTACAGTGAAGGAGGCAGTCAGCATTACCGCATTCCGGAAGCGCCTGAAGACTTAATATCTCTTCAGTGCCGCGCGCCAGTAATCATCTGCAGTTTTTTTGGTTTTTTTTTTTTAAACTATCTTTCCTTTCAAAACCTCTCCCTAAGCGCCGTGAGCACTCAGTTAGGGTGGAGCTGTGCGCTATATCAAGTCTCCATCATCATCATCATCATCATCATCAACATTACACTCATGAGGTTTGATGTGTCAGCTTAGCTATTGAAATTTTGAAATCTAGAATTGCATTTTGAAAGGGGAGGGGTTGGGGGGGGGGGGTGAACATTTCCAGTGCAGTCCAGCCTGGATTCCAATATGTCTATGGCGATTTATATATTACTTTGATTTACTTTCGCATAGTGTTAGTATTTGAGGAATCTTTTGATGGGGGCATAACAGGGGGCGGGGGTGGTGGTGGTGGTAGGTGATGTAATGTCTGATGCTACGTTTTAACACTTTCAGCCCTGCCACCGTATCAGCTACGGTCTCGTAGACCCTAACAATAATATGCGTATATGTGACCGACTCTCATACGCTCTGCACAGTGGAAGATTCCCCTATAGGGTGGATCCAATACTTCTTGAGAAATAGGGTTTTGTATGCAAGAGCCCAGCTTTAGATCTAGCACACTTGAAAAACTCCCAGGCAGAGGAGCGTTATCGCTATTGAGATTCCTTCAGGGCTGAAAGGGTTAAAAACGTAAACAAGGCAGTGAGTTGAACTTGCAACCCCTCGCATACAGTCTGTTGCTCAGCATGGGTAACTGTCAAAATGGCAACAACGTGCTCCCCTCATGAAGTTCATAAAGTGTAATCCTCAGGGGGGAAAAAAAAAAAACCAAAACTCATCTATCATTGTATGTGATATTTGTTGTTGTTCCTAAGTCATGACCTTGGCCTGTACTTTTGGTCTGAACAGACAGTTCTGAGTGCATGTAGTCGGCCCTCGGAATGCATGGAGAGTCGTGGTGTCTATCATTGTATGTGATATTTGTTGTTGTTCCTAAGTCATGACCTTGGCCTGTACTTTTGGTCTGAACAGACAGTTCTGAGTGCATGCAGTCGGCCCTCGGAATGCATGGAGAGTCGTGGTGTCTATCATTGTATGTGATATTTGTTGTTGTTCCTAAGTCATGACCTTGGCCTGTACTTTTGGTCTGAACAGACAGTTCTGAGTGCATGTAGTCGGCCCTCGGAATGCATGGAGAGTCGTGGTGTCTATCATTGTATGTGATATTTGTTGTTGTTCCTAAGTCATGACCTTGGCCTGTACTTTTGGTCTGAACAGACAGTTCTGAGTGCATGTAGTCGGCCCTCGGAATGCATGGAGAGTCGTGGTGTCTATCATTGTATGTGATATTTGTTGTTGTTCCTAAGTCATGACCTTGGCCTGTACTTTTGGTCTGAACAGACAGTTCTGAGTGCATGTAGTCGGCCCTCGGAATGCATGGAGAGTCGTGGTGTCTATCATTGTATGTGATATTTGTTGTTGTTCCTAAGTCATGACCTTGGCCTGTACTTTTGGTCTGAACAGACAGTTCTGAGTGCATGTAGTCGGCCCTCGGAATGCATGGAGAGTCGTGGTCCTAGCAAGAAGGTGGAGTATGGTGCGTATGAAGCTCGCCTGCTCTCGGAGATGCTGCTGAAAGGAAGTGTGGTCATTTTGGAGGTTTGTGTTTGCTGTCATCACCGATACAGTATTATTTGTGATTGTGTTTGTCTGGCTTCCGTTTACACAAGTTTGCAAAGTACGCCTGTATGTTGTTTGTCACATGGTTGACAAAACTAACGAGTTTTGCAGTATTCTACAGTGTGTTTTATGATGTAGTGAACTTGTACCTTGTCCTCACCTCACCAACCTGATGCAGGGTATTCTGACCTGCATCAATTTGTTTACTGTTTACATGTGCATTTGTTGTTTTTCTTTGTTTTGTTGTTGTTGTTGTTGTTGTCTTGAGGTTTTCTTGTTTTTTATTTGTTTGTTTGTTGTTGTTGTTTTGTTTGTTTGTTTTTTGGTTGTTGTTTTTGTGTTTTTTTTGTGTTTTTTTTTTTTGGGGGGGGGGGGGGGTGTTTTGGTCTTTTTTCTGTGCACCCGTGTGCATACTGATTACACGAATGTTTTATGTTCCTTATGAATAGAAAGCGCCGTGTTTAGTTTGAGTACGTTGCAACTTTTTCTACAGGTATCGGTAACATAACTTCAGGTACAGTTAATATAACCGTGTGCCATTTTTGTTGTCCTTGCAGTTGGTGTACCTGGATAATCATGACTTCGTCAGTCCACTGTGGAAAGTGAGTTGTTTGTGTTCCCGTATCCACGAGCACACCCCATATCATGTACTTGTAGCTGAGGGAAATGTACATTGTGCTATAGTTTTCAGCACAGCAATAGTTGTCTAGCTGCAGTACCATGCCATGTTGTACTTGCTGACCTTGTAGTTGATACATTGGTTCACACTCAGGCATGAGTTTATATTCCGTTCCGTGGAATACAGCTGCCCCTAGGTCAATTTCCGCTGTTTTCTTGTTGTTTTGTTTTCAACCATTCAGCTGTTGGCCACCAAGGAATAAAAAGGTGGGATAAGCAAGACAGTTTATTACAATCATTCAGGCATGAGTTTTGGGGGCCCCTCCCCCCCCCCCCCCAACTTCCCCATTGTTGGTTTTGGCGCTGTACATTGCCCCAGTTTCCTCTTTTTTTTTTTTCAAATGTACTGTTTTTCTCCTTTTTTTTGGGGGGGGGGGGGGAGCAGGGAAAGTCGTGTCTAGTACCTCTCTACACTAGTTTTGTTGTTGTTGTTGTGTTGTTGTTTTTTTTTGCTGCCCCAACTCTTTGTTAGCTCCAGTGGTGTTCCTCCCAGGTGATGGGTGGAGCCCACGGAGGACTCGAAAGCTGGGACAATTTTGTTTTTTTTAGTATGCATGATGATGGAGATGAGGATGATGGTAAGATGATGCCATGGAGGTCCATATGGTTTTGGACTGCGTGACAGGGCCGCATTCCACGCTTCCTGTCATAAATATCCCGGCATTAACCAGGCCCGGGAACTACAGCACCTGCGGTGATGGCCGTGTAATAATCCACATCATAAGACGTGTTATACTAAGGGAAGCACCCCCAAAGTCGCACCCGTGAAGTGGGTGAAACTCGGCTGTGTGGCAACAGCCTCCCCATCGGGCCCATAGCACACCCGCTCGGGGTAGGAGCCGACCTAGGTCGGAAAATCCCGCTTGTCTCGGCTGGGACTCCAACCCGGGTCTCTCGGTCCATGATCCTGCACTAGTTTTATTCCCTTCAGGTGCTTTTGGTTTTTGGTTGTTGTTGTTGTTTTGGTTTTTTGGTGGGGAGGGGTGGGAGGAGGGGGGGGGGAGGGGGGGTATGTGTGTGTTGTTGTTTGACCAGCCAGCATAAGCATTTGTGTCACAGGTGACAAATTATATTGTTGCAGATCCTCTCCAGGAATAAGGAGAAATTTGTGACTGAACTCGGCATACAACAGTACCTTGGTCTGATCAAAAACAACTTTCACATGCTTAACAGTGGCAAGCACACAGGCACAGGACGGGAAAGGAAGCTTTTCTATCAGGTGTGTGTGTGTGTGTGTGTGTGTGTGTGTGTGTGTAATTGGATGACTGCAGTTCATCTGTAGTAGAACATGCTCTTGGATACTGTGAAATCAGTGACATATAATAGATACCCATTGGATTACCATACATGATAGTTGATGGCTGGACACTTTGTAATTGTCTTTCCTCTCTCTCTCTCTCTCTCTCTCTCTCTCTCTCTCTCTCTCTCCCCCCCCCCCCCCCCCCCCCCCCTTGTAACGGTGGATTGGCAGGTATATTCACTTTTCCAGATTTTCCACAAAATTAACAGCGTTCGACACATGATGACTGGATCAGCTCCGCCTGTCCGAGTGGAAGGACCCGTCCGTGATTTTATCATGAGAGTGCGAACAGAAGAGCTCACGGTATTTTGGCTCACAAAATTTTATACTTCTCAGAATCTTTTTGAGTTTTCTCAGACTTAACATGCACTAAAAATAGCATGCACTGTACATTTATGACAAGAATATTCTGAGCAATAATTTTAGACAGCAGAACTGGTCAAATACCCATCCCCACACACACACACACACACACACACACACACACACACACACACACACACACACACACACAAGACCATGCATATATATACATGTGGTCAGTTTGTAATTTTATTTTCATTTTATTTTTATTTTATTTTTATTTAGTTATTTTTTTTTATTTTAATTTTTATTTCATTTTCATTTTTCATATCGGAATGGCAGTGTAACTTTTTAACTCTTAATTAATGTGCCAAGATCTGATAGCATATTCTGTTCAGAGTACATGCATGTAACACAGGAGGCAAACCTACTACTGGTTCTCACATTCCAATGATTCTCTGCATTATTTCCTCCAAGGTACTTGATTTCAAACAATTTCAAGAATTGGGAATGCATAAAAAGTTTTATTGTTGCCATAGCATTGTTTTTGCAATAAGCCCAAAACGGTTGTGGTCAAAATTTTAAAATTTGTAAAAAAACAAAACAAAAAACAACAACAACAACAAAACCAGTACAGTTGTCATACAAAACTTCTATGTATGGATACTAACGGACTT
Organism: Batillaria attramentaria; assembly: GCA_018292915.2. Lineage (NCBI taxonomy): Eukaryota > Metazoa > Mollusca > Gastropoda > Batillariidae > Batillaria > Batillaria attramentaria. The sequence continues at coordinate 19,518 of JACVVK020000537.1, read as the reverse complement.
CCGTGCACAACACAGGGTGAACTGAGCCGAGAGAACTTGATGAGGACTGCCACAGAACAGTACGAAACACTGAGGAACGACCTCGCAAGCCGCCAACGTCGACTGCCAGAAAATCCAGACTTTAGTTTTGTCACTGACTGGTTGCTACAAGTTCGAGGAATCGCAGACTAGCGTACATACACAGCACAGACAGACACATATATAAATTATGTATAGGTCTGCCAGGCTTCATGTTTATGGGAACAGTAATAGGACGAATGTCTTAGATGACGGTAAAAGTATAGGTTGTTTGTCCTGAATGCATGTTGTCCACTTCGGCACAGAAATTTGTCTGAGAAAACTGAGGTCTTTTGATGTCTGTCCTCAGCTTCTTCAAATGTTTTACCCATCAGTAGTTTGTAGTGTATTGTCTTTTGGCCTAACTTGCTGGGGTGGGAATCTGACAAAACAGGATAGTGGTAGGTTGGATAAACTGATCAAGAAAGCGGGTGGGGTGATCGGGAGGACACAAGACACACTTGGTACACTGTACGACCGACGAACGAAGAACAAACTGACCGACATCCTCAGTGACGAAACACATCCCCTCAGACAGGACTTCGACAGCTTGACTATAGTACGTAGTGGTAGGTTTAGAGTACCAAGAGCAAGGACTACCAGATATTCAAGATCATTTCTGCCCATGGCTGTTAGAGTTGCCAACTCAAGCAGAACGTACACGAGAGAGAGAGGGGGGTGTGTGGGGATCGAGGAGAGAGAGAAAGATTAGAGCGAGTGAATGTGCAGCGTGAATGTGCAGCGTGAATGCCGGAATGGGTGTGTCAATGAGTGTTGAATGTGACAGGAATTTTTATTATGTGATAGTGTGTTTTATTCTTGATTTTAAGTAATTTTACTGGTCAAGACTGTCTGTTTTACTTATTTTTGTAGTCTCTTTTATCAAAATGTTTATCAGTTGTGTGTCTTATTAGTATGCGGGCCAGAACTGCAATTTCCCAAATCTGGGATTAATAAACTATTCTGTATTCTGTAAATGTCAGTTTTGACAGTCAGACAAATTTGACAGAAATGACACGGCATATGTCCGCATTTGTAAGACAGTAGACGGACGTTTCAAGTGTGAATCGGTGCATGACCTGTGTCCAACGTGGATATGAAATGCTGAGTCTGCTTGTTTGGGTAGGAAGCGTAATGTGTAAGCAACAGTCTGTCCTTTCTCCTGCCGGCGTTAGGTCAGTGTCAGAAACAATAAGAATAACGAGTGAACATCGCTCACGGCCGGAGCATCGCATTCCATTTTGTCTTTCAAGATTTTTAGCAATTTTTGCTAATTAATTGAGACAGAGGGACACCTGAAACAGCATAATGGTTGCCTAGATCAGCCCTGGGACCGCATGTAAAAGTCGGGGTTAGGGAGTTTAGCCCAGGGTTAGAGTCTAACCTCGAACTAAACTAGCTCTAGGGTTAAATTTTCTCTTGGTTTTTTTTTTTTTTTTTTTTTTAATCAGGAAGCGGGTGCCTATGCCGTTATAGAGGGATTTTTGTCTTTCTTTCTTCGCTTCCTTTTTTAATTTAATTTTGTTTTGGGGTTTCTTTCGTCCTAGTCTGGTTACGTGGTGGAAAAGGACGTTAAACTCCCAAACCCCCACCCCCACCCTTGTCCTAGTGTGGGTTAGGTCTGTAGCCGTGGATTAAATTAACCTCGTTCTACATACGGGCCCAGGTCAGGAGCGGAGATCGGCCTGTAATTTAGACAACACTCTGCCGCTTTTCACGCTTTATTCGTGACGTGGCCGTTTCATGACTAAATGCCCTAACCTCGGCTTTTACATACGGGCCCAGAGTCACAGGGTATTGTGTAACAATGTCATGTTTTTCCCTTGAACATTGGCAACATGTGTATCACACAAACTGCAGTAACTGCAAACATCAAACTTGGCGAGGTGTTGGTTGGGAGCAAGGCCTCTACTATAATAATAATAATAAGTATTATATAGGCGCTTTACCCAATTTCATGAATCGGCTCAAAGCGCCGCGAACAGAACCCAACACGCACGCTCACGTGAATCACACGCATTCTCTCACACACCGGACATAAACACATTACAATCACGTGGTGCGAAGGGTCAGCTCAGCTATTTAAATTTCGGAATTTAGAATTGCATTTATTTTTCAAATTTGGTGGGCTGAACATTTCCAAAGCAGAGGAGGAGGAAGCCGGAGTACCCGGAGAGAATCCCCGACGATCGGCCCGAATGAACGGTGCCACATACGAGAAGGAAAAATTCTTTGCCCCGAGTGGGACTCGAACCCCTGACCTCTCGCATTGGTGACAGGTCTCTTAACCACTAGACCACCGACCGCCCCACTCTGTATTTTTTTTAGTATTTTTTATTTTATCTGTTTTTAATAAATACCTCTCCCAAGGGTTATGGGTCGCACATGAGCCGTTTAGGCTTTTCGTATTTTGATTTGTTGTTGTGTCCATTTAAAAAAAAAAAAAAAAATGTTCTGAGAAAATCGCGATTATACCTCATGTAATGCTGATTTCTTCTTCTTCTTTTTTATTTAATAAAAATCATAATGGAACAAGGGTGGGTGGGTGTTTGGGGGTTTAACGTCCTTTTCCACCACATAGGGTGATATCAAAGACGGGGCAACGATGAAAAAGCCAGCACAAATATTTGGCCCCAGCCGGGATCGAACTCACGACCCGAGCATTAGAAGTCCAACGCTCTACCATTCGACCACCCCGGCTCCCCTCATAATGGAACAAACATGATTGTAACCCAAGTGATCTGTGATAGAAATTCGTATAAGCCTCGGATCATATGTTATGAAATTCTTTTTTGTGAAATACATTAACAGGTCTCTATTTTTTTTCTGTGAACTCTGTGTGTGTGTGTGTGTGTGTGTGTGTGTGTGTCACACAAATCAAATATACATATAAAGAAATGGTGCAAAGTAAACAAATAAATAAGTTTTCTAAGCTAGCCAACAAACGAAAACTAGCCCACAATTCACCTTATGCCGTGGTCTCCTGCAGGCGCATGACAGCGAGGATTGCAACCAACCAACACACACACACACACACGCAGCGCACTCGAACGTTTAGGCATTTTGATCAGCGCTGGAACAAAAAAACAACAACAACAAAAATTTGCAAGGGGACGGTTTTCTAGTAACAAGACTACGTGCAGTATTTGCGATCAGATAAGGAAATTTACATGTGATCGCGACCTCGACTGACATGAGTGGACCTGCGCTCTCTCTCTCTCTCTCTCTCTTAAACTTGCCTATTACAGGAGCCTTTTGAATGATGTGCAGTATCCACGTCATGTTAATTGTCACAATGTCCATGTTACTTTATGCATATTTGTAAAACGTGTTGTACGTTCTCTTGGATCGTTGTTGACCCCGCCCCGCTATCCCTTTGCGGAATGCCTATGCAATAAATCTGAATCTCTCTCTCTCTCTCTCACACACACACACACACACACACACACACACACACACACACACACACACACATGTACTCTTTCGGGTGAGCTGACAGCAACTGACTCTCTCAACATTCACACTGACTGTCTGAAACATGTGCAAGAAGTAGTTCGGCGTCGATTTGTTAGCAAGGTGTGCACGCAAAAACGCACTATTCTTACCCAGGGCATCCACGCAAAACAGTATAAAACGGGCAATATGGATACAAAGCCATGGCGTTGTTCGCACTTCGTAATTTGTTCGCTTCGTGTAAAAGCTTTGGCACACGGCACTGAGAGCCGGTGGAGACTTCGCGCGCTCGCCGAACGGCTTTTCTGTTCAAACGGTACAAGCGTGCTGTGAGTGGACTGCCCTGCCGGCCTGGCGCTGGACTATTCAGTTAATACACAAAGCGCGGTCAGCGGGGATTCACTTGCAATGACGAGCCAAAAAAGATAGGACCGTGTATATCTACTGGCGTGCAGATGGCGTCCCTCGGTAGTGCCCCTGGCGAGCCGATGGCAAGGAGTGCGTTTTACCGCTGGTTGGCGAGGACTGAAAATCGTCGCGTCTGACAGGCCCTTCAGTGAAGATCTAAGCTCCCAACGAAAAGCTTTCCGAAGCGTAAAAAAGTGTGCAAGCACAGTCAAGTCTGTCACAGTTGCAGAGTTTTCAGCGCTTCGGGGACCATTATAAAACCAGAGCACGAGTTTGCCGTGACATTATTTGGCTTTTGGTCCGTGAGCGAGACACATCGCTACAGTGTCTAGCGGGTGCTGAGTGCTGCACGATCTGTCTCGCTTAGTGTCAAAACGCAAACTGAGCTGTGAAATCAGGCTGCACTTGGCTTTTATTGGGGTTTCGGGGACGCTGAAAACTCTGCAACTGTGACAGAGTTGACTGTGCTTGCACGGCCGACTCTGTAAAAAATTTTCACACTTCGGAAAGTTTTTTTTTTTTTTTTTTGGAGCTTAGTTCTTTAAGCCATGAATTTAAGCGTTCTTGCATAGATCTGACATGTGTGTAGTTAATAAATTATTTGGGGCTTCACGCCGTGACATGCGTTTAAGTGATAAAATTTTAATGTCTTGGTCACAAACGAGCACAAACTAGTAAGCAAACAAAGGCTTCAGACATTTTAATTTGAAAAGTAGGCTACATGACAGAATATGTATAACCACCACCACCAAACTGTTCAACGATAAATATGTGACCCGTTTTCACAAAAGGGACCATATGTCGAAAATTATCAATTTTGAGATATGGATATCACTGCAATCTACTGGCTTTTGCAGGTTAATTCAATATAAGAGTGAAAGCTGTACTATTAAAATTGACAGAGATATCAGCAGTTCAAGTTGGCTACTCGTAAGGCGGCCACACTGACCCCCGGCACTCTTTTCGCCTGTAGCGGCGTTCGGTCTAGCGCGACTTACGGTCCCTTTCGAGAGAACGGGTGTATTTGAAAGGTGTAGCTCAGACACAAGCGGATCAGTACTGAAGAAAAAGATCCATGTGATTGTAACATATAAGTAAATGTATGTGAAAGCAGAAACAGTAGACAGTCCATATTCAGCAGAGAGCCTGCACAGCGAACCAACGTCTCGGGAACACCAACCCGTCCTTATATGCGCGGTATGGGTCGCTAGCGACCCAGGAAGTGGACAAGAGTGGCGAAGGTTAACTTAGCTGTCCAGGCGCAGTTTCAATTAGTCGCTGCGTGGTCGGAATATCACATAAAATTCCTTTATCTTCAAGACCAGAGAATTTTCCCAGGAGTCCGGTTCTGCCGGAAGCAGGTCATGCTTTACCGGCGGGAGGACGTCAAACTTTTGCAACAGCGTGGTGATGTAGAGGAAGATACGAGTTCGCGCGAAGTTCTCCCCAGGGCAGTTCCGCCTGCCGACCCCAAAAGCAAGGAGGCTGAAATTAAAAAAAAAAAAAAAAAAAAAAATCTATTTAGAACACACACACACACACACACACACACCACAACCACCACCACCATCAAAAAGAACAATAACAACAACTGGACACCGAAACACACATTTTTTCTCATACCAGCATAACATACATCACATGACTTCAGTTTCATCACAGACGTAAGGTGTGAAGGCCTCAAGGCAAAGTATGCAATGTCCGCTCATGATTTAACGACAAAAACAACAACAGCAACGTATAACGCCCTATCGTCAAATGGTAAAACTGTCTATGTGCTTATGAAAGCCATATCGCTTAGACCCTTTTATCACAAGAGGGGAGAGGTGTATTTTGTGTCCGAATTACTTACAGAATACTGAATCCACTTCATGCGACAGAAAACGAAAGAACATACCAGTCAGTTCATCTTCACGTAATTTGTGCGCATGCATAGCAAGGCCTGGTGAACTTACAACAGTGTATCCTGTGACATGCTCTGTGCGTTACATCTATATGACAGGGGATTTGGTCTAGTGGTTAAGGCATCCGACTTCGGATCCTGAGCTGCCTGGTTCGAGTCCCCTGTGAGCAGGAATATGGTTGGATTTTTTCATACCATATCGAGTCAAATCCATGTGCAGACTCGTTTGCGGTGCCTGTCTCGCCTTCGTGTACACACGCACGCACAAATATCAAGTGTGCACGCTAAAAATCCCATGTTCATCTTTCGAAGAAGAGTAGGCTGTGGCCGGTGGCGTGGTAAAACAGAAATACTGTCGCACGCACCAGAGTGAATAGCAGGGTGGAGTTTTGCACACAAAGTAGCGCCTAGCGGCAGCAGGCTTTCCCTGCTTCGTCCTCCAGCCTTGCGGCGCCTAGAGCATCTCATTAGAGATGGATATGTGCGCCGAGGAGAAGTCTACCATACCATACCGTACCATACCATACCATACCATACCATGATACGAAATCTGTGCAGCTGTGGACTCCCGATAGTACAGAGGAGTTGAGGGGGTGTTTTGAGGCCACTGACTGGGATGTGTTTATTGAGAGTTGCTCCGACCCAAATGAACTAGTGGAGACAGTGTCGTCATATGTTCGATTCTGTGAGGAAAAAGTTATCCAAACTAAGACCGTGAAAGTATACGCTAACAACAAGCCGTGGGTGACTAAAGACCTGAAGGCGCATCTAAATGCTAAAAAGCTAGCTTTCCTTAGCGGAAAACATGAAGAGTACCGCGAGAAAGAAAAAGAATTCCGGAGACTGTCGCGCATGGCGAGACTGAATTATAAAAACAAAGTGGAGGAGAAGTTTCGATCTGGTAATGCTAGAGACGCCTGGATCGGTTTAAAAACTATGATGGACAACCAACAAAAGAAACAGTTAATGCCGAATACAGGCGATTCTCTCGAAACAGCTAACAGCTTAAATCACTTTTATTCTCGTTTTGATGTTAGAGACACGAGTGCTGAGTGTGATGCGTTCTGTCAGAATATTGTGCCTGAACAACTGTTGATTACAGAGGATGAGGTCGTGAGGGTCTTTTCACAATTGAATGCGTACAAAGCTCCTGGCCCTGATGGTATCAAAGGTAAAGTGCTGAAAACATGCGCAGGTCAGTTGGGGAAGATTTTCACAATCATCTATCAGTACTTACTGGACCTACATATTGTTCCGACTTCGTGGAAGTCCTCTACTATTATACCTGTGCCAAAGAAAACAAATGCTTGTCAGCCTAATGATTTCCGCCCAGTTGCCTTGACATCTGTGTTGGCCAAGTGTATGGAGAAGGTTGTGCGTACTCACCTGTTGAACGATCTTTCTGGGCAACTTGACCCGCTTCAGTTCGCCTATAAGGCTCACAGAGGAGTGGAGGATGCTTGTCTGACGTTGTTTAACCTTGTTACTAAGCATCTTGAGGACTCAAAATCGTACATCCGGGTACTTTTCATAGATTTTTCTAGTGCTTTTAATACTGTGGAACCGCTTGTGCTTTTAAAACGGTTAGTTGATTTTAATGTCAATTCTAACATTGTACTGTGGGTGCGTGACTTTTTGAAGGACAGGCCGCAGAGGGTGAGGGTCAGTGGTGTCTTGTCCGACGAACTGGTGCTGAATTCCGGATGTCCACAGGGTTGTTGCCTTTCGCCAACAATGTTCTCCATCTATACCGACCATATGCGCTCCAATACTGATGTAACCTGTTTGTTAAAGTTTGCCGATGACATGGCTTTAGTTGGCATGTTAAAAGACGAAGACTCCCTTGCCAGTTATTTTTCACTGATTGGTATGGTAGCTAGCTGGTGTACAGAGAGCTTCCTTCAGTTAAATGTACAAAAAACAAAAGAACTTGTGATCGACCAAAGAAGAGACTGTGATCTTCCCTTCCAGCCGGTCATTGTGAACGACCACCCTGTGGAGGTAGTGTCTGAGTTTAAGTACCTCGGCACAATAGTAGACAACAAACTAGACTTCACTCAGAACACTGATTTTATCGTGAAGAAGGCCAACCAGCGTCTGTACCTCCTTAGAAAACTGAGAGCTTTTAATGTTTGTCCTGAAATTTTAGAAACTGTATATAGAAGTTTAATTGAAAGTGTACTGGCATTTAACATCGTAGTCTGGTACGGCAGTCTCAGCATGAAGAACAAAGCAAGGCTGTCTCGTATAGTCAGAGTGGCAGGAAAGATAGTTGGCCTGGGTCAGTACTCTCTAGATGATCTTTATATAACGGCTGTCAGGAGGAAGGCCACTACAATTGTCAACGACCCCACCCACCCCCTCCATGATCAGTTCCAAGAACTCCCGTCTGGGCGCCGCTACAGAGTACCGAGAGCGAGGAAAAATTTGTTTAAGAAATCTTTCATTCCCTCAGCAGTATCTATTTTAAACTCATGACTGTGTTTACTGCCCGTCCCCAGTATGTATAGATTTTATTTGTTGAGATTTTCAAAACTTGGCTTACTACTCAGCTGTGTCATGTCCGCTATGCCCTTGCCATCTTTTAGTTTAGATTTCTTAGTTTAGTTGCATAGTATTAGACTTGGACATCACACATTACTTTAGGATCTGTGTTTAATATGTATGGATTTATATGTCTAGATAAATTAATGTGTGTGTGTGTGTGTGTGTGTGTGTGTGTGTGTGTGTGTGTGTGTGTGTGTGTGTGTGAGCCAGAAGAAAATTTTCTGCCATCGACAGACAATAAAGTTATATTGAATTGAATTGAATTGAATTGAATTGAATTGAATGATTCATTCAATAATTTATTTCTTTTATTTCTCTATTCTCTTTCTCATCCCATGCCCTGTCGATGAGAAACACTAAGACACTGGGTGGGGGAGGAGGGGGGGAGGGGGGGGGATACGGTTTACCTCTTTCTCAAGGGGTGGTTCATTTCCAGCAGTTGGCCGGTGACGTCATCGAGAAACCGCTCTGGTCGGAAGACCTCCGGGTCACCCCATACTTCCGGGTCACGTCGAAAGACCCAAGCGTTGGCGAACAGCTACACACAACAGAAAAAAAAAAAAAAAACAGCTTCATCTGGCATTTTTATCTAGACGTTGATAGCAGTTTCTGTCATTCTCCAGCACACACAACATCATCAACAACAACCACCAACCGACAGACTGCACCGGCACCACCACCACCACCACCACTGACCAGTTAGGACCTGCAATTATGAACAGACCACCATCTTCAGACTACGAACTGGACACTGCAGACTGCATGCCCACCTGTGCCGCCTTGGGCTGTCACACTCACCAGACTGTCCGTTCGGAACAGCCCCTCAAACCCCGGAACACATTCTGCAGTCCTGCCCCCTTTTCAAAGAAGCAAGGACACAACACTGGCCGAACGGAGCCACACTGGCAGAGAAACTCTTGGGCAGCAAAACAGACCTCTTGAAGACCACTGCTTATATAAAGACCACAAACCTAATCATCTGAGGCGGAGTCCAGAACAGGGAACGCAGAAGAAGAAGAAGGACCTGCAATAGCAGCAGCACCACCAACAATAACTCTTAAACGCCCATACAAAACTGAATCGCATTTTCACTTGAAATCTTCAGATCACTAGAAGCCACTTGCAGCCACTCTTCCGCAATCCGCAGCATGCAGTCTCGGGCCTAGCGGGGAAGGCCAACGCCTTGCGTACTAGTGGCTTGAAGTGGCTCATACTGGTGTGCACTGGCTTGTTCTTTTTAATCAGTCTTATCATATATTGTGGGCAGGGGGTGGTGGGGTTCGGACTCTTAAGATATAACAAAACATCCAACCACACAATCAAGAAATCGACTAAACATCTACAGGCAGCACCAAAATCAGCAAAATAAAACATGAACAATCAGCAAACTACTTCTTCTTCTGCTGTTGTTATTCAATTCAATTCAATTCAATATAACTTTATTGTCTGTCGATGGCAGAAAATTTTCTTCTGGCTCACACACACACACACACACACACACACACACACACCCCTACATTAATTTATCTAGACATATAAATCCATACATATTTAACACAGATCCTGAAGTAATGTGTGATGTCCAAGTCTAATACTATGCTACTAAACTAAGAAATCTAAACTAAAATATGGAAAGAGCATAGCGGACATGACACAGCTGAGGAGTAAGCACAATGTGAATACATAGTATTTGTCTGTGTGCACATCTATGTGTCTGTGAAAAAGAAAGAAAAACAGAATAAAAATAATTTTTAAAAAAATGATTACCAGTGAGCCCTTGGGTATGCAGTATCCATCCACACTGATCTCCTCCCTAGCCTCGTGCACAAGACCTAGCGGCAGAAAAGTGTCATAACGTTGGCCCTCCATCATGACGGCCTCGGCGTAAGGGAGATTACTCCTGTCACCCACAGCTGGAGGCCGCTGCCCAATCACCGTGTCGATCTCTTTCTGGAGTTTGCGCATCACTTCCGGTTCATGCGCCAAGTGCAGCAGTATCCCTTTCAAGGACTGCACGGATGTGAGAAATCCTGAAAGCGATGGATTGATTATTCTGCGTAATTTAAACTTTGTGCGCAAACAAGTTAGTTAGTTAGTTAGTTAGTTAGTTAGTTAGTTAGTTAGGGCTTAACGCCGCTGTGCGCAAACAACTGAACAAGTGTAGTACGCGAGGTAAGTCAGTGAAGCAATCTGCCGTACGGCTTTCACTCTAACCCACTGGCGCAACCCGGCGGCTTCAGTCAACTCCATCAACGGACAAGGAGTCCCCTTCCTCCCGCACCTCACCCCCCCCCCCTTCCCCGCAGCCGCCCCCAAATAAACTAAACAAGGGTGATTGGGTGGGTGTTTGGGGGGATTCAGCGTCCTTTTCCACCACACCAATACGGGTGATATCAAAGACGGGGCAACGATGAAAAAGCCAGCACAGATATTTGGCCCCAGCCGGGTACGAACTCACGACCCGAGCATTAGAAGTCCAACGCTCTACCATTCGACCACACCGGCTCCCGTAGAATAAAACATACAATAATAGTAACATAGAATAAAAGATACAAAATTAATAATAATAACCATAATCATAATGGTATTTACGGGACGCCCTCCCTCCCTCACACACACACACACACACACACACACACACACACACACACACACACACACACACACACACACACAAGATGATGATATAAAAGAAATAGATAAAGCGAAATAAACAAATGAATACTGAACCCTTTCGCGAACTTCATTCCGGCTTTCGCACGTTGTAGGCCAGTTACTATTGGACGTACACGTATAGCATTTGCCCGCCATAACTGAACATTCTGCTGCCTCACATTTACCATACCATGCAGTACTGTGACACTGCGCATGCTTACCAGCTGCTATGGTGTTGGTGATAAGGCCCCGGATGTGGTTGTCAGTCATCCATCCATTCTCCTCCTTTGCCTGTTCGTCTAGCAAGATGTCCACTATCCCTCTCGGTTTTCCGGGCGTGTGGGACTCCTGCCGGATGTTATGATAATTATATGGGACATAACCATACTGTCAAGAATGCGTTTGTATTTAGGCCCTTAGTCATTACGGGAACTGAAATCACGGGTAATGCCGTGTTGTGATGCTGTGTCACTATTGCACTTGAAAAATAGTCGGAATGCGTTCGGAAACTTTCACTGACAATGAGAACGTCAACAACAAATCAATATCCTTATCCCCCTACCCCCCACTCCCCCCACATCCCCGCCAGAGAGAGAGAGAGAGAAAGACACACACACACACACACACACACACACACACACACACACACACACACACACACACACACACACACACAGAGCAACGGCAAGATAAATACAGAAACAGCTTCAGCAACAGCAAGAACGACTGCATGTAAAATAATACCAACAGATGAAGTTCATACAACAACAACAACAACAACAGATACGATTTCCACCAGCACTACCACCACCACCATCATCATCATCATCACTGTCGTCGTCGTCATCGTCGTCGACATCACCATCACTTACCTTAGTCTTGGTGAAAAGTTCCTCCATGACTATGTCCCTGGTCGAGTTCATCCTGACGCACAATTCTCGGTAGTACGACCCGGGAACGAAACGAAGAAAGGGGAACACATTGAGAACTCCATCCACACTCGGGTTGAAGGCCTCGGCTGTCGCCTGGTCAAACGTCTTCATTATACGGATCATTTCAGAGTCTGTGCTGGGGCACTTGCCCGTCAGCTGAGGAGGAAAGTACATGCATATATTTAACTCTAAAAAAATCATTAAAAAAAATCAATTCATTTTATCTATGTCTGAATGGATTTAATTTTGGTTTAATGGCCAGAGAAGATCCGAAACGAAGAGCTGTGGGAGCAAGCAGGGTGGGCTGGGTGGGTGGGTGTTTGGGGGTTTAACGTCCTTTTCCACCACATAGGGTGATATCAAAGACGGGGCAACGATGAAAAAGCCAGCACAAATATTTGGCCCCAGCCGGGATCGAACTCACGACCCGAGCATTAGAAGTCCAACGCTCTGCCATTCGACCACCCCGTCTCCCCTGGGAGCGAGCAGGAAAGGAACCAGTGGCCAAGCAGATCCTGCGGAGGAAGTGGGGCTGGATTGGACACACCCTCAGGAAGCCAGCATCCAGCACCACACGCCAAGCCCTGACATGGAACCCGCAGGGGAAAAGGAAGAGAGGCCTGCCTCGCAACAGCTGGAGGTGGGACACCGACGGAGGCAGAGCTATGTAAGCACGGAACCAACTGGACTGGAGTGGCAAGAGTAGCCCAGAACAGAGTGCGATGGCAAAGGGTCAGCCTATGCTCCACTTGGAGCCAGGAGCCTAAGTGAAGTGAAGTAGTGAGAGTGTTGCACTTTGATTATATTCGTGTTTGCTGGAATAAGAATCGTCAAGGAACCGTTAATCTTGCTTTATTTTTGCATACAGGGCATACATACGAAATGTGTTAAGAATGATTATGAATTTGTTTGAAGGCTACGCGCTGAAAAGATTTTTAATGAATGAAGTTACCACTTACAGTTGTTGTGGTGAGTAAGTGTGAGTAAAAGAGTTTGAGGATACGGGAATGGGTAAAAAGATCCCGAGAAATTGATACAAACCAGCACGCCCCCCCCCTCCAAACACACACACACACACACACACACACACACACACACACACACACACACACACACGTCTGCGCACACATTAAAATTTAATCAGAGAAAACATTATTTGGCGACGTTCCAGCAACTCTACGGGAATAAAAAGTAAAGAAGTTCATAGTTATCTATGTCTATGCGTGTTTCCTATGAATAATTATGACAGCCCACCTACCAACGTATTCAGTACACATAACAGAGAGTAAGTGAACATCTTGTCCACCGCTATTTCTTCTCCCGCAGTCTCCTCAACAGTGGCCATCAGGCGCCGTAACTCTGTCTGCATCGTGCCCTCGAACTGCTCCACGCCGTCTCCATAGAACTGCAACATGTCGGACCATGCACACAGAGCAGTATATCACGTATCAGACACTGGCAAACATTTCCAGTATTAATAGTGAGATTTAGTAGGACTTCGTAAAGAGGACTTCGCTGAGCAGCGTAACCCATTTACATGTAAATTAGGCTCACGCGGCAGAGGCCGCGAGCTGCTAACGCGCTGCGATTGGCTAATGGCACCCGTAACGTGCCTAATTTACATGCAAATGGGTTACGCTGCTCAGCGAAGTCCTCCGTACGAAATCCTACTAAATCTCACTAATTACTGAATGTTCAGTCGAAGTTTTCATATCATGTGAGGAAACAGCATCATGTGGGTGGGTGGGGTGGGCGTTTGGGTGTTTAACGTCCTTTTCCACCACATACGGGTGATATCAAAGACGGGGCAACGATGAAAAAGCCAGCACAAATATTTGGCCCCAGCCGGAATACAAACTCATGACCCGAGCATTGAGAGTCCAACGCTCTACCATTCCGTCGGCCACCCTGGCTCCCCCAGCATCATGTCTCTTGCATAGTTGTGGTACAGGTGTCATATGCCGTATACACACGTGGCATAATTATGGTTCAGTATAAAGCGTGCCGTACCGGGTCCGACATAAGCACACAGCACGGTCATCACTGAACAGTTAGTATAGGAATAAAGCCCCCAAATCCACCTCTGCCGGGAAGGCCTACGGACTGTGCGGCTGTGGGATTTTTTTTTAAAGCATTTTTTTTTTTTTTTTTTTTTTAGCGATTTCATTTTTAATCCCTGGGTGGCTAGAATGTGTTACCTAGCTAACCGACCGCAGCGTGCAAAGGGTTAATTGTCTATGGTGAAGGGAGGGGGAGGCGCCGGCAGTGTTAACTGATACTGATGGACATTTTCTAACTATAGGGCCTGTATGTAAAACTCGGTTAATTTAACCCACGGCTACGGGCCTAATCCAGACTAGGACAAAAGATACCCCCAAACAAAATTAAATAAAAATGGAAGCGAAGAAAGAAAGACAAAAATCCTTCTATAACGGCATAGGCACCTTGCTGGAATGGACCCGCTTATTGATTTAAAACAACAACAACATCAACAACAACAACAACAAAACAGAAAATTTAACCCTAGAGGCGGCTAGTTTAGTTCAAGGTTAGACTCTAACCCGGGGCTAAAGAACCCCGACTTTTACATGCAGGCCCTTACCTTCAGAGCGTAGTGGAAGAGCTTGCGAACTTTAACCCATTCCGGGCTGATGCTGGGGCTCCCGGTGATGACGTCACTGTAGTTGTACACGGTGTACCACCCGGTGAATGTTCGGGGACGATCGTTGGTGAACTGCTCCAGCTCCTTGCTCGCGAACACCTGCCTCACGAGGCGCGCCGAGTTGAGGAAACAAAGATCCCCGATCAGCGTCCGACACAGAACCAACTCTCCATACTGCTCGTACCATAGCTTGGCTTGCTTGTGCAGCGTCCCCGACTTCAGCGCTGAAGAGGCGGTCAGCAACGCGCTCAAACCACGCGGGCCAGGTGGGAACCTTCTGCGGTCTGGAGCGAATTTGCGGTACAGAAGACACACTGCTGCGCCGGTCAAAACTGTTCCTAGAAGCAATGACACACCCACGGAGACGCCAAAATCAGACGCCATAAACAGCAAAGCGTCCATACTGTCGTTCTGTGTGCTCGGCCACCACACAGGATAATATTTACGAGACGGACGAAAGTGAGTTTCTGCCTGTCCGGCCAGATACAGTAGCACGTTTGACCTGGTTTTGCCCCTACTGAGGTGTGACCACACATAACACGACCGGCCCGGCCTCGCTCGCATCCGAGTTTCTCTAAAGCACGGGGGTATAGTGAATATGGCTGATGTTTATCCAGTGCTACTACAAATAATTAAGTTTGAGTCGATGCCCAAGCGAAGCGACATCAGTGTTTGGGCTAAGACTAAGTTCGCATCCGTCTCGTTGTATGGGTGATATAATAACAATAATAATCGTATTAATATCGGCGCTTTATTCCACACATTTCGCTCAAAGCCGGCACCGCAAGGTAAAACCTAAAAGCACGCTTACGTGAATCACACGCATTCTCTCAGACATGTACACATAACTTGACAGTCATGTGTTGTGAAGGCCGGGCAGCTCAGCAACTGAAGTTTTTGATTATTTTTTGATTTTTTTTTTTTTTTGGAATTGCATTTATTTTTGAACAAGTTTTGAACAAAATTAATGTCTTTACCCGTGTGCAATTGTCACTAAAACTTTTTCAATCGAAGAAGCAGAAAAAAAAGAGAAAAAAAAACCCACGCAATATTGACTACCGCCCCCCCCCCCCCCCCTGAAGTATTTGATTTTTAGAATTGCACTTATTTTTGAACAAGTCTTGAACAAACCCGAGTGCAATTGTCACTAAACATTTCATGTTCAATCGAAGGAGCTGAAAAAAAAAACCGCAATACTGACTACCCCCCCCCCCCCCCAAAAAAAAAAAAAAGAAAAAAAAAGAAAAGAAAAGATGTTGATGTGCTTACGCCAGCGTACATAAGCAGGTCACAGGTCAACGCCCCAGCTAACAAAGTTAATGTCTGTGCCGAAAATGGGGTTAACCCCCCCCCCCCCCCCACACACACACACACATCCTAGAAGAAACAGGGTATTAATAAGAAATGATACTCTGTGAAACTGCATTTAATATTATAACACACTATCTTACCATATTTCGTTCTAATCTTGGGTCCGCGATGGTGCACGACTTCCCTGACGACAGGCGCATGAAAACCGAAACTGGTCGTGCTTGTATTTTTATTTTTTTCAGCAGCCCAAAAAAAAAAAAAAAAAATTAGGGTCGGGGGGGGGGGGATAGGGTCTGTCGGGTTACCAGAAACAACAAAACAACAATATATATATATATATATATATATATATATATATATATATATATATATATATATATATATATATATATATACTCTTCCAAAAAAGAAACTTGACACCCACTTCTCAACTTAATATTTCATTGGACATCAACGGTAGAAAAACGAAAATACAGTCAATAGTATCGGAAACAATCCCTGTTCAAATGTTCAAAACATGAAACTCGCCGAGAAAAGCAGAACGGCTGTACAGGCTGTCAAAGAGAGTGGGGTACATGAAACGTCAATATCTGGTGTGACCGCCATTTGCGTTGATCACTGCTCGGCATCGGGAACCCATAGAAGCAACCAAGTTGGCGATAACTTGTTGCGGGATGGCCTGCCACTCATGCTGGAGTGCAGCAAGGAGACCTGGAAGTGTCTGAGGTGGTGGATTCCTCTGACGCTCGCGTCTATCCAACTCATCCCAGAGATGTTCAATCGGAGACAAATCGGGTGAACAGGCAGGCCATGGCAGTGTGTGGACGTTGCACGTGGCCACCCTACTCTGTGCCGGCACCACTGGAGACGTGCTGCCATATGCCGCCTGTTCAACGCGTTCCGTCGCACTGGTCTTCGGGCCAAAAGTCCTGCTTCTCTGAGGCGGTTGCGAACAGTTTGATCGGAAATTCTTCGCAGTCCAGGGATTTGGGATGCTGTCGATGTTGCTGTCTTGGTGCGATCCCGAAGATGGCGGACCCGGATGTAACGATCCTGGGCCGCAGTGGTGACTCTGGGTCGACCTGACCTAGGCCTGTCATGGATACTTTGAATGTTGTTGAAACGTGCCCACAGTGCAGCGATAGTTTGTCTTGAAACACCAAAGTGTGTGGCCACGGCTTGTTGAGTCGCTCCTGCTTGCAGTCGGCCAATGGCGTTATTGCGTTGAGTGTCTGTCAACCTTGGCATGTTCTCTTTGTGCACTGTCGCGTAGTCTGAGATGCGAAACCCATGGTTGCAGTGCCTGTTTATTTCCCAGTAATAGAGGTCACAACACACTGAGTTGCAGTTCACTATTACGCACGGGAAAGTTGTACGAGTCACAATTCTGGATTCAAACAGAACGTGTTTAGCCTGACATTGAGCGATGCACAGCGCTAAAATGTGCCTTTTTTGCGACAATGTTAGGCCCTTTGCACAACAACACCCCTGATATTTCAGAAGAGTTAGCAAGTTTCCGGAAGTATTGCATTTAGATAGTGTCAAGTTTCTTTTTTGGAAGAGTATATATTGGTCTTATTGATCTCAAGTGCTGCAGCTGCTACGAACGCCGGCAACAGGTCGCAAAATACTTTTTTTTTTTTTTTTTTGCTGCTCTCTGGCTCCTACAAAATTAATGTGAGGCGGCACAGGTCCTTCAAAAAAAAAAAATAATAATAATTGCAGACCAAAACCGGCCCACTGCTGAGTGACAATGGTTTCCAGAAGCAACACATGTCCGCAAGCTGCATGCCAAAAATGAAGCCTGGAAACCGTAATGTTCATACTCGGTGTGGCGTCCTTCGATCCCCACCCCGTAAACAAACCAGTGCACTCACTTATCCATGCTCTGGAACACGCCCACCGATATGGACAAAAATAGGTCACCCCTCAAGTCAGCATTCCCATTTTTCTGCACAACAGACATCCCTCTTTTCACCAAAACCCAAAATGTGGGGTCAAATGCTCTTTTAGCAACTCACAAGAACACAAGGAAAGGCCGGGGGAAATTCATTTTAATAGCGAGGATCCCTTACTCCCTGGCCTTCCTCATTTCAGTTCAATTATGTTCTGTGACCAACAGCATGTCTCAGTCCGGCAAGCCTGGCGTTTTCACCACTGAGTGAGCATCCCCGTACCGGGGGCCGAATCGTTAGTGTTAACGATTCGGCCCCCGGTACGGGGATGCTGAGTGAGTTACTGGCGCGCGCGCTCGTGTGTGTGTGTGTGTGTGTGTGTGTGTGTGTGGCACGGTGTGTGTGTGTGTCTGTATTTACCGGAGACCGGGGACACACACGGGCAAATTTTTCCACACATCGGGGACACTCCGGAACCGGGGACGTCCCCGGTGTGTCAAAGTTCTATTTTTTTATTTTATCGTATTTCTTGACTAAAAATGATGTTACTAGTGAAATATGAGCAAAATCGGACAATGTCCCCGGTTTGATGGTAGAAATGCCACGGAGCGTGTGTATCCATACACAATTTTACCGGAGTATACACACAGGCTGTGTATATGTCCCCGGTATGTAGGTATGGAACTATTGACAATATCTGAACAACGGAAGCATATTCTCCTACCTGAGGTACCTCAGCTCCATCTCCTGATGTTATTTTGTCTTTATGATTGTTGTCACGTGACAATAGACTGTGTTTCGCACGATATAAGCATGTAACTGCAAACCAGCGATACACACTGGAAACCGGGGACACACCTGGAAACCGGGGACACACGGAAACCGGGGACACACACGGAAACCGGGGACACACACGGAAACCGGGGACACACCCGGAAACCGGGGACACACCTGGAGACCGGGGACACACCTGGAAACCGGGGACAGACAGAGAACGCTGGTTATCGGGAACTAAAAAAAAAAAAAGACTCTGGAAAACGGTGTCACGTTGGAAACCTGGGATGCACTTAAAGCACTGAATATCGTGGACAATTTAACATTACTTTGTTTTTGCTTGTAGAGATAACTGTGTAAATTCACACTTTTTTCTTTTCTTTCTTGTTTTTTCTTTGGTGGTGGTGGTAGGGGGGGGGGGATAATACGGCAACATTGGAGTTACTGTATAATTTAAAAAAGTCTGTAGATGCTGTCTGCTATTCCTATACAAATATATAAATTCACCTCTCTTTGCTGAAATAATACACAGAATACAAGAGATATGTATACCTTAAATAAACGAAATCAAGGGTGCTTTGACGACGAGACAGTGATAAATGTCTGAATTCTCTCCCCCCCCCCCCCCCCCCCACACACAAACGCGCGCACACATTTTGGAATAAATTCATTGATTTCTCCTTACACACAGCCCCTCCACCACCAGCCCCTCTCTTTCTCTGTTTCTCATCAGAATTCTTTATCTCCTCACACTACCCCCTTCACCACCCCCCACCCACCTCCTGCGCCTTTTCAAAATATAATCCCTCTCTCTTTCTCTCTCACCAGAACATCCTCTCTCTCTCCACCCCTCCCCCTTTCATCCCCCATCCACCTCGTTCTCTCTGTCACTCATCAACAAACGCCTTCTCTCTCTCTTTC
>JACVVK020000536.1:12500-189023 GCA_018292915.2 Batillaria attramentaria | reverse complement strand
TTGTATCTTTAGTCGAAGTTTAGAATTTGTGTTTTTGTTTGGATTTGAGTTCATGACTGAATTGAAACCGTCTTGTCAGCATGAAAAGACGCACTTTATTCTGTCGGCGTCGTGCTCTGCCGACGTACACACTCGTTCGTCTGCTATGTACAGCCGCTGTCGACTGTCAGTTTTTACTAAGATACACGTTCAAAATATACCAATGTTGGCCCAAAAAGGATGACAAAGCAGTTACACCCCATCAAGCTGTGGTATACCGACTCGTCTTTTTATCCAAGACGCAAATCAACCCTTCGCTAAAGCTCAGGGTTGATTTGCGTCTTGGATCAAAACACTCGTCGGTATCCCACAGCTTGATAGGGAATAACAGCTAAGACATAAACATTTACCGTCCCCTATTATACTTTGTGTACTGTCCAAAACCTTAAAACGACATGTACGTAAACACCTGTGTGTGTGTGTGTGTGTGTGTGTGTGTGTGTGTGTGTGTGTGTGATTATAAAACTCATTGTGAGAGCAGATTCACCAAGGAAAGATGAAGCCAGCAGGATATTTTCTTCTTGCAATCCTCGCTGTCATGTACCTGCAGGAGACCACGGCAAAAGGTAATTGTGGGCTAATTGTCGTATGTTAGCTAGCTTATAAAATATATATTTATTTTATTTATTTAGTTATTTAGTTAATTTTGCACAATTTATTTTGTGTGTGTGTGTGTGTGTGTGTGTGTACGTGTCATTTGTGTAATAATGGAACTCAGACACAAATCTCAATTCCAAAGACGGAACCGAGGTGTATGATGGAACGTTCCCACATTGCACTAAGTGCAAAATCGTGTTCTACGCCCTGAAAAACGTATAAAAAATTGATTGTTTGCAAAAATTTGGAAATGTCCCCATTTTGCACTTGTGCGACTGTGTGACTTTTAAACACTTTACACACGTCCCGTGTTTACATCAAAATTTTGTGTTTTGATTTCCCTGTTGTCACACACATTTGCCTATGGGTTATTTCGGGTTATTTGCATCGCACACTTTAATATCCTTCAAAACACATGCATTTAAAGTCAAATGGTCTCAGCAGAGGATTATACTGAGCCATAAAACACTGTTTTCTGCACCGGCGATTAAACCCAAATGCTGTATGTAATGATGGGACGTTCCGTGTTTACATCAAAATTCTGTGTTTGGGTTTATCTGTTATTACACACATATTCCTATGGATTATTTCAGGTTATTTGTATCGCACACGTTAATATGCTGCAACAGGCATACGTTCAAGGCCAAATGGCCTATGTGGAGAACTACACTTAGCCAGAAAACAATGCCTTCCGCACCGGCGATTAAACCCAAATGCTGTATGTAAAGTTGGGACGTTCCGTCTTCACATCAAAATTCTGTGTTTGGGTTTTTCTGTTCTTACACACATTTGCCTGTGGTTTATTTCAGGTTATTTGCATCCCTCACTTTAACATCCTGCAAAACACATGCATTCAAAGTCAAATGGTCTCAGTAGAGGACTATACTGAGCAAGAAAACACTGTTTTCTGCACCGGCGATTAAACCCAAATGCTGTATGTAATGATGGGACGTTCCGTGTTTACATCAAAATTCTGTGTTTGGGTTTATCTGTTATTACACACATATTCCTATGGATTATTTCAGGTTATTTGTATCGCACACTTTAATATGCTGCAACAGGCATACGTTCAAGGCCAAATGGTCTATGTGGAGAACTATACTTAGCCAGAAAGCAGTCATCCGCACTGGCGATTAAACCCAATGCTGTAAAGTTGGAATGTTCTGTGTTCACATCAAAATTGGTATGGTATGGTATGGTATGGTATATGGTATGGTAGACTTCTCCTCGGCGCACATATCCATCTCTGCTGAAATGCTCACGGCGGCCCGGGCTGGAGGACGAAGCAGTGAAAGCCTGCTGCCGTTAAGCGCTACTTTGTGTCCAAACCTCCACCCTGCTATTCACTCTGGTGCGTGCGACAGTATTTCTGTTTACCACGCCACCGGCCACAGCCTACTCTTCTTCGAAAGATGAACGTGAGATTTTTAGCGTGCACACTTGATGTTTGTGCGTGCGTGTGTACACGAAGGCGAGACAGGCACCGCAAACGAGTCTGCACATGGATTAGACTCGATATGAGAAGGAAAAATCCCACCATATTCCTGCCCACCGGGGACTCGAACCCGGCAGCTCAGGATCCGAAGTCGGATGCCTTAACCACTAGACCAAATCCCCTGTCTGTGTTTGAGTCTCTCTGTTCTTACACACACTTGTCTATGGGTTGTTGCAGTTTAGTTACATCACCCTATGTGGTGGAATAGGACATTAAACCCCCAAACATCCACCCACCCTCAGTTTAGTTACATCGCACTCTTTAGTATGCTGCAAACGATTCAGTCAGTCAACCGATTGCTGCAAGCGAGGCTTACCGGCACAGAGCTAAATAAACGTGAAGGGCTCAATCTGTCTCTATTTTTAATGCAAGTCTGTGGTCAGTGAAAAAAAGAGAGGGTGGCGGGGGAATAGCTGAGCGCCACTTAAGTACCCATTGGGTTACATACTAGCTGTTGACATGCCATCCTGGATAACCCGGTCATCTGTCTAAGCCGGTCAATTTGACTCAGTCCCTTGGGTGACCAGCGCACACAGGTTTGACTGTAAAAATAATATATTATTATTGTTTTCCTTATGAGTCTCAGCTTCATCGGTATTCACACATTCCATTATTACTGCATTCAAACCACCCTCCACACCCAACACCCCACGCCACAGTCAAACTCGCAAACGCCACCCACTCCACACCACAGACTCTTTCCCTCTATATTTCTCTCCCCAGAACTCTATCTCACATACAAACACAACCCGCCTAAAAGACATACAAACTAAGAGCATAATTTGATGTAAAATTGCACGGTTAACACCAACACTACAGTCAAACTTGTGTAAGCTGGTAACTCCTAACTCAAATCACAAATGACAGAACAAACCTTCAGTACCGTACCCCACTTATACCCAAGAACACATTCACCACTCCCACCGATCTACAGCCTGAACCCTCAGAGTAGGACATTTGTACACTGACCAACTTGCACACACTATTCAACCCATAACGGCCCCACATACCTCACATGCACACCAACAAGCCATTTTACAGGCTTCAAGGTACAGACGCCATCCAGCCCCCTCCCCCTCCAAACTCCTCTCCAACAACCAACATACAGTAACGACAGTTCTACCCCACTATATATGTACCAAAACCTGCAGTCCACTAACGACACCCATGCAGGCGCAAGAAACACAAAAAAATCACAAGCCTACCACCCCACTGTTACAGGCATAACACCTTCTGACACCCAACAATCACTTCCTACATTCCTTCAACAGCACTTAAAACTATCCCCACAAGTAATCCAATTGCCATTGTCTACCAATTACCCCCCCCCCCACCCCCGCTATCTGGTGCAACAATATTACAATCCAGTCACCACAATAACACACCACCATATCTGATGGACAACCACTTTCGCACAGTTGTCTCTTTCAAAGTCATTTTGATCTTCACATATATGGTTGGTTAATTGGGATTTAACGACCCCACCACAACGAAGTGATAAGAAAATGGCCAGCGTTCCAAAAATATTATTTTAAAGAGACAGGTTTGCTCTATATTCTAAGGCAGTGTGAAACAGTCCGCTACTGTTGTTAATTCCTGTTTTGGGGTGCAGGTAAAGAACTAAGACAAAATCACTGTAACACTTAAATTGATATTATATTAAGAGCCTGCAAATAAAAGATCACCACCCAATGGTCAATGCATGAAATCACTTTCTATACCCGTTTTCGTCTGTCTGATTTCCAGTAAATAGGGGGACGGGATAGCCGAACGGTAGAGTGTTGGGGTTTCAATGCTCGGGTCGTGAGTTTGAACCCCAGCTTCGACCATATTTTGTGCTTGCCTTTTTCTCATCGCCCCATCTTTGATATCACCCATATATGGCGGAAAACTCCCAAACACCCAGCCGCTGAATTGTTGGGGGTTTTGTTTTGGTTGTCTGGTGGTGGGACATTACTGTTTTCGCGGTCTAAAGGTGTGGGATTTGTTATTTGCGTGCCATAATAGGATGCTTACGACACATGCAGTGTGTATGAAATACTTCCATGTGCATAATGTGGGTAACCTTGGCCTGAGGGGTCAAGGTCACAGGAATAGGGATGAAAGGGAAATAAGACAACCAGTAGAACATTTGCTTTATCTGCATTGAATGTTGCTAAGAATACATTTTCGGAATAACCTCTGGTGTTACACAGCACTTTCAAGCTTCGCAATTACAAGCTTCTCTCGTGCACACACACACACACACACACACACAAACATCTCCGGGCCTTATATACAGTAACGGCATTCTAGTACATTCTGGACCACTCTTATAACAGAACCAATCAAAATCAAAGCGTGAATCACATTATTGCTATTTTAAAACTAAAGAAGAATCCAGAATAATCAAGTACCTGCCCGCCGAACCTAGGCGCGTTATATAACACCTTCTAATCGTAAACAGGTCAGAACAAAGCGATTTGCACGAGATTTCCGAGCGACTGAGCCCTAGGCCCGAAGTGCATACCGTCGCCCGAGGGTAAAAGGGGGCAGCCAAAACAAGGTCACCACTTCTCGAATACTCGTGATAACAAAAGAAACTTCTGGATCACGGGAAACAGATTTACATTACTATAAAAGAATATAAACTAAACAAAGCGACTTCTCTATCTCACCAAAGCTACAAAAAAGCATTACAGCTGTTATCCTACAGCATACAAACAAAATATAAACAAGAGGCACAGCCACGCTCGTAACACTGGCATATGCTTGAAAGTTATGCTGTCTTCCCACTCCCCCTCCCCCCCCCCCCCCCACGCCACCTGAAGCAAAGACACTTTCTGGTGACTTAATATGATGAAAGTACACATACTGATTTCAGTCCATGTCAAATTCCACAGTAATGTGTTTTGTTGTTGTTGTATGTTTTGATTTTTTATTGTTGGATTTTTTTTAGTTATACAGATACATAGTTTTCGACCGTGCTTTACTCAGAGAATTTCTTTGACACCTAAAGCCATATGGGTGGTCAGAGAGAGACGGAAAGAGATTTTTGTTTTTCCAGAGCGGATTTATTAACACAACAATTACTGAGCAAAATCAAGAGCCTGTAGTAATGCTCAGGTGGAACAAATAACCCTTTCCTTTGCAGAACTATTTGAAAAAATGACAGTTTGTGGGTACAATCAGTCTTAGGTTTACTGTACACATACCCCTCATTTTATATTAATAACAGTATAATATCTGAAAGGATATTGAATACAATGAGCACAAACTTATCATCAATGGAAACAAACGGGGAGACAACTGTATCCCAAAGGGACACCATTCATCTATTTCTAGCCTCATGTTTGATTTTCAAAGCATATTTGCCAGTTTTATGGAAATATTCATCCTGAAGCAGTGAAAGTAAAAGTTGAACCTTGTTATGTACATTTCATCCACCAGTGTGCAGATTTACCCTGCGAGTCAGTTCCAAAAGATAAAACATTTCGTGATGCTGTGCATGGTTTCTGTTTGTACTGACCTTGCATGTTATTTCACAGACTGTTCAAACACACACAGAACACTTTGGTATGCAACTGACTTCAGCTGTACTGCAGGCTTACTGCATTTACTGCTGATGATGTCTTTCATGAGCTATCTCTATATTGCCTGAGGTCATACTTGAAACACCTATGTACAGACCACTGAGCACATGCGACACAGCAAAATGCACAGTGTGCCCAGCTTTTCGGGCCCTCCACCCTTCCTGCTGCACCAATGCACACACCTCTGTCTAGCATACAGGTTTGTTCAGTGCTCTGCAACAACATGACAAAGTCCAGGGAAAAGAATATCCTAAAAGTCTATCATGATGCAATCAGCAGGGGGAAACACAGCAGGACCATTCTCACCTTCGTAGACTGGTTACTGTCTGTGTATATGTTTATCCAAACAGCCGTGAGATTCAGATCTAATGCAGCACTCCCTCTAGTTTCACTCAGTTGCCTCCCAGTACTGCCTCTACTCACTCCTCTCCGACTTTCCTGGCCTCCCCACACAGAACACATCTGCCACCTCCCACTGGCACTCGATTAGCGTTGATTGATCACCTTCTCGTTCCCATCATCAAAGTTATTTTCTTCCAACTCTTCTGCATGTCCGATGGTATCAGGAAAACCGCTGTCCAAATCTACATATCTTGCTACACTCTAATCTTCACTTTCTGCACAACTCCCCGGGATATTGAACAAAATTCGATGATTACCCCTATTACGTAATGATCGTGCCGCCATCTTGTTGATACTAACATCTAAACTTACGAAAAGCAGCATAACTGGCAAACCGACATCTTTCAAACCCACGTGCTTTGCCAGTTTTGCAGCCCTGTTTTTCGTAAGTTTAGATGTTTGTATCAACAAGATGGTGGCGCCATGCCCACACCGGTATGCAATTCGTCACGAATGACGTGCATACAACGGCTTCCCCGTGATTCCCACACTGCTGAAAATAGTGACTCTTGAATCTGTCTATAAGCGGACTTGCGAAGGAAAGGCATAAAGTGTGACGTTACTGCGATGGCAGAGTGACGGGGAGGTGGGGGAGCTCTATGTGTACTCACAATGGTCGTGGGAGGAGGGGAGGGGGGTCTGTTCTGGGCTGTGCTAGACTCTTTTAAGAACATATCATGTAACACTAACGACCAAAAAACAACAAAACAAAACAAACAAAACAAAACCAAAACACCCATCCCAAACAGTGGAGGCATAATTAACATGAGAGGTTAACATGTGTGCATTAATAAACAGCTTTTGGCTATGGATATCAGTTATGTCCGCTGGTCCATTACCTGATACTCTTGTTGTCAGTGATGCTACTGTTCCATTTGCCAAATCAGCTAAGAATCTTGGTGTTGTTCTTGACTCACACTTGACTATGCATGCCCATGTAGTGAACATCATCCCTACTGTGAACTTTGAGCTCCGTCGTATTAGCTCTACTATTATTCGTCATTTCCTCTCAGTTTAGGCTACAAAGACTCTTGTGTCAGCTTTTGTGCTTTCACGCTTGGATTACTGTAATGGTCTCCTTGTAAACAGCCCGAAGGATATCTTACAGTGACTCCAAAGGTTACAAAACAATGCGGCACGCCTAGTTCTGAGAGTTTCGCGAAGAGATCACATCACCCCACACCTCCGCACTTTGCACTGGCTCCCCAGGGGCTCGCATTAAGATTGCTTGCATGTGCTACCGTGTCATTAGTCAGTCAGGACCTTCTTATCTCTCTGAGTTAGTCTACGTACGTCACACTCTGCAAACCACGTGTCTTCACTAAAACCTTTGGAGAAAGGTCTTTCTTTTCTGCAGCACCGACTATTTGGAATTCTCTTCCTTTATCTGTCCGCTCAGCAAGTACTGACTCGGCCTTCCGCTCTGCTTATAAAACCTGTCTCTTTAATGAATTCTTTCACTGAGCCGGGGGGGGGGGGGGGGGCTTGAGCATCTTGACCATGTGTTTTGCTCAGCGAAACAGACAGAATAATTTTTGACGAGTAAAACCATATAATTATTCAAAGAGAGAGGGAGAGGGAGATTTCTTTTGACAACTCACGGAATCGTATCGCACAGAGAGAGAGAGATAGAGAGAGAGGGGGGGTGTGGGGGGGGGAAGATGTAATTGTCTTGGGGAGACATTGGAAGAGAGAGAAAGTTTTGAGTCATAATACCAGATACAAAGTTCACAACACAGTTCCCGGCTGTTTTATACTGAGTGAGACAGATTGAGAGAATTTCGTTCACTACTAAAGACGTATAATCATGCAGCGAGTGAGAGAGAGGGCGGGGGGGGGGGGGGATTGTATCGGCAAGACTTTGGAAGAGAAAGTTTCGTGAGCTATATATTACCAGATACATAGTTTACGATACTGTTCGTGACTGTTTTACTGAGTGAAACAGATTGAGAGATTTTTTTTTAACCATGCGAGACGTACATGTATAATCATTCACACAGAGAGAGGAGAGAGAGAGAGAGATTTCTTTGACAACTAACGGAATTGCATCAGGGAGAGTTGGTCGTCAATTATGACACATAGTAGACGGTGGTTTGAGACTTGCTCGATGGACTCCGATCCAACTGACAACCGCAGAGGAGATAGTTTGCGTTGTTGATTTTGGCACGTTGTCATTAGCATGCTTTAGGGTTTTTTTTTTTTTTAGGTATTGATTGCCATGTGGTTGACTTTTACACCACTGGGAGACTTCAATGAGGCTATGCTGCAATACTTCGTTTACTTTGGACTCATCCATATCCGACGCATGGTGCGTGGAGTCGTCAGCAAACATATCACAGCTTACATTAGAGTTTGAGATGGAGAGGGGCATATCATTGATGAATAAACAAAAGAAAACTGGGCCAAGGATAGAGCCTCTGGGGCATACCGAGCTTACAACACCTTCCTCAGAAAACGCACCATTGTGGTAGACTTTCTGCCTTCTACCTTGAAGATATGAACAAAATAAGGAGATTGTCTTAGGATCAGGGATGTACATGTATATAGATAATTTCTCCAACAAAATGCTGTGGTTTACCAAGTCAGAGAGAGAGAGAGAGATTTCCTTTGACAACTACTGGAATAGTATCACACAGAGAGACGGGGGGGGGGGGGGGGGATTTGAAAACTAGCGGAAATGTATCTGGGAGACTTTGAGAGAGCAAGTTTCCTGATTATATTATCAGATACATTGTTCATGACAAAAATTCGCTACTGTTGTTTTACTCAATGTGACAGACAGAACGAATTTCTTTAACAATTGAAGCCAGTTAATTAGTTAGTCAGGGTTTTATTCTGCACAAGCTTTGCGTGGCTTTATGCCCGTAAAACTCACTCTGCACAAGCTGGAAACACTCGACTAAAGCCATATAGTTATCCAGAGAGAGAGAGAGAGTTTCTTTGGCAACTAACGGAATTGTATCAAAGAGAGAGAGAGAGAGGGGGGGGGGTTTGACAACTAACGGAATTGCATCAGGGAGACTTTGAGAGAGAATGTTTCGTGAGTGATACTACCAGAAAGTGAGAGAGAGAATGGAGGGGGATTTCACAACCAACGGAATTGTATCAGGGAGACTTTCAGAGAGAAAGTTTCCTGAGTTGTATTATCAGATGCTTAGTTCATGACAAAATTCGCAACTGTGTTACTCTATGAAACAGACAGAATTTCTTTGACGAGTAAAGCCATATAATTATTCAGAGAGAGGGGGAGAGGGATATTTTCTTTGACAACTAATGGATTTATATCAGAGAGAGAGAGAGAGAGAGAGTTGACAACTAACGAAACTGCATCAGGGAGACTTTGAGAGACGTGAGAACATTTCGTGAGTTATACTACCAGAGAGGGAACTAACGGAATTGTATCAGGGAGACTTTCAGAGAGAAAGTTTCCCGAGTTATACTCTCAGATGCATAGTTCATGGCAAAAATTAGCTACTGTGTTTTACTGAGTGTGACAGACATAGAATGTCTTTGACAACTATGGCCACATAGTTTTTCACAGAAAGAGAGAGAGAGACAAATCAATTTATTCAGTAGGCTTTCAGCCCAAGACTGAAAATTTGGGGGGGGGGGGGGGGGGTAGGATGAGCACGCACGCTCCATATATTCAGGTTTCGTAACTAATGATATGTATCATATGTATATCCTCCATACTTAGCATATTTAACTTACTATGGCTTGTACCTTACTCCTGTGTTCCATAGCTTTATAGACAAACAAGGATAGGTTGCGGGTTAAGAGTTGGCTACTGTCTGCCATGATCACAGAGAATCTAAATTGTGACGGTTTTTTTGTAAAATTTTGAGGGGATGTACTGTTCACGTAATTCCTTATATTCTGGACATATAAACAAAAAGAGAGAGAGAGAGAGCTGGGGTATGGTGCGGGTGTGTTGGGCTAGGCGAGGCGAGGAGGAGGAGGGGGGGGAGGGGCGGAGGAAGTGGTGAGGTTGGTGACGGGGAGAGATTTCTTTCAAAAAAGATAGAAAATTACCTGTCTACAATGTCCTGCTACACTAAAGACCCCCCTCCCCCCCCCCCGACAAACACTAATTTACTTCGGGGGGGGGGGGGGGGGTTAACGTCTTTTTCCACCACATAGGGTGATATTAAAGACGGGGCAACGATGAAAAAGCCAGCACAAATATTTGGCCCCAGCCGGGATCGAACTCACGACCCGAGCATTAGAAGTCCAACGCTCTACCATTCGACCACCCCGGCTCCCCCTAATTTACGTAGATTTAATCATTTAACAAACAATAATCAATAAAAAACGGAAGAGCTAATTATGGAAGTAGTGATTAAAACAATGAGCAGGCAATTAGCAATGGAGTGAGAGAGGGAGAGAGAGAGAGTCTAGCTACGGAGAAAGAGAGTAAGGCGGCATTGACAAGCTAACAAAAGATAGTTTGAGGGTGAGGCGAGTCTTTGTGTGTGTTTGGGAAGGGGGGGGGGGGTGTCTACTGACAAGAGAAACAGAGAGAGAGAGAGAGAGATTTCTATTGATGGAGCGTAGTGGTGGTGTTCACTCGGCCGTGAGAAAGTTTCACATAACTGTCACCAGGGCAATAAAGTAACGGCCAAAACTGGCGGCCACACAAGTGAAGTTGGGTGGGGGGGGGGGGGGGTCCGTATCCCACTCTCTCATCCTTCAGGCCGCTTAATACAGTTTTTGAAACTGACTTTCTTCAGTGCGATCACTGAAAAAGCGGAGAAAGAGGGTTTCTTATAAAGAGAGTTGGGTTGGGTTTTTTTGTAGGTTTTTTGGTTGTTGTTGTTGTTGACGTTTTTTTTTTTTTTTTTTTTTTGGGAGTGTAATGCAGATACCTTCTAACTCGGCCACGAGACAGTCTCACGGTGCTGGCCCCAGAGCAATAGACTAAAGGTCCACTCTGACGGCAGCACAAAGCAAAGTTGATTTGATGAGTGCAGATCAAGCAGCGCCAATTGGACCGTGTCGCCTCACATGACAACTCGCTCTCCTGCGTGCGTGGCTCAGTACACAAGTTGCCAGCTGGCACTTACCCGTGAAATCTCTAGGCGACGCCAAACTAATTTAACGCGGGGATGTCGTTTTGGTTATTCCAACGCTTCACGTGCACCGTTTAGTGAACCCTTCCCTTGAAGCTGCAGTGGCAAACAATAGCACTGTTTGCACTGTCCCTCATTCTGTACTTAATATTGACTAGATGCTGTACAGCAGCATCCGTACCGCGTATTTTTGTGTTCCCTTTTCCAGTTTAAGGCCAGTGGACGAGCATTTCCGACAAAACCCCCTTTTTAAACTGAAGTTCTTTACTGTGATCCCCGAAAGACAGAAATGGGAAAGACCCGGGGGGGGGGGAGGGGGTAGGCTCGGCCAACACAAATATACAAATACAATGGTTGAAAAGAGGAGACAGTGTCCTTTCTTTTTATGTATAAATTATAGAAGTCTTTGCAGAAACAGCAGCACAGGCCGAGGTTAGAAATCCCCCCCCCCCCAAAAAAAAACAACAACAAAAAAAAAAAACGCGTGTTTTTCCGCGAAGTGACAGTGAAAGCGTCATGCTACCTATACCTAGGCCCTAGGGGGAATTGACGGCTGCTTTTTCGCGGAAAAAATTGCCTTTACTGAGGTAAAGCTCGGTGTTGATTTGCATCTTGGATCAAAATACTCGGCTTGATGGGAAATAACAGCTAAACTATAAAACATGTCAAATCTTTACTGGCTTTCTAGCAAAAGGCAAGTGCCCGGTTTAAAACATTATTGTACTCAGCCGGTCATTTGGTCTCCTCCGTCACTATGCGTTGGAGCCGCTAAAACAGGCCAGATCGATCTCCGGTATGGCTACCTGTCCCGGCCGCCAAGAAGGAATACCCGCTTAATCGTTGTCTCTGTTGTCAGCAGTCCCCGCAATCGTCACGGCAGCCCTGAAGTGGGTGCGCGCTCTGTCTCAGGGGAACTGAAGCTCCGCCCACTTCCTTTTGATCTCATCGTCTGAGAGCCGCCATGTCCCCTCGCCTCTTACAGCACGGGTGTGGCGCGGGAGTTGATGCTCCGCCCCTCTGTAGCGGCGCCTTTGATCTGCGAAACAGCCCCTTTTGTCCTCTTGTTCCTAACGTTTGAAGGCAGACCCGTGACGCGGGAGTAGCCAGAGCGTGGACGAGCTTACTCGGCAATCTATTTAAACTTGGGGAAATGCCTTCGATGCGCATGCTCGAAACGTGGATTTTGTTTCTGTTGGATAACTGCAGTCCTTGCCATACGCCATGTGCGCCGGGTCATTCGGAAGAAAGAATGTCTTCAAAAACATTGGTTACTGGCAAGAACTGTTTCGACCAGAAAATACAGATATTGATACTTCCTTAACAGTGTCTAGCGCAGCCCAGCGATTATTATTATTATTTATTTTTAGCCGAGTGGTTCCCACCCGCTCGGCCACTATTTTGGTCTCTGGCCCCACTACCCCCTCTGTTCTCTGGCCAGCGCTATGCCACGAGCCCGCCGCGTGCCCAGTCAGGCACGCGCGCAGTGTGTAGATCCACGGTGGCACATGTGCCAGTTAGCTGTGTTTGTTTTGTGTCCTTTTAGTGCTAAATATCTCCACAGTCGTTCAACCTAGCACTAACCCTGTAAACTGTAGTAGTTTTCAGGAGAGTTTTTACTTTCTAATCATGTTTTGTTTTAGCGCTGTTTCATAGTTTTACGGGTGCATTTTGCCATTTTTCACCCCTTTTCAATTCAGTGTGTGGTCCCTGGCTTTACGCTCTTCAATCGGTGATAGGAAAATCTCTGTGATGTTCCAAACGTATGCCATTTTGAAGTATTGTTCAGGTCTTTTAGCTGCCGTTTGTTTGAAAGTTCTAGCTGCTATAGTACGCCCGCTATCATCAGTTTTCCATGTGCTGACAAACACAGATTCTCCCCTCTAGCCGTGAATCTACTCTCCTCCAGCTACGCACCCTAGGGTTGCTTTGTATGGTGTTGCACGTGATCTCCCTATAAGTACCCCAGCCCCACGCCGCGGGGCACAGTCCCAATTCAGCCCTGCGAATGTTCGATTCTGCTCTGTCCATCTACGATCTTTGCCATCTAGCCTTCACTGCAACCACGCTGCACCAGAATACCTACATAGTACACCGCTCCTTATAGTGGTATTAAAAACTGTTGTTGTTTTTTTTAAAAACATGCGTTGACTCCCTCACTACCACATTTGTGCGCCTGCAAACCCCACTCCACACCATCACGTTTTTAAGTTGTTTCTCTATAGAGAAACAACTTTATGAGACGGGGCAGATTTTGCTACGCGCAGCAGCAAGTTTCAGTGATACAAAACAAGACTGTGACGTTTCTCCACACAATACTTACTTTCACGCAGACAGTCACGTAACGAAATCTGCGTCATAGACACCTTACGTGCACACTTTGCTGCTGCGTTCTTTTTGGCGGGAATGACGTGTGTGTGTGTGTGTGTGTGTGTGTGTGTGTGGACGGATGTAATGATGGCTATCTGCTAAACCACCTCGCCGGATGGCTTTTTACTTTGAGATAAAATGGGCAGTCATATTCTCCAGAGCTATTTTTCATGATTTCTATCCTGCCGCATTTTGAGAACAGTTATCGCCGATTTTAAAAAATCGGTCATGTTACGAATTTTTTCGAAAAAAAATGTTCAAATGGCTTTATTTTCTGAAATTGGGAAGATCATCCAATTATACTGCCTGTTTTCGTAGCACAGCTCTGTAGCTCTGACAGGTTTTGTGTAAGAAAAATATTTCCGAGGTAGGGGTGGTTTGCATATAAGGCCAAATATCTATGAAAAGACTCCTTCAAATTACTCATCATTCCGGTATTTTTGTCACTTGTGACAACTGCACATATGACATGAACTATTGCACTATTATATAGCTTTAGTATTAAGAATAACAGAGCTTTTAGATAAACACACTTTTTCACGTTTCTGCGAGAAGCGCCGGTCAAAAAAGTTCCAATTTTGCAATTTCGTAAGTACAATCCAAGGCACTTTAAGTCCACGTTTCATCAGCTCTCTAGATCTTCCAGATTTTATGTCAAAATTACTTCAGTCCCGGAAGTCACAAAAGCAACAAGGAAATCACAAGATATGGAGAGGTATCATCTGTCAGACGAGCAGCGTGAGGCTGACGGCAAATGTTTGGTTCACAGACAAAATCTGCAAGGATCGTCACTGCTTCCGACATTTCATCAGCCCTCTACATCTTCCAGATTTCATGTGAAAAATAATTCAGTCGGAGAAGTCACAAAGCCAGTAGGGAAATCACAGGACATAAACAAGCATCCTCAGACGATCTCAGTGCTAGAGGCTGACGACAAAAGTTTAGTTCACGGAATTGACGTCATCTCTCTCTCTCTCTCTGTATGACGACCTGCTTGAGGCTGACGTCAAATGTTTAGTTCACGGAACTGACGTCTCTCTCTCTCTCTCTCTCTTTCTCTCTCTCTGGGGAGCCAGGGTGGCCGAATGGTAGCGCGTAGGACTTTCAATGCTTGGGCCGAGAGTTCGAATCCAGGCCGCTGGGGCCAAATATTTGTGCTGGCCTTTTTCTCGTTGCCCCGTCTTTGATATCACCCTTATGTGGTGAAAAAGAGCGTTAAACTCCTAAACACCCACCTACCCACCCTCTCCCTCTGCCTCTCTCTCTCCCTTCTTCCCACACCCGGCCCCACCCCCAGTCACGTGGCTAATCGGTCGAGGTCGTAGAGGATCTAGTGTCATCGGTAGAACTTGGAGAGGGGAGAACCGGCAAAAATAACAACAAAACAGACAAAATAAAATGAAGTTTGGAGAAACAACTTGTAGGACGGGGCCGTTCCTCCTTGTTATTTATTTTTTTGTGAGTACACAATCTCTCTCTCTCTCTCTCTCTCCAGGGATGTCGTTTGGGGACGGATCTCGGCTAAAAGCCGATTTTTTTTTTATTTTAAAAAAGCCGATAATCTGTCTGTCATGTCGGCTGGCCGAGCCGAAGTTTTCACGAGTGAATCGGCTCGATTATGTCCGTTTCTGTGAGATTCCTGTGCTGGCTGGACTAATTTCCAAGGGACAGTCACACTCAAAGTCCCACTTTTTCTTGGATTTGTGCTGAATGTTTGGTAGACAGCATTCTAAAGTTCAAGGAAATGAAGTTTGTTCAATTTTGTTATTTTACTCCAAAGACTTGTTTTATTGCGGAATATATATCTACAGAACATCTTTAATTCATGGAGGTGGAGGGAGAACGTAACAGTAGGGAATCTAGTCGAAAAACTTGTGAAACTGCTTCGGCAGAGAGAGCCGAAACTTTCTGTAAAAAGCCGAAACTTTCTGTAAAAAGCCGAAACTTTCATGGCTGTTTTGGCTAAATCGCCGAACAAAAAAACTCCTGGCAACACCACTCTCTCTCTCTCTCTTCTGTTGTGTAAATTTATCAGATTTTAGGAGTAATTTTGTCTGCTTACTGATACTTCCTTAACTGTGTCTAGTGTAGACCATAGGAAATTTTAATCTTTTTTATTTTTTTTTTTTTTTATTTCTTGCTTTTGGGGGGTCTTTATCTCTTTTTATTTTATCTTTTTATATGTATACATGTATTTATCTTTTTGTCAACCTACACAGACACCCCCAACCCCCCCCCCCCCCTCTCGCTAGTATTGATTAATGAGATTTTAGGATTAATTTAGTCTGCCATTGCAATACCGTTACACTGTGTTTGTTTCACCCTGAGCGTTACTACAGCCTTCACAAAAAGTTAAGGACCACTTGCAAATATCATTCAACTTTTGTCGTGGTGGCATGCTGGTGTAGTGCTGAACATCGCTGAAACAGCAGCTTATGTAGGCAAACAAATGAGCACAGTTCATAACCAGGGATGCATTCTTTGACCTGCATCTCATTTTTTCCGTGCAGAAAGCCCCAGGTATCACTCATTGAACACTGAAACTCCGTCTAGTTTTGCCGGAATTGCAGATTTTCAAACGCGCCAAGCATGCTGTGTGACGCGCACGTGCCATCCACACAGTGGTCGCCATGTTCACTAATTACCCCTTAACCTTGCTACCGAATTTTACGGGAAAAATCTTATTCGTTTATTTTTTTTTTTCTGATTTATTGAAACTGTCACCCATTATGTTGACTGGTCCTTAACTTTTTTGTGAAGACTGTATAAGCTAAAGCTTATTTGTGCTCATTAAGTGTTAAATATATAAATTTTCATCCTGCAATAATTTTTTTTTTCACTGATAAAAAATGTGCGTGTACACGCAGCGATGGCGCTAGAAATTTTGCCAGCCGGTACTATCAAAAACAGCTGGCAAGCCCAGCAAAGTAAACCGGTACTGGTGAAAACGAGATCGGTCACCCCCACCCCCCCCCCCCCCCTACTAAGCCGCAGATACCGCTGGAACGCAACAATGCTAACCAAACATTTATGCGGTGGCCTGAGAAACAGCTATGCAGACAGTAGAAATTGTGTCCTCACTGTCCGTTTTAAGCCAAAGATAATCCTTTCGCCACTGCTCGCGAAATTCTCGCTTGGGTTTTTTAGACTGTGGTCCATCTTCGCCTCTCTGCCGAATCACCACTGTGACCAACGCTACCGCACGCATTTGCTGAAGACTCAGTCAATGACTGACTGCCACTCTCTGTATCTTCAGGCGTGTCAGATGGCTTACTTGCCGAATTCCTCGAAAAAAATGCAAGCAGAGATCTCTGTTTCCCGGCCATAATTATGACAGGCTTGACAGCAAACGCGAGTGCCCGCGAAAGTTCCAGCTATTTCGCGCCTATCGCTAATAGATATATTATATTATACTGCAGTTTGGAGACCTTGGCGGGAAGTGTGTAGTTAGAATGTCGCAGCGAACCAGCCAGTTGAGAGAAACTCGCGCTATACTGAGAGAGACGGTCGCGCTATACTGTCTGCATAGCTACACCACGGCTGACAGAGACAATGTAGCGACTCGCTAGAGTGACGCATCGACAGGTTGAGAGGGGGTGGGGTGGGTGAGGTTGTAATCGTGGCTATTAACGTGCATCACACACGCTAAAAGAAATCAGCTAGGCTTTTTTTCATAATTATTTTTTTTTTCTGCCGGTCATCTT
This sequence comes from Batillaria attramentaria, assembly GCA_018292915.2. Classification (NCBI taxonomy): domain Eukaryota; kingdom Metazoa; phylum Mollusca; class Gastropoda; family Batillariidae; genus Batillaria; species Batillaria attramentaria. Next base: position 171,778 of record JACVVK020000536.1, on the reverse strand, counting down.
AAGATCCAACCGGTCACCTTTACCGGCAGCCCAATTTATTCCGGTATTTTCAGTTTTCAAAACGGTAATTTACCGGCTGTAGCCGGTTAACGCTATCTCTGACACGTTAACCAAAAAAGGATAAGCAGCTGACGGCACAGCTTGTACCTGACGCATTGTTATTATTATTATTATTATGAAATGCGCATTGTAAACATGCGAATGAATAAAAAGAAGTCGGAAAATGGTGAAGGATGGATGAAAGAAACCAACAAAAACAAAAATAAAAAAGGAAGAGAAGAATGGAAGGAAAAATCCTTCTTAAACGATTTAGGTATCATGGCGTACGAGCAGCTGCGACCGTTGAACAGCACGGACTAAACAAATATATCTGAAACACCTTGGTGTCATGGTGTTTGGTAACTTAGGGGCCGGGGGGGGGGTGGGGGGGGGCAGGTGGGGCTGAGATGGTAACTGACCAAGGAAGCAAACATTGTACACAAAACCTCACCTCGCATATGAGTTTTCTCCACTTTCTTGTTGTGTATCGCACTGTTTGTTTAATTACCCTTAAGTCGTTACTTTGATAGTTACGAATCTTTAACTTATTTACTTCAGTTAACTGTGTGGTGCGTGACAAATTTTAGGCTTCTTGTTTAACAACAAAAAAGTAAGGAGGTCTTTTCACTCTTTGTGGATTAATACTTCCGAGAATACTTCACCACCTGCGCCGCTCGCAGTCATGTATCGCAGTGGTGTGAAACGTCCAATACCCCGCAGCAGACACCCCGAAGACGGGACACGCTCGCGGCGCCAGGGTGGCTTGGAGCTTCCAATACCCCGGGTTGGTTACACATAGCAGACACCAGGGACATGTGAAGAAGTGTAAACGGCACGCGCCAGCGGGCATATATCACGTTGACCTTATTAGTTTTTAGCAAGCGGGCCCAGTGTATACACGTCACAACCCAGAAATGGATACTGGGTGCTCTCTCTCTCTCTCTCTCTGTTAATTAAAACAATGTACCCGGTTTAGCTCGATTATCAGCTAATCAGGAAAAGCGGTAACAAAGGTAAAGACTCCCTGACCCATTCCTATCGGCACCAGTCTCGAAAGGTGTGAAGACTTGCATTGGCCCTGAATAGCTGCGACACGCCATGGATCAATATAATAGCTAATCAGCAAACACCCGCATCTCACCCCTACAGGCGTTAGTAGGACACGTGCCTATGTTTCACATGATGTCCTTACTAAACTTTTTGTTTTCTCATTTCAACACGACTACCGGCCTACCGCAGACGCATAATTATTCTGTCTAATCATTTCAGCTGAGCTCTTCTTCGAACGTCCTCACACCATTTGGACCGACCGGACTCGGCGTTCAGCAACGGGGAGCAGTTTTGTTCCGCAAAACACCGTGCGATACTCTCGTGCAATCAAGATCGTATCAGCAAACCCGTTGGCGCGCGTGGGGGTGGGGGGGGGGGATAAAATCAGCAAAAACAGCACGTGTACATTCGTCAGTTTTTTTTGGAAACTTGAATGGGGCATGGGCTGTACAGTGTACATAAACGAAGGACTCGGCATAAAGTGAATGTTGATGTAAGAGTCGTGACGTGTTGCGAGAAGTATCGTCCTTTTCAGAGTAGAATTTTCTTTTGAACCATGGCGGCTCCTAAGCCTTCTTTTTGTGGTCTCGGAAGCAGTACTCAAAGCGGCTATGTGACCTTCTCGTGTGCAAAAGGCACTAATTGGACTTATTATCGTCTGCTTTCGGGGTGGCCGAATGGTAGAGCGTTGGACTTCTAATGCTCGGGTCGTGAATTCGTATCCCGGCTGGGACCAAATATTTGTGCTGATTTTTCATCGTTGCTCCGTCTTTGATATAACCAGTATGTGGTGGAAAAGGACGTTAAACCCCCAACCCCCCACACCTCACCCACTCGTCTGCTTCAGATACCACTTGTGGCCGCTCATTGCTGGGGTCTTAAGAGAGAGAAAGAGAGAGAGAGAGAGATGCTTTGGTCCTGGCCCTGGAAAATAAGGTTTAAAGAAACAGGTACTGGGTTCCGTGAAAGAATAATAATAATAATAATGAGTATTGTATAGGCGCTTTACCCAATTTCGTGAATTGGCTCAAAGCACCGTGAACTGAACCCACCACGCACGCTCACGTGAATCACACGCATTCTCTCACACATTGGACGTAAACACATTACAATCACGTTGTGCGAAGGGACAGTCAGCTATTTAAATTTCGGAATTTAGAATTGCATTTATTTTTCAAATTTGGTTGGCTGAACCTATCCAAATTTGGTGGGCTGAACATTTTCAAATGGCTGATCAGTGCGGTATCAAACACGAAAAATTTAATTTATGAAACGGCCATAGTAGTGTAGGGGAACCCATGCTGAATGTCATGGTATAGGACACAAGATGGTGCCAGTCGTCAGAAGTATGTAGGAAGAGGTTAGAAGTTGGTAGTCGGCAAATACATAAGACTGACTGCCGGGTGCACAACGGCGGGGATAATTATGGGTAGGATCGGGGGGGGGGGGGGGGGTATTTTAGGATAACTGGTCGTAGAGCCGTTTAGTCATCTAGTGATGCACAACGAGAATTGACTGCTGAATCTAATGGCATATAACATCAGTATAGTGTAGCCGTCGGAGTAGTGGAAAATAAGGTGTAAAGGAACAGATACTGGATTCAGTGTAATAGCTGATCAATGCGGTAGCAAACGGGAGAATTTGTCTGATGGCTTTCAGCCGGTATGAAACGGTAATAGTAGTGTAGAGAAATGCAAGCTAAATGTAATGATGTGGTGTCAGCCGTCAGAGGTACTTAGATAGAGGTTAGAAGTTGGGAGTCGGCAAATACACAGACTGACTGCCGCGGAGATATTGATGAAGTCGGGATAAAAAGTATATCAGAGGAAAACGTGCCGTTCAGCCGCTTAGAGAATCTAATGGTATATAACATCAGTATAGTGTAGCCGTCGGAGTAGTGGAAAATAAGGTTTAACGGCACAGATACTGTATTCGGTGAAATGGCTTCACTGCGGTAGCAAACGGGAGAATTTGCCTGATGACTTTCAGTCGGCATGAAACGGTCATAGTGGTGCAGGGGAATCCATTCTGAATGTCATGATGTAAGACACAAGGTGGCATCTGGCGTCAGAGGTACGTAGAAAGAGGTTACAAGTTGGAGTCGCCAGATACATAGATTGACTGCCGGGTGCAGGGCGCGGCGGCGGAGAGAAAGATGGGTAGGATCGGTACTTTATTTCGAAAATTACGCTATTCTACAAAATATGTTCTATTCCCTTTTCTTGCATTTGAACCAGTTTTGGCCGTTACTTCAGTTATTACCCTGAGCCTGCATGTAAAACTCGAGGTTAATCTAACCCACGACTACTGGCCTAACCCAGAGTAAGACAAAAGAGACCCAAAAATAAAATCAAATTTTAAAAAAGGAAGCGAAGAAAGACGAAAAATTCTTTTATAACGGCATATTCACTTTGCCGGAATGGACCCCCTTCTGATTTAAAACAAAACAGCAACAGAATATTTAACCCTAGAGTCAGTTTAGTTTGAGGTTAGGCCTTAACCCGGGGCTAAAATCCCTTACCTCGACTTTTACCTGCGGGCCCTGGTGACAGTTATGTGAGACTTTCTCATGGCCGAGTGAGAACGTTACCATGAACACCACCACTACGCTCTATCGAAAGAAAGTACTCTCTCTCTCTCGTCAGTAGACCGCCCCCCCCCCCCCCCCACACACACTCACCTCACCCTAAAAGAAACTATCTTTTGTTTATTCGTCAATGCCGCCCCTCTCTCTTTCTCTGTAGCCAGAGTCTCTCTCTCTCTCTCTCTCTCTGGTAAAACCGAAAAAAAGGCAGTACATGACTAGTTTAAACATCTTTTCAGTACGGCAGTTATCCAACTCACCTTCCCTCCCCCGCGGCACTACTCACCTAGGTAATAGGCGCGTGGGACTCGTGCTGAAAGGCTGTAATTACATGATCGGGCTGGACAAAGCGGGGCTGGGCAGAGCTAAAAGCCTACACAATACACAACGCTTAAGCCATCGCCCAATGAGCCGTCTCCATCTTTTCGGCGAGCGATATTAAAACTTCAACGAAACAGTCAACCATTCATCAATCCAGCCAACCAATCTGCAAACCAGCCGACCAAATGCAGGTTGTCAATTCGCACCTGTATAGGTATCTTGGATGGTACGCCTTTACCACTGTGATTTGTCAACAATAATTTGATGGTGAATGCATAACCTATTGCTGGTGCCCACTTATGACACATGATTTTTAATGTTTCCAACATGGTTGGTCATGAAACATTCGAGTTTAAGCATTACAAAGATAATTTATCGTGTCATAGTCTAGGTTCCCAAATTGAACTTTCAGTTTGTGTCTGGTCGGTTCCCAGATTAAACCTCCTGTTTGTGTCTGCGTGAATGTTCCCTCATCACATCAACAATTTGTGTCCAACATGCACCCCTCTGTATATTCTATAGCCTTCCACATACAAGGAAAATCACTATATGAAAACGTTTTCAGCATGGTTGGTAAAGGACAAACTCGGTTTAAAGGATTACAAAAGTTGATTTATCGTGTTATTGTCAATGTTCCCGGATTGAATCTGCAGTTTGTGTCTGCTCGGTTCCCAGAGTACACCTACTGTTTGTGTCAGTCTGGACGTTCCTTTATCACATCAAAAATTTGTGTCCAAAATAAAACCCCTCTGTATATCTGAAAGTATTTGACTTACAAGAAAGATCGATATATATTAATATGGCTTAAGGTACCCTGTCTCAGGAAATATAACGCAAATTTGAAAAGACGCATAATTTAAGGCATGTTCTTTTATTACATCAACGATTCGTAGGACGAATGTTCCCACATCACACAAAAGACATGGATGTGTGTGTGTGTGTGTGTGTGTGTGTGTGTGTGTGTGTGTGTGTTCAGAGGGCAGAGGTTTAATTACAAAGACCAATGAGCAGTAGTAGTGGTAGTAATAGTAAAGAATTGAATGTTCTTTACCACAACAGGAAAAAATCCTTTGTGGAAACTTGATGATGCTGGCCAGTGCTACGAGAGACGAAAGAAAGGTAGGAATCCACGTTAGAAACACCAACAATTTCGTTCTCGATTCGATTAGTTTCGTTTCAGTCTTTTCGGACTGTAAATATTGATTATATGTAATGAAGACATTTTTTTTCTAGTTTGACACAATCTTAGATGTATAACAGATGAACGCAAAACCTTTTCACGTGAAGGTTAAAAATGGTTATTTTAAAAGTTTGGGCTTGTTCTGTCAAGGTTAAAATAAGTATATTCGCATTACATGGAGGGGATAATACCTCCAAAGCTGTTTACCGAAAGAGGTCATGCTCGGTTATTTGGGGATGAAAGCCGTTTTCTTAACTTTTCGGCATCTATTGATCTAGTATTTGAGAAATACAGCTTTTTCTCAAGCGCGATACTTTTCTTGTACGATCGCTGATTACGAATTTCTATAAATAGACCAGCCCAGTCAATCGCTTCGCTCTATACTTGAGACAACATTAAAGCAACGCGAGGCTTCACGCTGGTCAGTCGTGTTATCGTATCTTGATATACACTACTGTTTTGAAGCAGCGAGTCTAGGCCCCATGGGCTCGCCTTCACGAGTCAAGGCCTAGATCTTGCGGCGGGACTGATTTCGCTGAGCTTGCCCACCCCTTTCTCTCTGTCATTATTTATGTGTCTATCGGTCCATTCACCTTTCTTTTTGCTCTGTTTGTTTTACGTAGTTGTAAATGATAAGTGAGCATGTAGATCATTTGTTCAATATGAGATTCTTGTTTCTTTCAGTTAGCCGCGAATTAGTCTTTGTCGCTTGCCCGACGTAAAACCCTAAAAACTCACTCCCCTAAAGTCTATTTTAGAGCTCTGTAAACTTGTAATGTTGCTATCGACACATGCAAGTTCTGCGAGCTGCCAGATAGTAGAGTTTACCGCTAGAGGCAAACCGCTATGGCGCATCGTGCCACAGTCGTAAATTAAGCGGGCCCTAATTTTGCACACGTTTCCCAGTTGTTGTCACGGTAAGTGGCACAGGTGGATGTGTGAGCATGTAGCAGTTAACACGTGTACCTTTACCTGAAGTGTTCTCTGTGTCTTTGATCAGATGCCAACGTAATGAGTTGTGAGGCGGGGGGTCGTCTGATCGAGCAGGTCAGCAGCCTCGAACAGACTGTAGCCGAGATGCAGACCACGATCAGCAACCAGACGGACGTCATTGCGAAGATCCAGGCCGATCTGGAGGAGAAAAAGGCAGCAGGTACCCCCCCCCCCTCCCCTCACCCCCTCACACACACACACACGCACACACACACGCACACACACACACACACACACACACACACACACACACATACACACACACACGCACACACACGCACACACACACACACACACACACACACACACACACACACGCACACACACACACACACACACACACACACACACACACACACACCATTGATGTCACGGGTTTTGTTTGTTTGTTTCTTGCTGTTTTTGTAACACTCTATGGTCCCTTCGGGTTGCTTCCTGCGGGAGATATACATCGTCTCGGTGGAGCGCCACGCAACCTACCTATCTTTTTTTTTTTTTTTTGGGGGGGCAGGGGGGAGGAAATGTGGAAGACTCGAACAGAAACCCTCGATAAGCAGCCCGTATTTATTATTACCGCCTGGATCATTATTTAGCGATTAAACCACTTCACTCTGTTACCGCCTGGATCATTATTTAGCGATTAAACCACTTCACTCTGTTACCGCCTGGATCATTATTTAGCGATTAAACCACTTCACTCTGTTACCGAGGAGTATTACATATTTTGGTCCATGACATAAATCATCCCCCATTAGGCGAAGGAGATGATGGCATTGTGTAACCGGTAACACAGAGATTCATGTGGTTTAATAGTTTTTGTTGTTTTAGGGAAGTTTGTGTTGCACTTTAGCTCTTAAACCAGTTTTGGAGGGCGGGTGGGTGGGTGGGTGTTTGGGGGTTTAACGTCCTTATCCACTACATACGGGTGATATCAAAGACGGGGCAACGATGAAAAATCCAGCACAAATATTTGGCCCCAGACAGGATTCGAACTCACGACCCGAGCACTGGAAATGAAGGCGTCAGATATAAGACCGCCACAAAACACAGTTCTCGTTATTCGGTTATCAAGATGATAGCAGGTCACTCACAAACCATACAAAAACATTCCACCGATACCTGATAAAACCGTGACCGAAAAAGAGCTGAATATCAGATGGAAACGGGGCCTACTCACCAACGACTATTTCTCGGCTGTTTTTGGTTAGTTTCCGCTGAAACTGTCTACGATTTCTGTAAGCACTGCTTGTTGGGTAAATGTTGCTGTCAATCTAAACCGAACAACGAATTCACGAGGGTACAATGATCGAAATCACAACGATTCAATGGCTGAAGCCGAAAGGGAAGACATTCTGCATGTTCACAGTGTGCGCGCGCAGACTTGTCAGTTTCATTTCCCGCTCGACCTATGCTAAAGCACAGTAGCGAACGCAGTTACATAATCCGTACATGTCAAATATCAAGAAAGTCAAAGTAAAGCGAAACATATTAAGTACCCCTGAGTAATGCTACGTTAACTCTGTCTATAGACGTGCGTTTAAAGCGCCATCTTTTGCCTATGTCAAGCGGGGCAAAACATAATGCATTGTGGGCGTAATGATATTTGTATTTGCATATGCAAATTGTTTTCGTTAATTTTGTTAATTGTCCTAGTCATTTCCCGCACAGTAACCCATAAGAGACTTTAAAGGAAAAAGGTCGCGTTGGATGATAAGAACGATGATAAATACAATGGATGTCTTCTTGTGTGTTTTCATTCTAGCAGATCTGCCTGCGGACTGTGAAAAAGTACGGGCATATGACCAAAACGATGGCGTCCATACCTTGGCCGTTGACGGCGTCCAGATTGAGGTGTACTGTGATCAGACGACAGACGGAGGCGGGTGGACGGTAAGATTAACGGAGGCACGATACATAAAGACCACTAGCGTCAGCGGTCTAATGTAAACATTATCATGTTTTTGTTATGACACATACAATCACTGGAAAGCAAGAACATGAAATGTGTGTTACGGAATTCCTCAGATACACATCTTCATTTTACTTCTAGCATACTTGCAGTCAAGGGTGTTTGGAAGTTTTACGTCCTTTTTCACCACATAAGGGTGATATCAAAGACGGGGCAACGATGAAAAAGCCAGCACAATATTTGGCCCCAGCCGGGGTTTGAACTCACGACCCGAGCATTGGAAGTCCAACGCTCTACCATTCGACCACCGCGGCTCCCCATACTTGCAGTCAAACACGCCTAAGTCGAATACGCAGGGGTTGGGACTTATCCAAAGTTTACTTTATTCATGGACGAAGGATACGGTCGAATTTCCAAGTGGGCCTCGAGTTAAGCGAGTTGCAGCCTTTCCTTGCCGGATTCGGTTTGGAAACTGATAGTTTCTTTCCCCTGGTCAGCACGAACTTAATACTAATACTAACATATAATCACATGTACCCAACACGCTCGTGTAAACTGACATGTCAGCGAATCTCTGTGGCTAGTTTGGTATTTTCTTCCCCTTGAGTTCAGTTTCAGTTTAGAGTTTTGGCTTGAACTGTGAGGACCAGAACAATGGTGTCCATACCTTGGCCGTTGACGGCGTCCAGACACAGGTGTCTGAAAATAGGGGAAAAAAGGAAAAAAACAATAGCAAGACAGCCCAAGGAACGTTAGCATTACGTCAATAAAATGACGCTTATAATATGCATAAGTTCGCGTGCTTCATCCCTGCGATCTTTCTGAGGAGGGGTTTGTGGCCGAAATGTGCTTAGATCCCAAACTTTCAACTCTGAAAAAGATCATCCCCACCCCCCTCCCCCTTTTCGAAAACACAGCACATCCTTCACAACTTAATTAGGTTACAGGTCGCATTACAATGTCAACAGCCAGTAGAGAAAGTAAAATTGAGAATTATTTCCGGTGATGTTGTTTAGCTACAGGTCAGTAGATCTCGTTCGTCAAGCACCAGTCATCTGGATAATTATTTGTAATCATGTTTAACGCGTATTTGTTTCTGATCCAGGTTATACAGAGACGTCAAGACGGATCTGTTGACTTCAACAGAAACTGGACCGACTATGAGAACGGGTTCGGGAACTTGGACGGGGAGTTCTGGCTCGGTTAGTAAAGTATAACACAATCATGCTTATTTAGTGAGAATATAACGTGATAATATAATGTTATAGGTTGGTCTTCGGGGGTAGGGCAGTATTTTAAGGCCCGAGGCGGTTCACAGAGAAGACGTGTAGGCCAAGCTAGGTCGCAGGCCGCAGGCTACACGTTTCCTGTCAGTTCCTGAGAACCTACCCATCAAAAACCAACTTACACTAGTTCTGTTTTTATTTCCATTCTGAAAACTGAAAACTCTGAAAGTTTAAACCAGTATTTCATAGAGCCATTGTTCATGCAGTTAATGCCCTCTCCTCCAAGGCTGTCTTTTGAATAGGACTATATAAAATTATGGTTCAGCAAAACAGTTTCGTGGAATGCGTTGGGTCGGTTGCTGTTATTAGAATTAAAGACAAGTGATATCCTATCAGAAAGTTAGTGGTTGGGGTGTCATAATCCGCACACAAATAATACAATAGTTTGTACTGAATGAATGATACTTGTAAAATATTTTCCAAGTGAATTATTCCGTGATGTCGTTTTTGTGTGAGCTTTCTTTTGTATACGTGTTACGGTGGGATCAACTCAATGAAAATTCAGGTAAAATTTATGAATTCGATCTGCACTCCACAGTAATAATAACCGTGGTTGTACTATAATTTTTGATCACAACACTAACTGCTTTTCAGGACTATCCAACATACACCTTCTGACATCCAGTGATAACTACAGTCTCCGTGTGGACCTGACCGACTGGGACGACACCACGGCCTACGCGCTGTACGACACTTTCTATATCGACGGTCCTGACCAGAACTACAGACTTCATGTTGACGGCTACAGCGGCACTGCTGGTGTGTGTGTGTGTGTGTGTGTGTGTGTGTGTGTGTGTGTGTGTGTGTGTGTGTGTGTGTGTGTGTGCGTGCGTGCGTGCGTGCGTGCGTGAGAGAGAGAGAGTGTGTGTGTGTGTGTGAGAGAGAGAGAGAGAGAGAGAGAGAGAGTGTGTGTGTGTGTGTGTGTGTGAGAGAGAGAGAGAGAGAGAGAGTACAGTCCAAGCTGTATAATCACTGTACGTCTTCAGGTGACTGTCTCATCACGTCGCCTCTCGGATTTCAAGAAGGAATTCCCAACAACCAGCCGTTCAGTACACAAGACAGAGACCACGATCAGTCCCCCGATAACTGTGCTGCATACGGGCCCTTGGGCGGCTGGTGGTACAGCAACTGTTATGATGCCACCCTCAACGGCCAGTACGGACAGCCCCGGTCAAATGGCGCTGACTACATCGTATGGTATGCCTGGCATAGCGACTGGAGATCGTATAAAGAAGCCAGTATGATGATCAAAGCACGTAGCTAAGCATGCTGTACTGTTTACGGAAACCTCGGCCAGTGACTGCAAACTTGCTAAACGTTACGTCACTGTTTTAGTCTCGTTGTCTATAAGTGCGAGACTTTCTTTCGCATCGAGGTCGAGAGTATCCGTTGACTGTCAAACTAAACATTGTTTTAGAAATATTCAAACTACCAGACGACAGTAAACAATATTGAGCAACATAGAATTGCTTCTTTTTAAATATTTTCCAATTTCGCTTAACTGACGCCTTTATTGTTGTTGTTGTCGTTCCCGTTGTCGTTGAAAATGGTTTTACTCTTTTTTTTCTGTCCTTCTTTTGTTGTTGTTCTGTTTCGTTTTAAATCTTCCTTCACTAGATCTATACAAGATACAAGAAATAATCGTCATTACTGCAAATGCGCATCACAGTTTGCTGAAACATAGGGATAGATTTCATCTATGATGTGTGTTTGATATGTTATGTGCATTGTAAACATTACCAAAATAATACAGCTTAGGACTGTAAGGAAAAAAATATAACGATAATCACACATCATCATCATCATCACACCGGTGTATCACATTATGTTAGGTCCGTAAACACCACTACAGCAACAGCAGTAACAACAATAAGAAGAATAACAACAACAATAATAATCAAAACAACAACAAAACAACAACAAAAAACCAACACCTACCGGAGTAAAAAAGAGACCGAAATGTATGCATCCGCTTATTACGAACTATTCACGCAAACGCACATAATTATTTTCTCTCAATCGTGATGAGAGATTTCAGTTTTGCTTATTTGGCGGCTCAGCTGTACACGATAAAGAAGTTAGAGACGAACCGCCAAATAAGACAAAGTGAAATCTCTGATTAACGATAGAGAGATCTTTTTTTTGAAACTTCACTTCTTTCAAATTCAAGACTCTCTCTCTAAAATAGGCAGCAATGCCTAAACGCTCTATCCTGAATAAAAACGTCCCATCAACGTTTCCGCATCACTTCTGTGTGTGTGTGTGTGTGTGTGTGTGTGTGTGTGTGTGTGTGTGTGTGTGTGTGTGTGTGTGTGTGTGTGTGAAATACACAGATCAGGTAGTAGGAAAAAAATTACGCAAAACAAATCGGAAATACTCTTGCTGGACCGGGTGTGACATCCTTAATTTCAAGAAAATGAAACTTTGAAAGAAAAAGCAGACAACGATGACGGGAATTTGACATCACTGTTATAGTATTTACTGTTTTGTCAGTCGGTGTCGTCATTGTGTACAAACGTTTGAACGCTGCTTCTTCTCCTCCAGCACTAAGTCCATCCTGTAGTTGATGTTCTTCAGGAGATAGGATTAAACAGTTCAAGCCATCCTTACTAGCGCGCGACGGCTTCACGCTCGACCGACTGCAGTTTCACTTCGACTAGTTCGGGTAATCCATGAGTGATCGGGGAAGTCACATCTTGGTTACAGGAGAGGGACACCATGACTAGATGTCAGACAGCTTGTGTACGCGTGCGCGCGGGCGTTGACACATACATGACACAACGACCACGACAACAGCAGGTCACTGAATGGAAACAACATATTGGGCTGGTGACCACAGTCTTGTTGTTTGCTTGTGTCGTGTAAACCGCCACCATAACACACACACGTGACAAAAGGATTGAGAAGGTGAAAAGCGTCAGTTGAACGGCCATAAGTTCGAACCCCGACTGAGAGCCAATACTTAGATTGTTTGCTAAGTATTCCCTGCATGTTTTGAAGAAGCAGGTTAAACACTAAAACAACACGAGCATCTACTGGCCATTTTGACAGCGGAAGCAAGTTATCTATGAAAGAAAATAAAAGCAGAAACAATTTCCCTGACAATCAAAATGGTTACACTTCCAGTGCCAGGAGTGTACGAGTATCAATCAATCAATCAATCAATCAATCAATCAATCAATACTTTATTCATTAGCATGGTATGAGTATGGTTATAGCCGCTGTGTATATGAATTGTAGTTGACTATTGTAAGTACAGTTGTGTTGGAAACTCGCTCTCCGGACGATGATACGTTGATCAATACACAGCCGCACTAACACCCCCACTCTTTGCTGGGAACAGGATGTGTATAGGTGTGTGTGGCACAGATTGTGTTACAGATACTGAGATCATTTCAGCAGCCACTGGTACACAAGGTAAACAATACACACGTGTTACTGCGTGATAACACTAGACTTGTGTGTGTCGGCGTTATCCACACTCCACACTCTCGTTGGAACGGACATGCAAACGCTGATAGAGAGAGGGTGGTGAATCCTGTATCCTCAGTGTACGTGAAAATGGTCTGCATTGAAAATGGAAGTTTCAATCAGTTTTACCTTTCGCTACTGAAAAATGAAAATTTGACTGGTTACATTTTGTTGGGAAACAAAGTTTTCAACGGTAGCGGAGAATGACAAAGAAAAGGATCATGGTTGTGTGTTCATATCGGCTTTTCTTCAGTTTCAGTAAATGCTGCTTGAACACACACACACACACACACACACACACACACACACACACACACACACACACACACACACACACACACACACACACAATGCACGCATGCACGCACGCACACGTTCAAGTTTCCACTTTGATGTTGGAGAAACGATTCAAACAATTAAATCCGAAACCTTCACAACAATCGGGTTAAATCTACCTTCGGGTTAAATCTACCGTCGGGTTAAATCTACCCTCGGGTTCAGTCTACCTTCGGGTTAAATCTACCTTCGGGTTAAATCTACCTTCTTGTCATTTCTATGTTATTTTCAGGCCATAGTATATATTCACACTTTGCAAGATGTGGCTTGACTGTATTGTAAAGTGAGAAATACGGATTTGACACAAAGAGTAACAAAATGGCCAAACCAATCGACTGTGTTGCAGAAATACGTGTATAAATCTGGCCAAAGTAACAGTGTGCTTCACCCTCATGGCGCATATTCAAACAGATACTCCAGTGGCCATCTTGTCCTGGCCATTTGATAAATGTAAATGCGGACAAATAGTCTTACCTCAAACACGCTCAAGTCGAACTTTGGATATGTCAATGGAAAAAAAACAAAAAACACAACAATTCCCAATGTTCTTTGTATGATTAAATTTTCCACGCACAAGTCGTGCAGGTACTCCAGAAAGGGATAAGTTAAACTTATTTCAAACAAAACTTCCCATTTTTGCTTTGGATAAGTCGAAACAGTCACGAGGGTGTGTGTGTGTGTGTGTGTGTGTGTGTGTGTGTGTGTTGTTGTTGTTGTTGTTGTTGTTTGTGGTGGTGGTGGAGTTTTTTGTTGTTGTTTTTTTTTTTTTTTGGCTGTCAAAGTATATAAGTGTTACCCACTTCCCCGAACCCTGCCTAGGGCAGTTGGGATAGCCGAATGGTAGAGCGATGGACTCTCAGTGCTTGGATCGTTCGAATCCCGGCTGGGGCCACATACTTGTACCGCCCTTATTCTCGTTGCCCCGTTTTTGATATCACCCTTGCGTAGTGGAAAAGGACGTTAAACTCCCAAACACCCACCCACAGAACCTAGACACTGCCTACGTTTTATTAGTGCATGCAACGTTTTCCCTCCTTCCTGCTGGCGGTAACCATGGAGACCGTCTGATGTCAGGATCAACTGTTTAGATGGGAACAACCGTCGCTTGCTGTGAGTAAACTTACCGAGAGAGTTACGGAACTTGAGGAAAAGGAGAAACAGGAGGGAAAATTAGTGGAACAGCTAGGGGACAAATTGACGCATGGGATCGGGAACTTAGTGAACAAACTGGCGGAAGGAAAAGGTGAGTTACGGAATAAAAAGGTAAAGGGGATAGGGTCACCTAGTAAACGGCAAGGCGACGAATTGACCTATGGGATACGGGAGTTAGGGAACAAAACGATAGAGGGGATAGGGGCACATAGTAAACAGTAAGGGAATAAATTGACGGATGGGATAGGGGAGTTAGGGAACAAAACGATAGAGGGGGCACCTAGTAAACAGTAAGGGGACAAATTGACGGATGGGACAGGGGAGTTAGGGGACAAAACGATAGAGGTGGGTAGGTAAACAGTAAGGGGACAAATTGACGGATGGGACAGGGGAGTTAGGGAACAAAACGATAGAGGGGGTAGGTAAACAGTAAGGGGACAAATTGACGGATGGGATAGGGGAGTTGGACAAATCGGCAGAAAGAAAAGGTAAGCTAGCTCTAGGACAAAATGACGGAGGGAATACAGAAGTTAGAAGAGAAGACGGGGGGAAAAGACGACACCAGAGGAAACAAGTAAAGTTGTACTAATCATCAAGATAGAGTATTTTAAGCGAACAGGCGGACTCACGAGCGTAACTAAACTGTTCCAAAAGTTTGCTTAGTAATGTTGGAATTAGCCCCTTTATTGGTCCCTGTATATTTTCAAGAACATCGTATTTTGGAATTGCAAGTGTAGTCATTGCATTGACTCATGGACACTTGTTATAGCTATTTGTCTCGTTTGTTTATATTTATTATACTAAGCACACACACACATGGGTAAGCTAAGATCACATGGGTAAGCTAAGATGGTGAAAACATGCTGGGCTGTCATTAATCAGGTCGAAGTTCCAAAGCGAACTGTGAACCAGCATTGTCTGTGCTGACTCTTTGATAATTTTATGGCTGGGGCCAAATGTTTGTGCTGGCCTTTTTTTCTCGTTGCCCCGTCTTTGATAACACCCTTACGTGGTAGAAAAGGACGTTAAACTCCCACACACCAACCACCACCTTGATGATTATGTACCTTTCGTTTAGTAGGCCAGTCACTAAAACAGCATTGCTCATCTTGCCCACGATTACAGATTTGGTTTATTACTATAAAAAGTCATTACAAAAGTCCGTTTGCATTTGTCGTGTTTGGATATATTGTAAAAGCAGTTGTTGTGTAGGCTCATGAAAACGTTCAACACGGACAATGATGCACGTTGATCAATAAATGGACGCCCGGACACCTCCACCCTTTGCTGGGAACAGGATGTGTATAGGTGTGTGTGGCACAGATCGTGCTACAGATACAGAGATCATTTCAGCAGCCACTGGTACACAAGGTAAACAATACACACGTGTTACTGCGTGATAACACTAGACTTGTGTGTCGGTGTTATCCACACTCCATCTCTTGTTGAACCGGACTTCAAACATATTATTGTGAGAGTGATGAGTTCAATGACGGGAAATGGACTGCACTGATATGGAAACGTTTTGATCAGATTTAGTTTCCGTCATTAAAAATCAAACCAGGACTGTTCCCGTTAAGTTGACGGTTTAAAACTTGAACGTGGGAGATGGGGATGCAAATGAAAAAGAAGATGAAGTACCTGTGGTCATTTTGTGAGTTTTCTGCAGCCTGATCGCCGTAAATGATGCTTACACACACACACACACACACACACACACACACACACACACACACACACACACACACACACACACACACACACACACCGTCCAACTCAGCTGGAGAAAAGATTCAAACAGTTTAATCCAAACGCAGCCCAGCAGTGCAGTAAAAGCTACATACTATTCATGTTTTGTGTTATTTTCAGCCCATGGGATCTTCACACTTTGCAAGATGTGGCCTGTCTGTATTGGAAAGTGAGAAATCCGGATTGCACGCGAAAAGATACGATATTGTAGCATACATCCAGGTATAAATCCGGTCAGAGTAACATTGTGTTTCACTCTTGTGACGGATGTTCGAACAGCTACTGCAGTCGCCAAATTGACAGTTTTCATCCAACCCGGCTGATACATCACAAAAGTAAGCCACGTTTATCCTAGATTTTATAGATTAGCTGGCTTGTGCTATCTCCACTCCTCCCTGCACGAGGAAAGGGTGTGTTTTATCTCCCAGTAAAGACAAGTCGGTAACAAACAGAAAGGAATCATAGATGAGTTCAGTTCATCTTTTCTCGTATTTGTCAGAGACCTTTGTACATCGAGTGCCGACAAATGCTGTTTTACTTCGCATATATCACATAAGAAATGGCAATACACAGGTTATCGGCACACACACACACACACACACACACACACACACACACACACACACACACACACACACACACACGCGCGCGCGCGCGCGGCACGAACAGCGTCTGCGATGCTGGCATTGAGCATGACTGAGCGCTCCAGTAGTGAAACAATAGACGTAGAATTTGAATGTTCGACCGCTCGGGCAAAGTGTAAACAACACTGTATCGCATTAAGAGCTGTACTAATCAAGACAGAGTATTTCGAGCGTACAGGCGCACTCACGTTCCTACGTTATTGTCAGCCCATGGTCTGTTCACACATTGCGAGATGTCGTATGCTGGTATTGAAAACTGTGAAATCCGGATCTGACACAAACACATACACTGAACATTAGGGGCATGATGTAGGGAGAGAGACTAGGACGTAGTCCGATACTACACAGTATTAAAGTATTACGCTAGTCTCGGACTAACGCCCAAATCTCTCTCCATGCATTATAGCCAAGGACTTTATAATACCGTGAACAGTGTATGGTGATGTTTTGCTACAGTCACCAAAGATAACTTTAGGAAAAACTTTTTTTGTTTTTATGGAGCAACCTTCGTATACCTATCGCAGACATTAAGTGTTAGGACGTACTGACCTATATATTTCACGGTAGTCGGCACGCACGCACGCACGCACGCACACACACACACACACACACACACACACACACCGCGCGCCCTGTTTAGACGTAAAACCTATTTGGGAGAAAACAGGCAACAATCAGGTACAAACTGCATTGTTCTCATCTCTATGTTATTGTCAGACCGTGGTATGTTCACACATTGCAAGATGTGGCCTGCCTGTATTGAAAAGTGACAAATTCGCATTTGACACAAACAGTTTGGAAATTGCTCTTGCATCAGAACCAAACCGATTGTGTAGCATACATCCAGGTATAAATCTGGTCACAGTAGCAGCGCGTTTCACTCTTGTGGTGGATGTTCGAATAGTTGGTCCAGTTGCCATATTGACAGGTTTCATCCGGGTTGGATGCATCACTGCAAAATAAGTAATAAGTTATCAGGAAACAAATAGAATACAACCAAAACATTCGGCGTACATCATACTTTCCCAGTTTTGTCATTGTACCCGAAGTCTTTATATTTCGCTTTGGGCTATTTGGAGGACGCACGAAGAATGACAGAACACAATGTGTTTGATTGTCACTCAGATATTTTGCGTTCTATCCCGTAGCTATGCTGTTCGTATTAAACACATTTCCGAGTCTACTATTTGCGTGATCTTATCCAGATACCGTTGACAGAATTGAGACACTGAACCAATAGCGAAACTACTCCATAATGACACAAGTCCGCAGGCACAGAAACAAACACTTTGTCATAAGAGGTGCTATAACTATTATTCTTACCTCCCTCCCCTCCCCCCTCCCTAAACGTCGTCCCTCTTAAACAACGCATCTACTTGTTCCTGTTTTTCCAGACCCCGAACATCAGGATGTCCGTCGTGTCACCGTTGTTGATGTCGCTGCTGGCGGTCACCATGGAGACGGTCTGGTGCCAGGATCACGTGTTTAGTCGGGAACAACTGACGCAGGCTCTGAGTAAACTTACCGAGAGAGTTACGGAACTTGAGGAAAAGGAGAAGGAAGCAGGGGAGCTGGGGAAGTTAGTGGAACAGCTGGGGGACAAAATGACGGAGGGAATAGGGAAGTTAGGGGACAAAATGACGGAGGGAATAGGTGACCTTGGGGAACAGCTGAAAGAAAATCTTGGGAAAATTAACGTGGGATTAGACAAAATTGGTGATGGGGTTGAAAATATAGGAGAAATACTACATCCAAAGCCGGCAAGCTGTGTTGACGTTAGGGAATACGACACGAGCAACAGTGTCCACACACTGACCGTTAACAACAGGAACATCAAAGTCTTCTGTCACCAGCAGACATCAGGGGGCGGCTGGACGGTACGTGTTTGCTTGTGTGTGTGTGTGTGTGTGTGTGTGTGTGTGTGTGTGTGTGTGTGTGTGTGTGTGTGTGTGTGTGTGTGTGTGTGTGTGTGTTTAGGTCATGCATAGCATTGCTTTTGATGGTTTTGTTTTCATAATATGATTTTTAGAACTATTCTGCTTGCTCTGAGATCCATCTACAAAATCTGCGTAGCCAGTTTAGAAATGTCATGTGACGTTTTCGGATGTAATTAACAAGACATTGGTACATGGAGGTTTTGAGGACTAATCTGATGTGGAGTTCAAGCAATGTCATTGGTCAACGATCGCAAACTGTTGTCCGTCAAATACGAGTCACCTTGGTGGTAAGCAGAATTCAGTATTAGAGTTGTAATCACGATTAACGCGTGTCTTGATGATGCAGGTTCTGCAGAGACGTCAAGACGGATCCGTTGACTTCAACAGAAACTGGACCGACTATGAGAACGGGTTCGGGGATTTGAACGGGGAGTTCTGGCTGGGTGAGCTAAATAATTACTTAAATACATGTAATTAAATCACAATTACTATAAGGTTATCATCAATGTTTCTTTGAGACAAACACGTAGGCCATCCCCCCCCCCCACCCCTACCCCACCAGCACCATCATCATTATTATTTCTAGTGTGAAAAAGACAATAGTTATTGTAGTCATTTTCTAAAACTGCATGCTCTGTTCTGTACCCTAAAACTGACAGACGATGAAACCACAGTGTATGTAATCTCAAGAAGCTTTTTGTGTTGTTAACAGGCCTGTCTAACATCCACCGTCTGACGTCCAGCGATAACTACAGTCTCCGTGTGGACCTAACTGACTGGGACAACACCACGGCCTACGCGCTGTACGACACTTTCTATATCGACGGTCCTGACCAGAACTACACACTTCATGTTGACGGCTACAGCGGCACTGCTGGTGTGTGTGTGCGTGCGTGCGTGCGTGCGTGCGTGTGTGTGTGTGTGTGTGTGTGTGAGAGAGAGAGAGAGAGAGAGTGTGTGTGTGCGTGCGTGCGTGCGTGCGTGCGTGTGTGTGTGTGTGTGTGTGAGAGAGAGAGAGAGAGAGAGAGTGTGTGTGTGTGTGTGTGTGTGTGTCTGTGTGTGTGTGTGAGAGAGAGAGAGAGTGAGTACAGTCCAAGCTGTATAATCAATCAGGTGACTGTCTCATCAAGGCGGGTACCGGATATAAAGGAGAAATCCACAACAACCAGCCGTTCAGTACACCAGACAGAGACCACGACCAGAACAGGGGTAACTGTGCGGCCAGGTGGCACTCCGGCTGGTGGTACAACACATGTCTTAATGCCAACCTCAACGGCCAGTACGGACAGTCCGGGTCACGTGCCTGGAAGTATATCGTATGGTATGCCTGGCATAAGGACATCAGATCGTATAAAGAAGCCAGCATGATGATCAAAGCACGTAGTTAAGCATGCTGTACTGTTTACGGAAACCTCGGCCAGTGACTGCAAACTTACTAAACGTTACGTCACTGTTTTAGTCTCGTTGTCTATAAGTACGAAACTTTCTTTCGCATTGAGGTCGAGAATATCCGTTGACTGTTAAACTAAACATTGTTTTAGAAATATTCAAACTACCAGACGACAGTAAACAATATTGAGCAACACAGAATTGCTTCTTTTTAAATAGTTTCCAGTTTCGCTTAACTGACGCCTTTCTTGTTGTTGTTGTCGTTGAAAATGGTTTTACTCTCTCTTTTTTTCTGTCCTTCTTGTTTGTTGTTGTTCTGTTTCCTTTTTGAATCTTCCTTTCACTAGGTATATACAAGATACAAGAAATCATCGTCATTACTGCAAATGCACGTAACAGTTTGCTGAAACAGAGGGATAGATTTCATCTATGATGTGTGTTTAATATGTTATGTGCACTGCAAACACTACCAAAATAATACAGCTTAGGACTGTAAGTAAAATAATATAACGATAATCACACATCATCACACAGGTGTATCACATTATGTTAGGGTTGAAGCATCGTTGGGCTCGTAAACACCACTACAGCAACAACAGTAACCACAACAACAACAACAACAACAATAATAATAGCAACTACAATAATAATAACAACAATAAGAAGAAGAAGAACAAGAACAACAACAACAATTATAATGATAATTAACAAAACAAACCAAAAAACCCCAACGCCTACAGGAGCAAAAAAAACAACAACACCGAAATGTATGCATCCGCTTATAAAGTATTCAAAATCCCAACATACAGACCTACACAAAACCTTCATCATTACCAACTGTTACGAAATATTCACGCAAACGCACATAATTATTTTCTCTCAGTCGAGATGAGAGATTTCAGTTTTGCTTATTTGGCGGCTCAGCTGTACACGATAAAGAAGTTAGTGACGAACCGCCAAATAAGACAAAGTGAAATCTCTGATTAACGATAGAGAGATATGTATGTGGTGTTAAGTGATCAGTTCGTAATGGTGAAGCATTTCCGGGGGATGGTGGTAGGATTTCAAATACTTCTTTCCAAACATTTCTTTTTACGCCGACTTTGTTGTTGTTGTTGTTGTTGTTTTTCTTTGTTTGTTTGTTTTGTCAAGACGTAAGCAGTTTTTGTTCAAACTTCCCTTCTTTCGAATTCAAGACTCTCTCTCTCTCTCTCTCTCTCTCTGTAAAATAGGCAGCAATGCCTAAATGCCTAAATGCTCTATCCTGAATAAAAACATCTTATCAACGTTTCCGCATCACTTCTCTCTCTCTCTCTCTCTCTCTCTCTCTCTCTCTCTCTCTCTCTGTGTGTGTGTGTGTGTGTGTGTGTGTGTGTGTGTGTGTGTGTGTGTGTGTGTGTGTGTGTTAAATACACAGATCAGGTAGTAGGGAGAAAAAAAGAATGACACAAAACAAATCGGAAATACTCTTGCTGGACCGGGTGTGACATTCTTCATTTAAAGAAAATGAAGGGTGGGTGGGTGGGTGTTTGGGGGGTTAACGTCCTTTTCCACCACATAGGGTGATATCAAAGACGGGGCAACGATGAAAAAGCCAGCGCAAATATTTGGCCCCAGCCGGGATCGAACTTTAAAGAAAATGGAACTTTGAAAAGAAAAAGCAGAAAACAAGGACGGGAATTTGACATCACTGTTATAGTATTGACTGTTTTGTCAGTCGGTGTCATCATTGTGTACAAACATTTGAACGCTGCTTCTTCTCCTCCAGCACTATCTCCATCCTGTAGTCGATGTTCTTGAGGAGATTGGATTAAACAGTTCAAGCCATCCTTACTAGCGCGCGACGGCTTCACGCTCGACCGACTGCAGTTTCACTTCGACCAGCTAGTCTAGTCTACGTCCTACTCAACCCTGTGAGCTAGTTTCATAGCGCCGTAAAGGTTAACAACAGGTGGACAAATCACGTGAATAGATCAGCCAAGGTTAAAGATGTCTGCTAGAGGACACCCCCTCATTCCGACCCCCATCCCTGCATCCCCGCCTACGCAAAGTGTAGCGTGCTTGCAGTTTTTAACCACTCACGCATGACTGTAATCCCATTAGCCAAAAAAGAAAGAGTTCATTGCCGGCTTTGAGCCCAAGGGGCTTTTAACGCCATAATACATTATAAATACATAATTACATCTCCACGGACGGCTAGCTATGTCAATATGTACATATAATCAACATCGCCCTCACTACACTACACTACACAACACTACACTACACTACACTACACTACACTACACTACGCGAGTGAATGACATCGTCGATGTGTACCCTGCTTCTATCTGATTGGATGATCTTCAGTCTTTATACGCCTTGTGTTCACGTCAGTCACCCGTATCAGTCAATATCAGTCGCTTCACCCAGTCTCACTAAGATGCCTGAAGGGACGAGTGACCACAAACTCAAAATTATAGCGCTCTAAAACAGAAAGAGAAAGTCGATTGCGCTTTTATGGGGGTTAACTTCAGAAAGCCAGGAGACTGAGATGGACAGTCGAACGCAAAAATCACGATTTCTTTATCAACTACATTTCCTATATTTCCAATCGCTTTCAATGTTAAACGGACACCATGAGTTGAATGCACACACGCCTTTGATATGTGTGAAAGCAGAAAGCAAATGGCTCTCATACTGCAGGACTGAACAACGTACAGACATAGACCATCGTGCGGCAATAATACAAGTCAACCACATACAATCGGTTCTATGCAAACATCTGTCACACAGCTGAACAATGTGAAAAGCTTCGAAAGTGGTGTACACATTTATTTTGGGGGAATATTTTGACAGCCTAAAAGCTTTAAAAGCATCTAAGTGGAATAGGCGAGAAAAAGATGTATTTTTGTTTCAGAATTGGATGATCATTATGGACATTTATTCTGATCTGGACAGATTTCGGAGAGAAAGAATTGGTAATATGTATTAGTACGACAGATGGAGAGAAGTGGTCTTGCTAACACTTAGTTTCATGTGATTTAGTCCAGCGGCCCCACGACACAACCACCATCACCTGGTGTGTGTGTGTGTGTGTGTGTGGGAGGGGGGGATGTATGTGGCTCGTAGACTCTGTGAGCTGTGCTGGACAGGGTCACCAATACCAGACATTAGGCGAGAGTCCAGCTAAGAGTTGCCATACATTGAATACGAAAACGGACCCAGGTCTCCAGAGAATGGAAGAAGAGACCTAAAACCTCCGTCTCTGACTGACTGTCTACATTAAATCTATATATTTTGCCCTCTTGAGATTCCTCTGAAGTCTTGTGTGTGTGTGTGTGTGTGTGTGTGTGTGTGTGTGTGTGTGTGTGTGTGTGTGTGTGTGTGTGTGTGTGTGTGTGTGCCATTTTGCATTTCATTGTTGTTCGTTCTCCGAGCTGCCTCTCCGTCACCGGGGGAGCCGGAGTGGTCGAATGGTAGAGCGTTGGACGTCTAATGCTCGGGTCGTGAGTTCGATCCCGCCTGGGGCCAAATATTTAGCTTTTTCATCGTTGCCCCGTCTTTGATATCACCCTATGTGGTGGAAAAGGACGTTAAACCCCCAAACACCCACCCCACCCACCCCTCTTCGACACCGATGCCAAGAAGGGGATGCACATGGGTCTCCAGCCAACGTGAACAGGGGCTACTCAGATAATCTACTCGAAGATGTAAAACCCCGACTGGCCCGTTAAGCCACTGCTTACTGCTGCAACCCCGCACAGAAAGAATAAACAAAGAAAAGACAATAAAAATCTGAAAGCTCTGATTGAAGAAGTGAAACCCACGTTTACGTAAGATGTGGACAATCCTGAGCAGCAAACGTAATTTTCAAATCCAACCATGGGATGTGTGGGTTTTTAAGTTGTTTCTCCATAGAGAAACAACTTTATACGATGGGGCAGATTTTGCTACGCGCAGCAGCAAGTTTCAGTAGTACAAAACAAGGCTGTGACTTTTCTCCAGACAATACATACATTCGCGCACACTGTGACGTAACGAAATTTTGCGTCATAGACACTTGACGTGCACACTATGCTGCTGCGTTCTGTTTGGCGGGAGTTGTGAGACGTGTGTGTGTGTGTGGGGGGGGGGGGGGGTATGTGTGTGTGTGTGGACGGATGTAATGATGGCTATCTCCTACAATACCTCGTTGGAGGCCTTTTTATTTTGAGATAAAATGGAAAATCACCTTCTCCAGAGCTACCTTTCACGATTTTTAACCTGCCCCATTTTCAGAAGAGTTATCGCCGATTTAAAAAAAAAAAAATCGGTCATGTTACGAATTCTTTCGAAAAATTTGTTCAAAGTCCTTCATTTTCTAGACTTTGGAAGTTCACCCAATCACACTGCCTGTATTCGTGCTACAGCTCTGTAGCTGTGACTGGTTTTGTGTAAAAAAAAATATTTCCGAGGTAGGCGTGGTTTGCACATAAGATCAAATATCTATAAAAAGACTACTGCAAATTACTTATCATCTCGGCGTTTTTGTCTAGTGTGACAACTGCACATATGACAGGAACTACTACACTATTATAGCTTTAGCATTAAGAATAACTGAACTTTTAGATAAACATAACTTTTTCAAGTTTCTGCAAGAAGCACCGGCCAAAAGAGTTCCAAATTTGCGATTTCATAAGTACAACCCAAAGTATTCTAGTCCGCGTTTCACCAGCCCTCTACATCTTCCAGACTTTATGTAAAAAAAAATAATTCAGCCAGGGAAGTCACAAAAGCAACAGGGAAATCACAAGACATGCACAAGCATCATCTGTCATAAGCTTACCACCAGTGTGAAGCTGACGTCAAACGCTTAGTTCACAGACAAAATCGGCAAGTATCGTCACTGCCTCCGACATTTCACCAGCCCTCTAGATCTTCCAGATTTCATGTGAAAAATAATTCAATCGGGGAAGCCAAAAAGCCAACAGGGAAATCACAAACTTTATATAGACATAAACAAGCTTCCTCAGACGATCGCAGTGCTAGAGGTTGACGTCAAAATGTTCAGTTCACGAAATTGACGTCATCTCTCTCTCTCTCTCTCTCTCTCTCTCTCTCTGTATGATGACCTGCCTGAGGCTGACGTGAAATGTTTAGTTCACGGAACTGACCCCCCCCCCCCCCCCCCCACACACACACACCTCTCTCTCTCTCTCTCTCTCTCTGGGGAGCCAGGGTGGCCGGATGGTAGAGCGTTGGACTTTCAATACTCGGGTCGAGAGTTCGAATCCCGGCTGGGGCCAAATATTTGTGCTGGCCTTTTTCTCGTTGCCCCGTCTTTAATATCACCCTTATCTGGTGGAAAAGGACGTTAAACTCCTAAACACCAACCCACCCACGCTCTCTCTCTGTCTCCCCCCCCCCTCTCTCTCTCTCTCTTCCCCCCCCCCCCACCCGACCCCACCCCTAGTCACGTGGCTCATCGGTCGAGGTCGTAGAGGATCTAGTGTCATTGGTAGAACTTGGAGAGGGGAGAACCGGCAACAATAACAACAAAACAGACAAAATAAAATGAAGTTTGGAGAAACAACTTTGTAGGACGGGGCCGTTCCTCCTTGTTTGTTGTTGTTGTTGCTGTTGTTGTTTTTAGGAGTGTTTTCTTGTTTGTTTGAGAGAGAGAAAAAAGAAGAAATGTAAACTTTCTGAAATGCCCCATTCCTACCATCTTTAGGCTCAAAGATCGTTCTCGTGGTGTCTAGCATAACACCACTAAGACATTATGTCAAGTACAAATACATGCACATACAGACAGGCGTGCGTTCAGCTGACTGGAGCCAAAACGCATCAGCCGGTGGCAGTGTCGCTGACGACAATCAACAAACATGGCGGACGTCGTATACAGACGGTTGAGTTTTCTTTGTTAGCACAGCCATCAAATGTCAGCGTGTTGCATTTTGAGCTCTAACAATATCGAGATTGACCATTTCGGGCGGACAGATGCAGTCACAAGCGCTAGTGTTCCAAAACAGATTTGTTCCTGTATAAAGCCTTGTATTGGTAGTAATGACTACTTTAACCATGTATGAAGCTTTGAACTGGTAGCAGTGACTACTCTAACCCTGTATAAAGCCTTGTACTGGTAGCAATGACTACTTTAACCCTGTACAAAGCCTTGTTCTGTTAGCAATGACTACTTTAACCCTGTATAAAGTCTTGTACTGGTAGCAATGACTACTTTAACTCTATAAAGTCTTGTACTGGTAGCAATGACTACTTTAACCCTGTATAAAGTCTTGTACTGGTAGCAATGACTACTTTAACTCTATAAAGTCTTGTACTGGTAGCAATGACCACTTTAACTCTGTATAAAGCCTTGTACTGGTAGCAATGACTACTTTAACCCTGTATAAAGTCTTGTACTGGTAGCAATGACTACTTTAACCTGAAGACGTGTGCGATACTTACAGCTAAAACAATTAAGGCATTTCCAAAACTGGCCCGAAATTTGCGTGTTCAATATAATAGACCGTGTGTGTGTGTGTGTGTGTGTGTGTGTGTGTGTGTGTGTGTGTGTGTGTGTGTGTGTGTGTGTGTGTGTGTGTGTGTGTGTGTGTGTGTGTTATGACACTTTCTATATCGACGGTCCTGACAGGAGTTACACACTTATTGTTGCCGGCTACAGCAGTACCGATGTCAGAGACAATGACAATGACAAATCTTTATTTTTCAACGGTAGAAGGTTTTGGCCATCGGCCAGATTCCAACCTTGCCGTTGCTAAACTACAGAAACTTAGTAAGTAAGCACGCGCACACACACACACACACACACACACACACACACACACACACACACACACACACACACACACACACACACACACACTATTATCAGTATAATCAGCATTAGAGAGAGAGAGAGAGAGAGAATCCATGTTTGTCTTCAGGTGACAGTCTCACCAGGAATCCTCCCCGCTGCAGTGGTGGCATCGCCAACATCCAGCCATTCAGTACACCTACCATAGACCACTATCAGGACAGCGATAACTGTGCGGCCACCTTTCACTCGGGCGTGTGGTACAGCAACTGTCATTATGTCACATTTCACTGTCGGTACATGTACCGACAGTCAGGGTCACTTGGCTGTCAGATCATTAGTTGGTACTCCTGGTATAACGACTACAGGTCGTACAAATATGCCAGCATACTCAAACATGCTGTATGCAGGTCGAACAAGTATGTCAGTATAATGATCAAACCGCGCAATTAAACATGCTGCATGCAGAATGCACTTTCTATGGAACCTAAGCCAGTGAATATAAACTGAGTAAACGTTACTTCACTGTTTCGGTTTCCTTATCTAGAAATTTTCTTTCACTTTGAGGTCGAGCCGGAATATCCCATATCCCTGACTGTCTAACTCAACCTTGTGCAAACCACCAGTCGGCAATACACATTTCCAACATACAATCGATCCTATGCAAGCATCTGTCACTGAACTGAACAAAACGTGAAAAGCTTCAAAAGCAATTATAAGTGGTATACACACTCTTTTTGAGGGAATAATTATGAGAACGTAAAAGCTTTGAAAGCCATCAAAGTGAAATCGGCGAGAAAAGTATGTATTTTTGTTGCGGGGTTCGGGGATCATTATGGAGATTTGCACTGAACTGGACAAATTTCAAAGACAACGAATTGACAAGCCCCCGTAGTGTAGTGGTTAGCACATCGGACCATGGAGCGGAAGACCCGGGTTCGAGTCCCAGCCGAGACAAGCGGATTTTGTATGCTAAGGTCGGCTCCTACCCAGAGCGGGTGTGTCTTGGGCCCAATGGGGAGACTTGCCTCACAGCCGAGGCTCAATCATTTCACGGGTGCGACTTTGGGGGTGCTTCCCTTCGTATGACACATCTTAGGATGCAGATGATTACACGGCCGGCATGTACTACAAATATTACAAGAAACACTCACAAAGCTTCATATTTCGTGAAAAATCGCGACAGGAAGACTCCCGCTCGAACGGGCCTAATCGTGCAAAGCGTGAACAGACTGAGCTGTGCTTGATCGGTTTCGCATTCACATCGCAATTTACATTTCCTTGAAAGCGTTAGCATGTTTGTTTGTGTCTTTAGTCGAAGTTTAGAATTTGTGTTTTTGTTTGGATTTGAGTTCATGACTGAATTGAAACCGTCTTGTCAGCATGAAAAGACGCACTTTATTCTGTCGGCGTCGTGCTCTGCCGACGTACACACTCGTTCGTCTGCTATGTACAGCCGCTGTCGACTGTCAGTTTTTACTAAGATACACGTTCAAAATATACCAATGTTGGCCCAAAAAAGGATGACAAAGCAGTTACACCCCATCAAGCTGTGGTATACCGACTCGTCTTTTGATCCAAGACGCAAATCAACCCTTCGCTAAAGCTCAGGGTTGATTTGCGTCTTGGATCAAAACACTCGTCGGTATCCCACAGCTTGATGGGGAATAACAGCTAAGACATAAACATTTACCGTCCCCTATTATACTTTGTGTACTGTCCAAAACCTTAAAACGACATGTACGTAAACACCTGTGTCTGTGTCTGTGTGTGTGTGTGTGTGTGTGTGTGTGTGTGTGTGTGTGTGTGTGTGTGATTATAAAACTCATTGTGAGAGCAGATTCACCAAGGAAAGATGAAGCCAGCAGGATATTTTCTTCTTGCAATCCTCGCTGTCATGTACCTGCAGGAGACCACGGCAAAAGGTAATTGTGGGCTAATTGTCGTATGTTAGCTAGCTTATAAAATATATATTTATTTTATTTATTTAGTTATTTAGTTAATTTTGCACAATTTATTTTGTGTGTGTGTGTGTGTGTGTGTGTGTGTGTGTGTGTGTGTGTGTGTGTGTGTGTGTGTGTGTGTGTTCAGAGGGCAGAGGTTTAATTACAAAGACCAATGAGCAGTAGTAGTGGTAGTAATAGTAAAGAATTGAATGTTCTTTACCACAACAGGAAAAAATCCTTTGTGGAAACTTGATGATGCTGGCCAGTGCTACGAGAGACGAAAGAAAGGTAGGAATCCACGTTAGAAACACCAACAATTTCGTTCTCGATTCGATTAGTTTCGTTTCAGTCTTTTCGGACTGTAAATATTGATTATATGTAATGAAGACATTTTTTTTCTAGTTTGACACAATCTTAGATGTATAACAGATGAACGCAAAACCTTTTCACGTGAAGGTTAAAAATGGTTATTTTAAAAGTTTGGGCTTGTTCTGTCAAGGTTAAAATAAGTATATTCGCATTACATGGAGGGGATAATACCTCCAAAGCTGTTTACCGAAAGAGGTCATGCTCGGTTATTTGGGGATGAAAGCCGTTTTCTTAACTTTTCGGCATCTATTGATCTAGTATTTGAGAAATACAGCTTTTTCTCAAGCGCGATACTTTTCTTGTACGATCGCTGATTACGAATTTCTATAAATAGACCAGCCCAGTCAATCGCTTCGCTCTATACTTGAGACAACATTAAAGCAACGCGAGGCTTCACGCTGGTCTGTCGTGTTATCGTATCTTGATATACACTACTGTTTTGAAGCAGCGAGTCTAGGCCCCATGGGCTTGTCTTCACGAGTCAAGACCTAGATCTTGCGGCGGGACTGATTTCGCTGAGCTTGCCCACCCCTTTCTCTCTGTCATTGTTTATGCGTCCATCGGTCCATTCACCTTTGGGGAGCCGGGGTGGTCGAATGGTAGAGCGTTGGACTTCTAATGCTCGGGTCGTGAGTTCGATCCCGGCTGGGGCCAAATATTTGTGCTGGCTTTTTCATCGTTGCCCCGTCTTTGATATCACCCTATGTGGTGGAAAAGGACGTTAAACCCCCAAACACCCACCCACCCATTCACCTTTCTTTGCTCTGTTTGTTTTACCTAGTTGTAAATGATAAGTTAGCATGTAGGTGCAGCGTCTCTTGTGTGCCATACGTTTTTACCGCCCAGTAAGGCAGTGTGGAACATTTGTTCAATATTAGATTCTTGTTTCTTTCAATTAGCCGCGAATTAGTCTTTGTTGCTTGCCCGACGTAAAACCCTAAAAACTCACTCCCCCAAAGCCTATTTTACAGCTCTGTAAACTTGTAATGTTGCTATCGATCCATGCAACTTCTGCCAGCTGCCAGATAGTAGAGTTTACCGCTAGAGGCAAACCGCTATGGCGCATCGTGCCACAGTCGTAAATTAAGCGGGACCCCGCCTGCGTTGGACCTGAGCGAGACGGTAGTCCTGTATTCTGGCTCATATCTTTAGTAACGATGGTCCGGAATAGACTCTAATTTTGCACAGATTTTCACGGTTGTTGTCACGGCAACTGGTACAGGTGGATGTGTGAGCATGTAGCAGTTAGCACGTGTGCTTTTACCTGAAGTGTTCTCTGTGTCTTTGATCAGACGCCAACGTAATGAGTTGTGAGGCGGGGGGTCGTCTGATCGAGCAGGTCAGCAGCCTCGAACAGACTGTAGCCGAGATGCAGACCACGATCAGCAACCAGACGGACGTCATTGCTAAGATGCAGGCGGATCTGGAGGAGAAAAAGGCAACAGGTACCGCCCCCCGCCCCAACACACACACACACACACACACACACCCCATTGTCCCTCCCCCCCCCCCCTTTTTTTTTTTTTTTTTTTGCCGAAGGGGAAAATGTCACTTTTTGTTGTTGTTAGTTTCTTGCTGTTTTTCGTGTATGGTCCCCTCGGCTTGCTTCCTGCGGGAGAAGCACATCGTCTCGGTGGAGCGCCAAGCAACATACCTTTTTTTTGGTTGTTTGTTTGGTTGGTTGGTTGGGTTGTTTTTGTTTTTTTGGGGTTTTTTTTTTTTGTTTGTTTGTTTTTTTTGTTTGTTTTTTTTTTTTTTTTGGGGGGGGGGGGGGGGTTGGGGGAGAAATCTGGAAGACCGGAACAGAAACCCTCGATAAGCAGCCCGTATTTATTATTAGCGCCTGGATCATTATTTAGCGATTAAACCACTTCACTCTGTTACCGCCTGGATCATTATTTAGCGATTAAACCACTTCACTCTGTTACCGAGGAGTATTAAATATTTTGGTCCATGACATAAATCATCCCCCATTAGGCGAAGGAGATGATGGCATTGTGTAACCGGTAACAGAGAGATTCATGTGGTTTAATAGTTTTTGTTGTTTTAGGGAAGTTTGTGTTGTACTTTAGCTCTTAAACCAGTTTTGGAGGGTGGGTGGGTAGGTGGGTGTTTGGGGGTTTAACGTCCTTTTCTACCACAAACGGGTGATATCAAAGACGGGGCAACGATGAAAAGGCAGCACAAATATTTGGCCCCAGCCAGGATTCGAACTCAGCATCCGAGCACTGGAAGTGAAGGCGTCAGATATAAGATGATAGCAGTTCACTCACAAATCATAGATAAACATTCCACCGATACCTGATAAAAACCGTGAATGAAAGGAGCTTGCTGTCAAAGGGAAACGGGGCTCACTCACCACCGCTGAAACTGTCTATGATTTCTGTAAGCACTGCTTGTTGGGTAAATGTTGCTGTCAATCTAAACCGAACAACGAATTCATGAGGGTACAATGATCGAAATAACAACGATTCAGTGGCTGAAGCCGAAAGGGAAGACATTCTGCATGCTCACAGTGAGCGCGCGCGGACTTGTCAGTTTCATTTCCCGCTCGACCTATGCTAAAGCACAGTAGCGAACGCAGTTACATAATCCGTACATGTCGAATATCAAGAAAGTCAAAGTAAAGCAAAACATATTAAGTACCCCTGAGTAATGCTACGTTAACTCTGTCTATAGACGTGCGTTTAAAGCGCCATCTTTTCTCTATGTCAAGCGGGGCAAAACATAATGCATTGTGAGCGTAATGATATTTGTATTTGCATATGCAAATTGTTTTCGTTAATTTTGTTAATTGTCCTAGTCATTTCCCGCACAGTAACCCATAAGAGACTTTAAAGGAAAAAGGTCGCGTTAACGCGTTGGATGATAAGAACGATGATAAATACAATGGATGTCTTCTTGTGTGTGTTCATTCTTAGCAGATCTGCCTGCGGACTGTGAAGAAGTACGGGCATATGACCAGAACGATGGCGTCCATACCTTGGCCGTTGACGGCGTCCAGATTGAGGTGTACTGTGATCAGACGACAGACGGAGGCGGGTGGACGGTAAGATTAACGGAGGAACGATACATAAAGACCACTAGCGTCAGCGGCCTAATGTAAATCATGTTTTTGGTATGACACATACAATGACTGGAAAGAAAGAACATGAAATGTGTATTACGGAATTCCTCAGATACACATCTTCATTTTACTTCTAGCATACTTGCAGTCAAACACGCTTAAGTCGAATGCGCAGGTGGGCCTCGAAAGTTAAGCGAGGTGCAGCCTTTCACCGCCGGATTCGGTTTGGAAACTGACAGTTTCTTTCCCCTGGTCAGCACGAGCTTAATACTATAATCAAACGTAGTGAACACGCTCGTGTAAACTGACATGTCAGCGAATCTCTATAGATAGTTTGTTATTTTCGTCCGCTTGAGTTCAGTTTCAGTTCAGAGTTTTGGCTTGAACTGTGAGGACCAGAACAATGACCGTATATTTGGCTCAAGTCAGGATTTGAACTTACGACCCAAATATTGATAGTCACATGCTCTGTAACATCTCTGCTATCATGTGTAGTGTCATCGTTAACGTGTGTTCCAGGTGATATAAACACATAATTATGTAGTGACATCGTAGTTTAACGTGTGTTTTAGGTGATACGAACACGTGATACAAAGACATGTGTAGTGTCATTGTTAACGTGTGTTCCAGGTGATACAAAGACGTATTGACGGGTCCGTGAGCTTCGATCGGAACTGGACGGATTATGAAGAAGGGTTTGGAGAATTGCGGGGAGAGTTCTGGCTGGGTTAGTAATATACAATGATAGCATGAAAAAAAGTGAAAATATCAGCTTTATTTTCTTTTAGATGAGTGCTTTAACAATGTAATCATAGGCAATACTGAATCCTGTCTAGTTTACTGAGTAATGGATTAACTGATTGATTACATTTTGCACAATATACTTTCGAGTGGGGAGGCGGTGTCAAAGCGATAAACATCTTTCTTGATTAGTCAAAACCAGAAATGCTCCATATGACACGATTTTAGTTTTTGAGCGTGTTTATATTATGAAGCTTTCCTTATACGATGTATGTGTTTTAAAACGACCACAATAATGATCGAGAATTATGTACTGTCTAGTATACCCTTGGTTCACCACTTTTTATTGTAGGCGTGATGCAGTAGTCCTGAAGGCGGCCAGTAGATACCATGAATATCTAATGAGTTTATCCTTTGTCAGGTTTATCCAACATACACCGTCTGACATCCGGTGGTGACTACAGTCTTCGTGTGGACCTAACTGACTGGGACAACGCCACGGCCTACGCGCTGTACGACACTTTCTATATCGACGGTTCTGACCAGTACTACAGACTTCATGTTGCCGGCTACAGCGGCACTGCTGGTGTGTGTGTGTGTGTGTGTGTGTGTGTGTGTGTGTGTGTGTGTGTGTGTGTGTGTGTGTGTGTGTGTGTAAGAGAGACTAAGAGAGAGACTAAGAGAGAGAGAAAGTGTGTGTGTGTGTGTGTGTGTGTGTGTGTGTGTGTGTGTGTGTGTGTGTGTGTGAGAGAGAGAGAGAGTGTGTGTGTGTGTGTGTGTGTGTGTAAGAGACACTAAGAGAGAGAGAGAGAGAGAAAGTGTGTGTGTGTGTGTGTGTGTGTGTGTCAGACAGAGAGAGAGAGAGAGAGTGTGTGTGTGTGTGTGTGTGTGTGTGTGTGTGTGTGTGTGAGAGAGAGAGAGAGAGAGAGAGAGAGAGAGAGAGAGTGTGTGTGTAAGAGAGACTAAGAGAGAGAGAGAGAGAGAGTGTGTGTGTGTGTGTGTGTGTGTGTGTGTGTGTGTGTGTGTGTGTGTGTGTGTGTGTGTGAGAGAGAGAGAGAGAGAGAGAGAGAGAGAGGGAGAGAGTGTGTGTGTGTGTGTAAGAGAGACTAAGAGAGAGAGAGAGAGAGTGTGTGTGTGTGTGTGTGTGTGTGTGAGAGAGAGAGAGAGAGAGTACAGTCCAAGCTGTATCATCAATATCCGTCTTCAGGTGACTGTCTCATCAAGTCGGCTACCGGAGTGGAAGGACACATCCACAACAACCAGCCGTTCAGTACACCAGACAATGACCACGATCAGTTCAGCACTAACTGTGCGGCCAGGTTTCACTCCGGCTGGTGGTACAACGGGTGTCATAATGCCCACCTCAATGGGCAGTACGGACAGTCCGGGTCACGTGGCTATCAATACATCATCTGGTTCTCCTGGCATAACGACTGGAGATCATACAAACATGCCAGCATGATGATCAAACCGCGTCATTAACTATCATGTACGAAGAATTTTCTTCCTGTACGTACAACCTGTGAACTGCACACTAATTGAGACATACGTCACATGATGCGGGTCTCTCTAACTAATTACCGGACTTTCTGTCATGCCTGAAAGAGTCTGACTAATTAATCTTTGTATAATATTTTTTTTTTAATGGAGAAATTCCGACAGCCGATTGGCTAATGACTCACCTGCAAATAATGAAATCAAACTCGTAATCACTAACGCCATAATTATGCTAAAAGGGTCCAGATGTCTATCCGATCCGTAACGCTTAGGCCCTTGTACCAAATGACGCAATCAGCGTACGATATCACTGACAGTTAGTGTTCGGTTTGAGCCAGATGCATGAAACAAGATGCACACTAGCCTGAGGCTGTTAGCTCTATAGTCTCAAACTGATTACGCCGGGACTATCATCAGGCGTGCATCAACGTTTAATCCCTAAATCAGTCGTAAACTCATCTCAGTCTTCGTTCATGTACCTCGTACTAATCGTTTAGTCTCAGATTTGTCGAGCTTAGGGCCGATTGCATGGAAAAACGTCTACCGTGATGTCGGTAAACTGCTACCGCTCCGGTAGCTACCGGCGGGTAATTTTGTTATCAAGTTTGGATTGCATGAGTCGTTTTCGGAGCGGCGTTTTTCCGGAAACGTGTACAGTCCCATCGCAAAAACATCGTGGACACTACCGGGCCACTTTGCCACGACATTGACCAGTATCAGATCTGCGTCACACACCACCTGCAAAATGAAAATAATTGCTTACTTTTCCGTGACTACTAAAAAAGAAATCTACACCTGGGAGCGTAGTTTGCAAAACGCAGATTGAAATCGTTACAACTTGAGCCGTAAAATCAGTGTTCCACCCGTAGTGTGTGTGTGTGTGTGTGTGTGTGTGTGTGTGTGTGTGTGTGTGTGTGTGGCTCTCTCTCTCTCTCACACACACACACACACACACACACCCGGTCCACACACACACACACACACACACACAGTCACTGGGTTTCTCGCTTTCTTTCATTACTTTATAGAAATAAATCTCGGAATAAGGAATGATTATAAATAAATAGCCTGTACTTGCTTGCATATTCTTGATAATTCTTTCTGTTAACAAACTCATGCTCGTTTGTGGTGGGTGCTTGGATCCGCACGTGTGTACCATCTATACACCCGATCACTCCAGGAAATCCCCTCATCTGGAAGAATTTCTGTTTGGTGCGATCTGCCTCCCTTTGTTTTGGAAATGTTATCCACTGTGGTACCCACTGCAAGAAGGCCTCGGTAACTCTGTGTATTGTTCGGCAAGCTGTCGAACGGTGAACGACAACCAACTCGCCGCACACGTCTTGAAAACATCCGGACGCGTAAAATCGGAGCGTTAACAGTACCTGTAATGCTGGCGGCAAAGCGCCTTTCCGATTGGGGTGTTCTATGTCATCTTTCAGCTCATCTGTCATTTGTACTATGTCCACTCGTCGAAATCTGAACTTAAAAAACAGTTCGACGTCATCATATCTATCCAGCGGATGCAATCGGTCCCGGAAAATGCGGTTTCTTCGTATTTGTCGCCTGCGGTGATTTGCAATAACTATGTGCGCGGCCATATTTACCAGCTTCATGATAAGAGTTACGGGGGCTGAGAGGTGCCTGTAAATTTACCGGAGGATAAGGGCCTCCGATAAGCCTACCGCCGACTCATGCAACCCGAGTAATCGGGATTTCCCCAGATTTACCGGCGGATAGGCTATCCCAGCTACGGTAGCGGGTTACCGGCAGCCCATGCTCTTCGTATCTCTGGCCCCTGACGATTGAAATGACTTGCGTTCTCTACGTCAACATGCTTGATGTCATTTGCTTCGTCATCCGTCTTAGTTGTCTGTGTCATTGTAACTCGTGAACCAAGCCAAAGGTAGCTCTTGGCTTGGCGTGCCTCTACAGAACCGGTAGGAAACGGGAAATTTGTTCGACTCAAAAGGATATCTGTTGTAAAACAAAAGAACAGTCTAGAAAGGTCAAGAATAACGTAGCGTTTACGACAAGAATACTGTGGCAGTAAAACGGACTGTGAATAAATCGCAGCAAGGGCTTTTGTTGCGTTCGAGAGGCTAGCCGACACTTTTTCCTCGCCATGTTTGATTGCGTACTGACAACATCACATGGCGTCTACGCGGCAAACAAAAGTGAAGCAGACGACACAATCTACGTAGGCAGACGAAATGCTCTAAGTCTGCTGCGGTATAAGACTCATCTGCCAGATCTTCAGCGCGGTACACCTTCTGTAGCCATGCTAGAAATCTAGCTAAAATTGTTGTTTGAACCGACACATACAAAAAGAAAAAGTGATCATTCCACTTGTAGTCAGGCAGTGAGGTAGTAGTGAGGTATCATACAATGAAATTCGAATAATGAGTTACAATCACAGATGCCATTACTTTAAAACAAAATGTATACTGTGTTTACGTGGATGCACTGTGTGATCAGAGTCTTCTCTCCATGTGCAGGTCAGACGCGAAACCTGGCGTCGTAGCGGATCTAGTCTTTGGTCCGTCGGAGTTACATGTAATATCCGTTAGGTTGACTGTTGCTTGCAAAGAAACAAACCTAAATTTATCGACGATGATAAAGATGACATTTTTTCTGAGTTGAATTTCGAGATTCGTGTATTTATTGTTGGTGTTTGGGTGAGCTTGGAGGTGTTTTGTTTGTTTGTTGTTTTGTATGTGTATCAGACAATACAGTTATATTCAGAGAATACACAATTCACAGAACGTTTTCACACAAAACATTCAAGTTGCACGACTGTTGGTACAACACTCTCCGCCCAGTGTGTTCACTTTGTCACTGAGTACACTTCTGTAGGCTCAATGCCAGCATTTGAGATGCTATCGCTGTGGAGGTGTCTAGGTGGTGCGAGACTGACACCACAAAAACAGCTCAAAATGATCTGTGAGCATTAAAATCACAAAGAATAGATTGTCCCTAATTGTGGCATCTAGTGACACGTCAGGTTATGGCTAGCTGTTGATGTTTCAGCCATGTGATCAGTGCTTCGGTGTGTGTGATGGGCGCATTTCCTTCGGTCTGCATGAACTTATAAAAGCTCTCTCTCTCACTCTCTCTCTCTCTCTCTCACACACACACACACACACACACACACACACACACACACACACACACAGGTGCTGACCTAGAAATGTTTTCTTACACTAATAAGAAATTAAAAAGTAAATAAAACGCTTCAACACTTTGCTTACACAACAAACATAATGCATAGTACATGTAGTCATATTCCCCATCTTTATTGTGAAGGATTGATGTCACAATTCATGCATGCACATTTTCCTACAATCGGTATGCTTCCACAATTCATACAATTATATTTTGTTCATGACAACAGCCCTGGAAGGTAAAACAAAAATCAAACAGAACCAGCAGCAATAGAACTGCAATTCCTACTGCCTGCACAACAAAAGTAACTGCCAGATCACAATACATCATGAATCGTATGGCTCAACACACACATAGAGGTGGCAACAGAAAAATCAGACATGCATGCTTAGTAATGCTATTTGTATTTGTCATTTTGTTATTCTGTCTCCTACAGTCTGTGTATTTGAAAATATGGAATTAAGCTTGCCTTCCATATTTATTTTACTGGTATATTCTCCTACTGTGTATTCGACAGAGACACAAGAACCATGTCCCCAGCACATCATACAACTCTTATTATGCTGACAGGAGCAACTGGTCCTCTTTATTCAAACTGACATTTGTTTTCCTCAGTCTGTTGGTCAAACAATTTGTCTAGACATTGACATAAGTTAAACCAAAGCAGCACAGTTCACTGATTGTTTTCCTTACATGCTACAAGCTATAAACTGATCACAGCAACGTTGGGAGTGGAAGAGGGAGGGGGTGGAGGAGGGGAAGGGGGGGGGGGTGGTGGTTGGTGGGGTGGGGGTGGCAGTGCTCCTTGCTCAAAACCAACAACAGGGGTTGGGGGGTTGTTTATATCATACAGTATGGTATACAAGAGGTCCCACCAATGTCAAACAGGCACTTTGAAGACTGTTCAAAGTGTTATGTATCAGTCAATGTTTACCACTGCATTTCTTCTTGTTTGTCTGATATGTGGCAGTTTTTAGGTGACTCTACTGAGAAAACATACAAGCATCCTGACAGATCAGATGTTAGATCAGTTTTAGGAGAAAACATTCACATGTAAACAATGCCAACACTAACAGAAAATAACAAAGAGCACCAGAACACAACAGGCTCTTCCACACATGACACCATACCTTCCTTGAGACATCAGTGTCACTGTCGCCACACTTTCCCATCATCTTTCTCAGCAGCAGCTTTTTCTTACACTGTCGATGTCACTGTCAGCTACTCTTTCACATTCTGGAGGTGACTGATAACCTAAAGTTGGTAAAAGACAGAAAGTTCTGGTAAACTGTCACTAAAAATAGTCTACATCTCAACTCACGCTAGTCCTGGTGACCCTTTCTTTACGAGGATGTGGAGGCCACGAACACGCATGGGTAGCCCTGAGTTATGGCTGCCCAACAAGATCGCTGACAAATTTTTACCCTGGGAAAATGGGTTCATTCATTTGGAAGACAAACGTTGTCACAAAGAAACTCGCATCTCGTTCAAATTAGAATCTTCTCGATTCTTCTATAAATCTTGATATTCTGCACTTTCTTTACGTTAAGTGATATTATTGAAATTAGCAATTGGTAATAAACAGTTCAGAAACACAACTTTTATTCTTCGAGATTTTTGGGGGGTCAACTTTCTTGTTTTCGTTCATGCGCTTGTCGTTTTTGCTGTGCGTTTTTTGACTATTGTAAGTTGGCTTGCGCGGCTTTAAGCCCTAAAAACTCACTCTCCCTGACTATTGTAAGTATAGTAATGTTGGCTCATGAAAGCTCTACCCGGACGATGATGCGTTGATCAATACACAGCCGCCCTAACACCGCCACCCTTTGCTGGGAACAGGATGTGTATAGGTGTGTGTGGCACAGATCGTGCTACAGATACAGAGATCATTTCAGCAGCCACTGGTACACAAGGTAAACAATACACACGTGTTACTGCGTGATAACACTAGACTTGTGTGTCGGCGTTATCCAAACTCCATCTCTTGTTGAACCGGACATGTGAAGCTGATAGAGAGAAGGTGGTGAATCCTGTAACCATAACGTGAAAATGGAAGTTTCAATCAGTTTTACCGGTCGCTACTGAAAATGTAAATTTGACTGGTTACATTTTTGTTGGGAAACAAAGTTTTCAACGGTAGCAGAGAATGACAAAGAAAAGGATCATGGTTGTGTGTTCATATCGGCTTTTCTTCAGTTTCAGTAAATGCTGCTTGAACACACACACACACACAATGCGCGCACACATGCACGCACGCACGCGCGCGCACACACACACACACACACACCACTACGATGTGGGAGAAACAATACTGCATGTTTACTTCATTTTGCTTTTACTTTCCATTTCCATTGTTTTCACTCGACTCAAGTTGTTCACTTCATGCTATGGGACTTGCCGTGTGTGTGTGTGTGTGTGTGTGTGTGTGTGTGTTACGTGTAGAAATGTGTTGGAGAGCCCGTCGTCTTATCGAGGTGAATCGATGACACACAGGCGAACACTTCCTCACGTAGCGAGTTCTTGTGGACCGCACGTTCTCTCTTCACTCACAGAAGACACGTGAGCGCGTAGAAAAGTTATAACCGTGTGGAGTTTATTACAGCACTTCTCTGGTGTTGCACAGCACTTTCAAGCTTCGCAGATACAAGCTTCTCTCGTGCACACACACACACACACACACACACACACACACACACACACACGCAAACATCTCAGGGCCTTATATACAGACACAGCATTCCAGCACATTCCGATCATCTAATACAGAATAACCAATCAAAAATCAGAACGTGAATCACCTTATTATTATTTCAAAACTAAAGAAGAATCCAGAATAATCAAGCACCTGCCCGCCGAACCCAGGCGCGTTATATAACACCTTCTAATCGTAAACAGGTCATAGCAAAGCGATTTGCACGAAAATTGCGATCGACTCAGCCCTAGGCCCTAAGTGCATACCTTTCGCCCGAGGGGAAAATAGCTACAATCAAAACAAGG
The DNA here is from genome assembly GCA_018292915.2 of Batillaria attramentaria. Taxonomy (NCBI): domain Eukaryota; kingdom Metazoa; phylum Mollusca; class Gastropoda; family Batillariidae; genus Batillaria; species Batillaria attramentaria. The sequence goes on along the minus strand of JACVVK020000536.1, from coordinate 131,181 downwards.
TCACCATTTCTCGAATACTCGTGAAAACAATAGAAGCTTCTGGATCACGGGAAACACATTTCCAGTACTAAACCAGAAAATGAACTAAACATAGCAACTTCTGTCTCAAAAAGACTACAAAAACATTGCTGCTCGCGTTACAAAATAATCCTTATCGCCCATTGGTCAGTTTCTCGAACGCTTATCCTCCGGGAAAATGGCGACTTTGCTGAGGTTCGGCTTCTCTTCAACTTCTAACAAGAACTCGATTCAACCAGCAGACTACTGTACCGGAGTCAAGTGACGGAAATAACAAGAAGTGTTTCCAAGAAAAATGGAGACAAGACTTTCCATGGCTGTTAGTCACTGGGGACAAAGCATTGCTGTGTAAAATTTGCGTCAAGTCGCCCTTGAGTACGAAGCAAAATATTTTCGTTGGCCCAGGTTCCAGGAACTATCAACGACACAAGTGAAATAAGGAGTATTTACCCCCAGGAAAAATGTTTGGGGGTCTGAAAACCCCCAACATTTTTCTACGGGGGTATGAAAACTCCCTTGAATATCTGGTGGAGGTATGAAAACTCCTAGTCATTTTATGGATCTGAAACTCTGTGCTACTGCCAGCTCTGCTCGACTGGTGATATCGCTCACTGTAACTGGACTCTGATTTCAAACACAAAGCCTTCCCGTCAACGTCGAAATGCGCAGCCAGTCGATGCATTGATGGAGCCAGAGGCGCACTCCCCACTGACAGACACACCACTACCATCCACATCGAGAGAGGTGCCATCATCCGCTACACAAACAGAAGAACCAGTGCCGAATACGTCAGCTGAGGAAGAACTACCTCCTACAGTTTCAAAACAGTGGCCACTTTCAACATCAGCTGATGTTCATCCCCAAGAAGGAGACTATGTTGCAGCAGTGTACCAAAATGACTAGTACATTGGAAAAGTTCTCCAAATCGATGAAGAAAATGATGACTGTTTTGTTTATTTCATGGAGAAGACATCTAAAACCAAAAACATGGTTTTCAAATGGCCATGAAAACCAGATGAAATCTGGGTTTGCTTCAGTGACATTCTTTTTGTCCTTCAGGAACCAAAGAGAATTGGGTGCGCATTCCAACTCACAGAAGAAGATGAACAGCTGATGGCAAACTTGTTCTAAAACATTTAAAATAGCTCAACCTTTCACACGAGTCTTTGCCTGACTATATGAACAGTTGCATAGCCCATCAGTCCAGCAGCAGGACACCCACAGTCGCCACAGCGATTATTATCGTAGTCCTAAACCCAAAGTTCTACGCCCCTGATGAAAACCACGATTTGATGGATCACGTGGTTGTTTGCAACCCATACGAGAGAGGGAGGTCATGGGAGGCCCTGAAGCAGCAGTTTTCAGAGCATCCCACCAGCATCCCACCCTTTTTAGGCGAACAAGCCAGTCTCTTAGAGACCGCACTCACCTGCTCATGGCCGAGAGAAAGGCCAAAGTTCAGGAGCAGGAGAAGGCGTAAGTTTTAATTTATGTCACTGTTTATTCATATTAAAAGAAAGATACAATTCTTTGTAAATGAAAAAGAAATACTCACAAACGAATGAAAGTTTATGATTGAATAAATGGAGCAGCTGGGCCACATTAATTTTTTTTTTAAATGCTGATATAAACTGGATGTACAAGTTCAATTTGAAATTCCAGAATGGAGCACAGAAAAGCAATTCATTCACATTTAAATCTTTTTAAAGGGGACATCCGCGACAGTGCAAAACATTTTGCTTGACTGAATTTGGCATTGTACTTTTATGTGGAGACTGTGTTTTGCGTATGAGAAGAGGAAGCAAGCACATGAGTACCCACTGTCCCTGTAGTGTTAACAAGTTGAAGATGCTGTAGGTGCCATGGCAAAAAGTAAACTTCTTTTAAATTTTGTTTTCAGTTCCGGCATTGAAGGGCCTGAAAGAACTGAGTTTGGGGTGGCAGTTGACGAGGCCCTCCTCCTGAAAAAGGAGGAAGAGGAGGCAGGAGTTGCCGGAAAGAGGGCAGCTGCTGTTGTTGCTGCTGACAATAACATTCTTGAGGCTGCTGAGGCACTGGGAAACATGGAAAAATGTGCGAAAGTCTTTGCACCTGCAGGGAAAAGAGTTATTTAGGGCTCAACGCAGCGCAAGCAACAAAGACTATTTCGCGGCTAACCCGAGTCCCTTCTTGCCAGGTCTTTTAAAACATAAAAAATGCTCAGCTTAAAACAAGATATAAATATATACTAAAAATTTGTGAGACTTAAAGCAGATGAATACGAGAGTAATTTCTTCCAGGTCTGTAATAAATATTGAATGGACTGCAGGGAAAACAGTACCTGTCGCAGTCCGGTAAAAAGATAGCGGCCAAGTCGGTGAAAAGGGTCAACTGTTCAAGTGCCGCTTTAAGTATACCGACAAATTCTCGGAGGAAAAACAACAGCAACTTTTTGATGCCTTCTATGAACTGAACAGTCACGAAAGGCAGAAAGACTTTGTTTGTGCCAACGTGACCCAGAAAAACACGGCAACCCTTCTCGACGAGGCGACCAAACAACCGAAAATGAAAAAAACGCCGAGTAAGCCGCGCCTTCACCTTCAACATTGACGGCTAAATCCATCGGGTCTTTAAGAACTTTTTTCTTGCAACACTAGCCCTCGGTGAGACAAACGTTGACCACGCCATGAAACACAGCTGCGGGGGAGTCTTCACTGGCAGTGGCCAACAACAACGAGGTAAACGCCGGCCATCGCACAACAAATACAGCGATGATGCGGTCAACAGAGCAAAGGAACACATCGCTTCCTTCCCCGTTGTGGAGTCACACTACACTCGGAGATAGAGAGAAGGGCGCAGTGGGAGGAAGAGGAGAGAAAGATCACGGTTAAGGAAATTGAAGCTAGTAAAGACACTATGAATAAAATGTTTGAAGTAATGATGAGTTAGTTAGTTAGTTAATTATTTCCAATCATATCCCGTTGTGGAGTCACACTACACTCGGAGATAGAGAGAAGGGCGCAGTGGGAGGAAGAGGAGAGAAAGATCACGGTTAAGGAAATTGAAGCTAGTAAAGACACTATGAATAAAATGTTTGAAGTAATGATGAGTTAGTTAGTTAGTTAATTATTTCGGGCTTAACGCCGCGCAAGCAACAAAGACTATTTCGCGGCTAGCACAGTCCCATCCTGCCAGGTCCTTTAGAACATAAAAGGGTTAGCTTAAAACATGATGTAAATATATTATTAAAAATTTGTGAGACTTAAATGAGATCCTGCTCAAGATTGTATTCTTCCAGACTAAAAACAATATCACAGATTATGTTAGGCTGAAAGACTATATTTTATAAAAGAGGTTGACTTCTTTCAAGAAATTGAAGATGTCGTCAGGGGGGACGTCCCTGAACAACACCTTCAATGAGTCAACAGAATAAAACTTGTCACGAGTCTCGGCAAGATCTATGCACGAGATCAAGAAGTGCTGAACGGTAAAAGGTGCATCACACGGGACACACCAGGGGGGATCTTCCCCTTTCAGCAGATGGAAGTAATGATGATGATGACCAAAAGAAATAGTGTAACTTCCCTGTGACTTCAGCTCCAGTGGAGAAGTTCACTGCTTCAGAAATTGAACACATACATATTTGTCATGCACATAAAAGAAAATCATATCCACTAGTTGTGGAAAGTTTTTTTTTTCTTTTTTTTTTTCTTTCTTTTATTGAATTACTTAAATGGAATTTCCATGTCAGTTAAAAACATTGTTTGAATAAATGTTCAAAATGTTTGAGCATTGTTGATCTCTTCATTTCCAGTCTTTCACACTAGTTTCAGCAACACGTGCACATGATAGCGTATTACACTGACAGAACAAAAAGGAATTGTATGTAATATAGCACCAAATAGACTGGCTTATCAGGATAAGTTGCTGCATGTGTGCTTCCTTTCTGGACCAAGGGGGGGGGGGAAGGGGGGGGGGAGTTTAACGTCCTTTTCCACCACGTAAGGGTGATTTCAAAGGGTGGGTGGGGGTGGGTGTTTTGGGAGTTTAACGCCCTTTTCCACCACGTAAGGGTGATATCAAAGACGGGGCAACGAAAAAGACCAGCACAAATATTTGGCCCCAGCCGGGATTCGAACTCACGACCCGAGCACTGAAAGTCCAAAGCTCTACCATTCCGAATGAGATTTGTCTCATGCTGGGGCTGAAGATGTCAACACCAAAGAGGTATGTCAGATGCTGCTGTGGACACCACACGCCTCCTTCATGCCTATGTTCTGCTGTACTTTGGGTTCCTGAGAGGAGAGGAACAGAAGGAATTTGAGCCTCAGTTCAACGCTGTCTTGAAACATCGCAGTGTGAGTGTTGAATCCAAGAAACGCATTGCTGAGATGCATCAAGAGCTGCGACATAAAAAGATGACCAAGGAGGGATGTGACAGAAAGGTGCGCATACAGGAGAAACTCTTCCACCTGGGGGGGGGGGGGGGGGGGGGGGCATGTTCAGATGATTCTGGATCTCTATGTTGCTGTGCTTCCATTGCTGGAAGCATACACTGTGCTACTTGAGAGCAAAGAGCCACTCATCCATAAGCTTCTGGACCAGCAAGAAAAGCTGATCAGAGAATTTCTGGTGTGCTTCCTGATGCCTGAGGCCTTCAACGACTTGTCAATCAAGAAGATCTGTGAGCTTGACTTGGCCAAGAATCTGCAGCCAAAGAGTGATTTCTTCCTGGGAAGAGCAAGAGAGTTTGTGTCCATGCATCCAAAGTCAGCCACAGTGAGAACATTCCTGGAGCAGACAAAGAATGCATACCTGACGTGTGCAGCTTACCTGCTGAAGAGAATGCCATTCTTACAGTGTGCACAGGCCATAGACCCCATCTGCAGAGGCCACTCACCAGTATTGAGAAAGATGGAGAAGCTTGGTGATCTCATGTCTGTACTTTTGACAGAGGAAGAAAGGCAGACATACAGCAGAGAGGTCAGATCCTACAATGTTGACTAGCAGCTTGGGACAGCAGATGAAGAGGTGAACTTGGATGTTTGGTGGCTCAGTGTGCAGAAGACTGGCAGGTACCCATGTCTGTCAAAAGTGACTCTAGCTGTTTGCGGCTGTTTCCATGGCCCACAGGTGGAGGCAGCATTCAGTTCCATGGGAGATATCATAGATGAAAAGTGTGCCAGCATGAAGGTGGACATCTACAGCAGTATTCAGTCTTTTACTTTAAGTGGAAGAACATCAGCACCAGCCCTGTGGACAAGGACTTGTGCAGGAATATCATGGCCTCCTGGAGGACTTATAATGCCTGCCTTGCCTCCCAGAAGGAAGCCACTGCAGCTGTTGCAGACACCCTAAAAGCGCCTGCCCCAGCTTCTGCTGCAACCAAAAGAAAGTATAGTAGCATGATGGACTTTGTGAGCAAGAAGGCCCGGCTGGATCATGCAGCATCGCAGACAAAAGACACGTGCTAAGAAGACGTTTCAGTTTGGGGGGTGCCTGATCATCAGCCAGCATGTGTATGTGTTTAACTGTGTGCCTCAGGTGACTTTCCCTGTCTCTGGGGGTCCATATGTTAGCACTTAGGCAAGCCAGTTAACTGGCTCATCTACTGCCACCATGGATTCCTAAAAGAGACATGCTGACACCATGCTGTCAGCAAGTCTACGCACTAAATCGGGTGACTGAAATTTTCATTGATTTTTGAAATTTTGTACTGGGAGCCCTGCATTCGGCTATCCCGGCTCCTCCCTTTCTGGACCAAACTGATTTGGGGAATCATGGCAAGTCCATTTTTGGAGAGTCTATATTTTATAAAATAAGTAAAGTACAACTTTCCAGACACTGAAGATGCTGACGGGGGGGGGGGGGGGGGAGTTTTTAAGGCTTAACGCCGCACAAGCCACAAAGACTAATTTGCGGCTAAGTGTGTCTGCACTAGCTGTCAAGGGGAACATCCCTGAACAACACCTTCAGTGAACTAGCACATTAATGTCTGGCAAAAAATCCCGACAAGATCCACGCACGAGATTTTAAAAAAAAAAAAAAAAAAAAAGCTTCACTGTGAATGGCAAGCAGTCCAGAACACACCGGACATAAAAATAATAGATCAGAAGTTTCCTGAAAGCGGTCACAGTCAGATGGAATGTGGCAGTATGCATGCTTGCACAGAGCGCAGCAGGAGAGGTGTGAAGATCCATCACCCTGACCAGTGGATCACAGTGATTCAGTGTGCCAAAGACGCAGATCCCTACACTGTGGTGACCTTAGAACATGAGGTATTATGACTTCAAGAAGCTGGCCAGAAACACCATGCGCACCAGAAAACAACAGCTGGCTGACATTCCAGTGGATAAAGATGACCAAGGTTGACAATGACACTGTCTACTTCAAGTACAGTCCGTTAGTTCGGGCTTTACACCGCGCAAGCAACAGAGGCTATTTCGCGGCTCAGCTACTTCAAGTACAGAATGAGTGATTCAGTGGAAAACGGCAAAGGAAGTCGACAATGTCCCCCACAGGGTTGATATCCGTGGAAAATTCAATACAGCAATTCGAATACTGTTGACACAAAGCATGGTTAAAAGTATGGAATCTCTGATACTAGTGATAGCCAGGTGTTTGGACATGTGTGCGCACGCGCGCGCGCGCGCGCGCGTGTGTGTGTGTGTGTGTGTGTGTGTGTGTGTTTGTATTGGCCACGTTGTTGTGACAATTTCATGAAAATGGACCCGCATTGTTTTGACGCACCCCGTTGTTTTGACGTCAAGACAACGGGATGGGTTGATTTTCGGATTTCCCGCCCCTAAATACATCATGTGACAAAAGGAAAGTGTCTCATTGGTCGGGTCCCAACAATGAGATCTGTGTCATGCGGGCGAGTGTGAAAGTGTGTCAGAGTTCTACTTTGGCGGTCAGAACAGCGACTGTAGAATTTCATTCGGGTCTCTTACGTCACAACGTGATTTGTCTGCCCTTGTCACAAGTATGGCGGCTAACACGGAGAAGTCCTCAGACTCGGATGTAGCGATGGTAAGTACACATGCGGCATTATTTTATCTTTGATGGGCATTTTAAACGTACATTTTAGAGAATGGCAAGTCAGCTGTGTAATATTCTATCATGCACTTCATGTGTGCGGGCGATTCGATGTCTTAGAGGTGCAGTTTCAAGTTGTGGATCTGTCTGTTGCGCACATGATCCTGTGTAGACTATGATCAGCTGTTTTGGCGTAGTTTTTCAATTTGGGGTCAGTGCAGTAAAAAGTTGTAAAAACTCTGAACGTCGCCATGAGCATTTCAGAGGAGATGGATATGCGCACCAAGGAGAAGTCTACCAAGACTATGATCAGCTGTTTTGGCGTAGTTTTTCAATTTGGGGTCAGTGCAGTAAAAAGTTGTAAAAACTCTGAACGTTTGCTATGTATTGCAAGATGACGCAGGGATTGGGAACCGAGGTTAAATTGATTCAAATAAAGGTTTGCCAGTTCTGAGAGCTTCATAAGACAAAGAATACTTCAAATGACAGAGGGTGAATGGTGGGATTGTGTAGGACTTGGGGGGGGGGGGGGATGGCATCATTACAGTACTCCTCGCTTAACGTCACTACCGTTTAAGGTCACACCTCTGATAAGATCAATCAGGTTGCTGGTCCCGGCCAAAAGCCTTCTTTGTACCATTTAGAATTCCTCGCTTAGCGTCACCTCGGATAAGGGAAAACCTCGGATTACGTCACCCCTGTTCTGGTTCCCAAATGGAGAAGACTACCGCTTAAGATGAAATCCATGTGATGAGAGTGGCTTCCCTTGGAAACAACACCCGGATTTGCACTGCGAGGTGAAGACGAAACAGACGATTTTTTAATTTCATTTTTATTCCATGAGATGATACCCAAAGACTGAAAATGGAAACTGGAAAGGGGGGGGGGGGGGGGGGCTTGTTTTTGATGAACTGACGATTAAAGATAGTTTACCGCAGATGAGTATACTTACAAAAGATTTCTTATTTCGTTGCGGGTCCTTTTAGATCTAGAAATTGGTACAATCTTTGTGAAAGAGATAAGAGCTGCAATGCAGGGAGCAATGTGGCCAAAGACTTCGGTCTTTGATGTGGCGATATGATGGTGGTGGTGGTGATACTTATGTTGTTAGAGAGGGAGGGAGGGGGGAGAGAGCGAGAGACCTGGTTAACTTCTTGGCTTGGTCGGAAGGCAAGTTGAAGTACTTTTGCAGTTCACGAAACATCAGTGCAACCATCCCTCGACCATGTAACAGGGGCAAAATGTTTGGAGGGGGCTTGACATCTGCGGGGGGAGGGGGGGGGGGCGATCCACAGGGTTCGGAAAAAAAATAAAAAGGGGAGGGGGGGGGTATATGCATTTGCGTTCGTTTGTGCTTGCGCGCGCGCGCGCGCGTGTGTGTGTGTGTGTGTGTGTGTGTGTGTGTGTGTGTGTGTGTGTGTGTGTGTGTGTGTGTGTAGAATTACATATTTTGGCGGAGTCTTTAGTCTAAAATGTGAAAAAAATGACATAATCGCCAAATATTGAGCTCCTCGGATAAGATCAAGTTTTTTACTGGTAGTTGATCTTATCAGAGGACTGTTTAGCGTGCCCCTCGGATAAGATCAAAAAAATTTTTGGTCCCGTGGGGGGTCACCTTAAGCGAGGAGTACTGTATTTGGTATGACTGATATTTATTAGCATTCAGCAAACTACAGAATTAGTGTGTATACCAGTACTGCTCAGCCTGTTAAACTATGTATGACTATGATGTAAGGATCCTGCCTCTTCATTTCTTCTCCCAAAAGTTCATGTGTTTGTTGTTGTTGACTCATCTGTTATTTGCGGTGTTTTAAATTGGAAAATTACAAAACACTTGATGAGCTGAATCAGTCTGTCACAGTTTTACAGTTCACAATGTGCATGCAAGTTTCCACAGACATGGCAGATTTATCAGTTCATCATTTCATGTTATCCCACTTGATGGGTAGCACATGCAATGATGCATTATTACATGTACTTTTACGCTGAAATGACTTGTGAATACACCAATTCCACTAGGTTCATAAATGCATTCAATAGATGGGTATCTTAATAAGATTAATATTTGAGAGATAGTGCTTGTGGGTGGCATGACAGATGACCATGAAATAAATTCCGTCAAATACTCTCTTGTCCCGAATAAGCGTCCACGTACGCGTATTTTTTTCGGGCAATTTGCGCCGCCCGTACGCGCTTATTTAAGTCCGTACGCTTATTAAATTTTGGCTTTTTTGCGCCGCCCGTACGCCTATTCAAACCCGTACGCTTTCTTTTTTTGCTGTTCGAAAATGAGAAGCCAAATCGTACCTTTTTGTGCGCTGTTTATCAACCGATCGGCATCACAACAAGCGGGCACGCGCAGCCATGCGTCAGAGCAACGTGTTCTGCGATTGGCCACAGTCAGTGGGTTTGGCCGGTTCTAAGCCAATCACGATTCGTTTATGAAAATCCGCGAAAACATGGATGCTGAAAAGCCGTCTGGTACCAGCAAGCCGGTACCGGCAAGCAATCTTCAATTCAAGCAGTCCAAGAAGTACAGCTTCGACGACAAAAGAAAACTGAAAGAATTAATCCAGAAGAAGAAAGGTAAGTGTTGTGAAAAAGTTCTAACAACAGTTGCATTCATTCTTTTGACTTCATCTCCGCTCTTCTGTAACGTGTTTTTTATGTTGTTTCCATAGTAATGGAAACAACATAATAGGACGGGCTAAAATTTCCACGTTCATAGGCAAGCATCTGTGGTACAAACGCACGTCACTGCCGATCTCCCGCAGAGACGATTATGCAAGTGTAACTCTGACAATGACGTAAGAAAACCTGCGTCATCGATGCTGGCATGTATGCTGTTCCGAACGCGCTTCTTCTCCTCACTGAGTGCCGTCTGTATGGATGTGTGTGTGTGTGTGTGTGTGTGTGAATTGTGTCCGGGCCCGTTTCTTCGAAAATACTCAACCGAATGGCTTCAAATTTGGGGTATCCAAATTTATCAAAATGTTACATTAGACGATTCAAGCGTGTGATGATTGCTTAAGTGATTTGGGAGTTATCGCCCTTTTGAGACAAGTTGGTTGTCTTTCGTGTACAGGCGTAATATTTATTTAAATCACTCAATTTTTTGGCAGTAGATAGCTTGAATACGGACTCTGAATTGACTCACTACTAGAAAATGGTCGCTCTTATAGTTTTCATGTAAACCGAGCCTGAGTTGACATTGCATGTGAACCCAGTTCAGATGCCTATTTCTCCGAAAATACTGAACCGATCGATTTCAAATTTGGGGTTTCTAAATGAATCAAGATTGTTGAATAGAAGGCCCGATCCAGGTACGATTGCACACATGATTTGCGAGTTATCGCCCTTTTCAGAATAAGTGGCTTTCTGGCGTTTAAAGGCGTAATATTTACCTAAACCACTCCATTTTTTGGACATAGATAGCATGAATACGGACTCTCAACTAAGTGAAGTTTGGAGGTTGTCGCTTTTATACTTTTGGCGTAAGCCGTACCTGATGAAAGTGCTGGTGAACACACTTTAGATCTCAAAATCGCTCCTACTATACATAGATAATGAGCCTGGGGTGCCATAAAAAATATACAAAAAAATTAGAAAAATTCACTGCAGCCGTTATCGTCAGTTGACTCGAAAATTTGTACTCACAGCACATTTCCTCTGCAAGCCACACGCCTCACAAACATCGAAGAAGAGACGCACGCGCACTGACGTAAAGTAAGTGCGTCATGTTTGATTGACGTGATGCTGTTTTTTCTTGGGGGTGTCTCGCCACTTTCTTTCGGAATTCCTCTGTTTGGAGACGTGGTGTTGTATTTTACTTATGCTATGTCGCCATCATCGTGCACTCGCAGAGATGATACGGGATACAACAGACTACAACTCCAATACTTTATGAACAGAATATGCGCGGAGAACAAATTCATGAAAGAAGAAGAATCCAGAACGCTGTGCAGGGGGGCTGCTTACGTCAGATCTAGAACATTCCTCAACTTACTGGAAGGCTCGAAATCTCTCCAAGGTGACGTAATCTACTGACGTTACTGCACCAGCATGTTCTGGGATGGTCTAGAAATTATTTTGCATCGAAATGCAGTATCTTTTCGCAAGAGTCTCTACAACTTGACATGTGGAAAGCGGGAATTTCAGTGGGTTTCGTTTTTGCCACTGACTCACACTCAGAAGCATAATGCAAAGATCTTGGAAACATAAAGATAGTTCACTTACCTCCCTTTGAGGGACAACGCGTAAGAGTTGTCTGCGCGCATCCCGCAGATCTACGCAGTTGTTTGACCCAACCCTACACTAGCCGCCGTAAAACATTTTAAGAAAATAAACAAAAACGAAGATGTCAGCGACTGCCAGGTGGTCTCCCCCCATATATTTCGCATGTGTTTTAGGCCTATGGAAAACATAAGTACTCTCAAAGTTCCGGAGGACGAAAGAAAGATCTAGTTTGGCTTTCACTGCTGTACGTAGGCTACGCAGTGCATTTCGTTCGATGTGTTCAAGTAAAACTAGTACGGAACACAGAAAGATCGAATGTGCGAGAGATCCAAAGATGGACGCATCCGCTGAATACTTCCTGCTAACTCAGCATTAATCATATCTGCGACCGACGATCCAGCAGATTCTATGTTGTGATATGGTTTTACAATGGTTAGAACGAAGTTCAGCCGGATGATTTTGTTCTGTGTGTGTGTGTGTGTGTGTGTGTGTGTGTGTGTTCTGAATTTAGATGCAGGTAGACGCTAGCACAATTTAAGTCACCGTGATTTGTAAAGTTGTCAGGGAAAAAAATTACGCTGTATCTGCGTCAGCCGCGTGTGTTTACTGTTAGTTTACACTGCATGCACACGTACCACTTGAGGTCTTTTTTTTTTTCTTTTTTTTTTTTTTTGGACAAGAAAGCGAAAAAAAAATGTTTGTTTTTCAACAGGAATACCAAAAGAAGTATTTCCCCGTTTATATTTGTCTGTTATTTGAACAATTCGGCGCAGAACACAATTGCATGCTTTTGTGATCGCTTTCCACTTTCCGCCATGCTGTCACTATAGGGGCCAGATCTAGGATGCGCGCTAATGCGGGCAGACAACTCTTCGCGTTGTCCCGCTATATGTCTCTCTTACGACACTCTCTGGAGCACAGAGTCTTTCAGTGGAAAGTACCTCTGTGCACAGTGGGGAAATGGCGCTCACTGCGCTACCGTGACGGGCCTAAATTGTCTCGGTGCTCTCAAACACAAGGTCGCGCACTATGTCATCCTTGACCAGCTTTGAACCCAGAGGGATCCTCAGTGGCGCAAGTGATTAGCAGGCTGTCTTCAGAGTGAAAGTAGGCGTGTTTCTGAATCAGAGACATACATAACCTGTCTCTGTCTGAATGGACAGATCTATTATTACATTCAGTCCTAGAGCACGGGTGTGTATGCTTTTGTAATCGTCTCTTATTCCACCACAAGGCAGGTACGTGATCGTCTGCACCGTGCAATAATACTTGCCTGTAGAGTGCAACACCCTTGCCTGTCAGAGTGCAACCCCCTTGCCGTTTACTCACATCCTGTTGGATCAGTCTACCACGTAAAACAGTGCCATCAAAGCGCAACAATAATTGTCCGCTGGCAAAGATTTTGCCCAAACGAAAAGTGGTCGGATATTCAAGACTTCGTTTCAAATCGAATCATATGACACACAAGTCTCTGCTTTTCTAAAAAAAAATTCGCCATTTTTAAAAATGGCGCTGGGTGTAAGCAGTCACATTTTCACGCCCCGCCGAAAAGGGACTGCACTCTGGAGTCTACTCTTACGAGGGCAGGAGTGACGCGTCTTTCTGATTCCAAGGTCATTGCATAATGTGTGTGTGTGTGTGTGTGTGTGTGTGTAGGGGGAGGGGGGGTGCGTGCGTGCGCGCGCAAGCGCGCGTCTAAGGCGAGAGAGAGAGAGAGAGGGTCTCTTCTCCGATACCAGTAAGCAATCGTCTGTCAGTCAGGTCTGCGGGAAGTAACTCTGTCAAAGGGGAACGACTTTATTACAAGAATTCATTCACCCATGTAGAACCTCGCATACGCCAACAAGTTGTGACGTCAACCAGCTAGGCGAGCTCACACGACCTCATGTGTTTGGGTTTTTGCAAGTGCATAGAGGCACGATAAGGGTTTTCAGTACTTTCTTTATGTCAGCATGCTTGATGTCAGAGAGCTTGCGTTCCGGCGTGTGCGCGCGGGCTGCATACATGACACAACGACTACGACTGTGACTACAGCAGGTCATTGAATGGAAACAACATATTGGGCTGGTGGCCATCTTGTTTTTCTTGCTGCTGGAGATCGCAAACATGTCATTTGTCACGTACGCCATCCGATGAACCGAACAGACTGCGGACAGCGGAAGACGAAGACTGGACTGACAATTATTGGTTCCCTAGTACCCATTGTTGCTTTGTACCGTCTCCTACCCCCCCCCCCCCCCCCCCCCCCGTCCATCCCACCCCAACTCCTTGGGTTTTTTTGGTGACCATAATCATGAGAAAAAAATCAGTCAGTGGAAAGAGGGTTGGGGAGGAGAGGGGGGAACGTTCTAGCTGTGTATTTTCATTTTAATGATCTCACAGGTGTGCAGACAAGTTTATGTAGTGATGGTGCTGGGCAGATTTAATAGTGATAAATAGAACACACACGCACACAAATAAATAGATTGGTTTTATTTATGGATAGTGACACAGAAGAATTATTTTTAAAAAAAAAGAAACAAAAAAAAAAAAAAAAAAAGAAAAGAAAGCTTAAATACGGTAAATATTGTGATGATGTTATGTTGAACAGTTTTGCTGATTTTTGCAGTCATAAATTAATGGTCTTGAATATCTTGGGAACCGTTTGAGATATCTTGATGAAAATTTGTATGCGTTCTTTTGATACCACAACCTTCATTTTGAGTGCAAAACAAACAAGACCAACAAATTACGAAACAAAACAAAAAGGAAAATACTGCAAATTGATTTTTTTTATGATTTCAGAACAATATGATGCAGCAGTTGAGGGAGCGGAGAAGGTGTATGACCGAAGGAGAAACAAATTTGTCCAGAAAATACCCACTGAATTTCAGCATGGCTACATTTCTGCGGCTGTCAGAGAGTTTTCCCCTGATTTAGCAAACGCCAAGACTACTGACAAGGCTTTTGAGCAAGCTAGGTCCTTTGCAAATCGCTGCTTTCATAAGGCCAGAGAAGATGATGATGACAATGATGATATTCAAAATCCAAAAAAAAGATTCAGAGCTCCAGGAGCGGGACGGAAAACACTGGCACCTGAAGTTCGAGAGGCTGCTTTCCAGTGGTTTATTGATGTGAGAGGGGGATTAAAGGGCAGATTACCAAGAAAGCTGTTCCGATTGAAGTGCATTGAGTTATTTGAGAAATGGAAAGAGGCAGCATGCCAACCTGATGCACACTTTGTCTGCAGCAATCAGTGGATAAACCAATGGATGGAGGAATACAGGGTGAGCTTGAAAAAGCCAAACAAGAGATTTGCTCTGAGCAGAGATGAACGGAAGATAAGAATTGTAGAATTCTTGAAGAATATTTTGAGAGTGAGAGTCTTCTTTTTCAAGAATTTCAACAAGGAGCCAACCATTATCAATGGTGATCAAATGCCCCTCCATCGCAATGAAAGTTCAGGACAGAAGACCCTCTCTATGAAAGATGACACAACCTATGTGAAAGAGAATTACCTGCTGTCCAGAGAACGTGTTACAGTGTTCACTCAAGTGTCCACCGCCACCTCCCCCAACCCTGAATTTCTGTTCAAGGGGAAAGGGTCGAGAATCAAAGTCAATCCCCCTGAAAATGTCCATACTCAATTTGCTCTGAAGGGGAGTTATCGACTGGAGAACATGCTGACAACCATAGGTCACTTGCCCAACAAGAACAATGTGTTACAATCAAAGCACCCATGTCCTGTACATCCTTGACGACTACTCCGTGCATGTCACAGAAGAAGTTCGCAAGGCATTTCTCGATCGAGGGTATATTTTGGTATGCATAGGTGGAGGGATCACGGGGGATGTGCAAGTGAATGACACACACTACCACCACAGGCTCAAGAAAGAATACAGAGAAAGAGAATCTAAGCTGGTGCTGGAAAAACTGAGCGACAACCCAAACAGAGTGCCGTCCCCATCACGAGATGAGATGATGAGAATGTTGGTTGAGAGCTGGAACAGCCTAGAAGTTGATGCAAATCAGGCCCTGAAGTCTCTCTTTGTCAATAATGCCTTAGATGGATCCGAGGACCACCTGGTCTCTGAGAAGTTGTTTGATTTGGTGGGCAACACTATCGTCGACTTCAGGGATCAGTTGTTGAGGGAACAACCCCCAAAAAACGTTAGGGACTTGATGAAAACAATCACCCCTCCCAAAGGTGTTAGACGCAAAGCTGTGGCAGCAGGGGAGCAGCCTGCTGATGAGGGAGTGGAGCTCATGGACTGCGAAGGAGATGAAATACCAGAAGATGAGCTTGTGCATGAACTGGTCGACGATGGAGAACCTGAAGTGGATGACTTAGCTGCACCCCCTGCCATTTCCTCTCCTTTGCAGTCTAGCAAGCCTGGTCCTTCTCCATCCTCATCAAGCTGTGACGCTGGTCCTTCCACTTCCACCAGCTACACTACTGCTCGTACATCAAGCAATAAGCTGTCAGGCCTCTCTGCTTCTGATGACATTAAGAAGGATGCAGAGTTTTTGGACAAGATGAAAGATCTGCTTGACACACAACCAACCTCCCAATCCTTCATTCCTTTCTACCTGAGCTTCAAAGTGAACTACAGCAAAGCAAAAAAAAACTTACAAAAAAGACTGCAAAATGAGACAAAGGTGTTAGAAATTCTTCAGAACAAAGAGCCCTCAGAGTCTGACAAGAATACAAAACTGCAAATGACAGAGAATGAAACCATGGATGTGGACGACATGGCATCGGAGGAAAAGATGGAGATGGAGAAAACCACAAGTGCAACTGGCAACACTAGCAGTGAATGCAAGGTAGACAAAATCAGAGACTTGTCAGTGGGACAATATTGTATGGTGACCAATGGACAGGCTTCCATGCCAGCTTGTGTTACAAGTTGCAACCCGCTGGCTGTCAGATACTTTGAGCTTGGACCTCAGGGTCTTCACTGTGCTGTCGACTATACACAGGAAATTCTTCAGGAAGATGTTGCAAAATTGCTAGAGGAACCAGAAACTGTACAGAAAGGAACTCGCATATATTACAAGTTCTGACTTTGATGTTACTGCTAACAGTTTTCAAGAGGACCCTTCTTGGACTATAAAATTATTATCCTTTTGAAAACTACAATGGATTTTCCCAATCATGATACTAGTATGGTCAGTGTCGTCCTGTGGATTGACTTGTACTGGGGATAAATGCTGTGGATGCTTACCTGTGAAGACTTTGTGGACTGTTTGGAAATGAATCGCCGACCAGAATATTTGTACACCAGTTGGATTTACTCAGGTGATTTGATCATAAATGAAATAAAAAGTATTTTAATTCAACTAGTAATGACTCGTTAATGAGTGGTATGGTTGTGTTTACAGTAACTGAAAATGCCACCCCGTACTATTATTCAAGCCCGTACTATTATTAATTTTCACTGAAAATGCCACCCCGTACTATTATTCAAACCCGTACTATTATTAATTTTCACTGAAAATGCCACCCCGTACTATTATTCACACCCGTACTATTATTCAGGACAAAAGAGTACCATGCATGGTGATCATATCAGCATTGTTGCAAAGAATGATCGGCTTATCAGAGCCCTCGCAAAACGTCAAGTTAAAAGGCATGGGTTTGACAAAGACCGATTCGGTCACATTAGAAACAAGGTTAGAGAGCTCTTAAAACTGCGAGAAGTTTCAAGACTTCCAAATGGCACACTCAAGGACTTCCTGAAGCCTGGCATGTTCGGTGCCATTGTTGAATCAACAAAGCAGGTTGCTGGCTACTGTGAGAATGAGTACATCTTTAAGACACCATCTTTGGCCAGCAAACTTGGACACTCTCTAAAAACATGTGCCGAAATGCTGGAAGCGGAAGGAATAGAAAACAAGGACGAGCAGCTGGTGGAAGACGTCAGGGGCTACCTAAAACTGCATCAGATGCGTTGGAATGAGGAGATCTCAGCACATGCCAGTAGATCCCTCACACACCTGAAGAAGAGCCAAGGAGTGAAACGAATCCCTCTTACAAAAGACGTTGCCACACTGGCCACCCATTTAAGGCCCGATGCACACGAGCGTCGGCGTCAGCACCATGAAGCAAGCAGCGAAGGCTGTCTCGTGAGCGTGTGGTGTGCGCCGTTTGCATGCACACTTGGCTTCGGCGCCATTCGCCTACACGGCCTGTTCGCTGAGCCCACACTGCACGCGCTGACCCACACTGCTTTCTGATTGGCTGAAACCAAGTCTGCAGCGCGGCGTCAGCAGCAGAAATAGGACATGTTCTATACGCGGCGTCAAAGGATTCCGCCGCCTGGCATCATTGATGCCGTTGCCTGTCGCCAGGCGCCGATGTCATGCACACGTGGCGGCGCCTTGAAACTGTCGCCGGGAGTCAGATCCGCCGCTCGGCATCATGACGCTGACGCTCGTGTGCATCGGGCCTAAACAACCTAGCTAGTGAGTCAAGTGAAAACCTGCAAAAAGCCATTGAAAGTAAAGAAATCAAGGAAGCCTGGAACAGCCTTTCTGAAGTCACATTGACTCAGATCATACTGTTCAACCGGAGGAGATCAGGAGAGGCATCAAAACTCAAGCTGGAAGATCTGAATCAGCAACCAACCCATGATTCTGATGTCTTGGAGTCGCTAAGTGACTTTGAGAAGAAACTTTGCAAGAGGCTGTCAAGAATTGAGATTTTTGGCAAACGGGGTAGACTTGTACCGATTCTTCTTGCTGGAAAACTTAAGGCAGCTTTAGACCTGCTTGTGGAAAAGAGGGAGGCTGCAAGAATTAGTCCACTGAATAAGTTTGTGTTTGCCTGTCCCTACTTTCAGTCTGAAGGTCACTTAAGGGGATCGGATGTCCTGCGCAAGTTTGTAGGTTCAGCGCACCTTGTGGAACCACAGCTGATAACATCAACATCACTGCGCAAGCAAGTTGCAACTCAAGGACAATGAGTTGGACATCCTTGCACAACACATGGGTCATGATGTGCGTATTCATCGTGAGGTCTACCGTCTTCCATTAGATACAATGCAGCTGGCCAAAGTGTCAAAGTTACTGCTCGCACTGGAGAAAGGCAAACTGCAAGATCATCAGCATTGCAGCCTTGATGATATGGAAGTAGCAGACGATGAAGTTGTGACAACTGATGACGAAGCAGGTAAGACCAGTATTATTGCTTACCGTGAAATGGACACCCTTTTTTTTTTAGGTCAACAAAGCAAACGTGACTTGTATGACCTAAGCTAATATTTCACATGATAATCAGGCACATACATGTAGAATGGACTGAACCACCTCTGTGAATTGTATGGTATCCAGATTTGTGGCCAGTGTTATAATCTCTCTCTCTCTCTCTCTCTCTGAGAGTGCTGTGTCTTTATGTCTAATTTCCTAACATAGCTTAGATGATATAAAGATCTAGTTTTCAGATCAGTCATTTTCACACATTATTAGCATGTATTTTTTTTTTACCACATAGTATGTCAGATATATGTATGTCTCACTGTCTCTCTCAATCTCAGAAACGGGAACTTCATCAGAAAATCCTAACAGGCCTGCAGCATCAGGCAAAAGATGTTCTGCCTCAACTTCAAGAGTTCCTTCTTCTGCAGGAAGTAAGCTCTCTCTCTCTCTCTCTCTCTGTCTCCTCCTCCACCCCCACCCCCTCTGTCCTCCTGTCTTTTACACACTTAGTGGCAGATATATGCCTCGTACATTGAATTTATCTCTCCTCTCTATCTGTCTGTCTGTGTGTGTCTGTCTATCTATCTATCTATTCATACACACATTAATTTTTTTTCAGTGCCAGCTTTAGCAGCAAGCTGTCATGCATCAAGAACTCAACCAGCTACAGACTCAGAAGACAGTAAGTCTCTCTCTCTCTCTCTGTGTAGTGTGTACATAAGTTTGATGGATAGGAACTGACAGTTATCTTTCTCAGAGTTGGTATTTTGTCTATGTCCCTCATAAAAGGATTATCCTCACAATACTTTCCATTTGTTCTGCTTATTGCATGCGAGTTATAAAGCGACTCAAATAGATTCTTTGTAGTCTGTGCTAACCCTACTGCTTCATTTTCTGTATTATAGATTCATCTGATGAAGAACTGTTACTTAGACACTCCCATGCCCCAGTTGGGACCAGCAGAGTGAACAGGACTGTTGAAAGTGAGTGACGCAGAGTCTCAAAAGAGAGCTATTCCTACATTCCTATTTTCTTGCCCGTAAGTCCCATTTGGGGGTGAGGGTAATGGGGGAAATCTGAAACGCATGAAAATTCAGACGAAGACTATCATAGTGCACAAAAGATGAGTTCACTCTTATTTGCACAGTGCACAGTAAGCATGCTAGCTTGATGCACAGAGTAACGTTAAGCATGGGTACTTTGGTGCATAAACGGTGCATAAAATAACCCATATCCCTCTTTACCTTGATATAAAGTGTGTGGTCTGTCTTTAACTTAACTTTTGAAGCATTTGAGCTTTTTTTTCCGGTGAAAAGGTGATGGCGAGCTAGTTTTCTTTAAGCTTATCACCAGCGCTTGATAAAAGATGTAACTATAGAAATTCCAGTTTCTGGTGTTCACAATTTATTATCATCACCATGGCCTTCTTTGTTCTTGTGTTATGTTTTTAGGTTCAAGCAATCCACGCCAAAAATGGTCGACGGCAGAGGTCCAAGCTGTTGAAAGGCACCTGTCAAAATACATTATGACAGGTACACTCCCTGGAAAGAAAGACATCATCGACTGTCTTGAAGCAGAGAAGGCACTAGAGGGGCGTACATGGCATCTTGTGAAGAACTACATCAGAAACAGAACTACTGCTGGGAAACGGCAGGCAAAGGCCAAGTGAAACTAGGAACTCTTAGAACTAAGAAGGCAGTGCCGTTTTTCTCCCTCATTTTTTTTTTTTTTTTTTTTTTGGGGGGGGGGGGGGTACATTGAGGGACCTGCAGGGTGGGGATGGGGTGCTTGATTTAAGGTCACTATCCATTGCCTGCTGGGGATGGGACACTAGGCAGTAAATGTGTCAAGGTGAATGACCCTGTTTTCTGGTTTATTTCACAGAGCAGTTTTACTTTTTTTGTTTTTACTGTTTAACTGTCAAAGTCTGGTTTTCTACCAAAGCAGTTCTTTTCTTTGTTACCAGGCTTCTGAATTGTGCGTTACCGGACTGTTTTATGTTTGGGCAGTTACAGGTTCACTCAGTATGATGATACAATAAGGTGTTTCATGTTCAGGTTGTCAACACTTTTACAGGCAGTTACAAGTTGAATCGTCATGATGATCAAATGGGCTGGCATACTCAGCTCAATGTTTTTTGTGGTTTTTGGTTTTGGTTGGTTGGTTTTGGAGATTGAGATACCAAACAAGTTACCATAAAGTATTAACTGATGCTGTAGATGGGTATCTGTCTCCCTGGATCTCTGTTCATTGTAGTCCACCAGAGTTGAAATATATCCACGCTGCCATGTGGCACTATTCTGACTGGTTTTCATGTGGTCAGCAGGGAAAACGTCATGCATATATATATATTTTAAGGGAAGTTTGACAACTAGTTTGGCACATTTTTGCAAGTTTGCTCTCACATTGTTCTGCCAAGAGAGGCCAGAATTTACTCTTTATTTAGCCAAAATTTGGAGGCTAAAGGATTTGCCGCCCCCTCCCCCTCCACACAAACACCCCACACCCCACAGTAGTTTGATCATATTGTCAAGAATGTAATTTGGATTGTTTGACAAAGAAGTTCTACTTTTTTTGTTACACTACCAAAGATATGTTCTGGTTTCCCGAAGCAGTTTTACTGTTTGTTTGGTTTTTAGGGGGTGGGTGGGGGGGGGGGGGGCACATTCTCAGAGTAACTCTGGTGTGCTCATCAAAGCAGTCACACTTTAAAAAAAAAAGTTCTGTTTTCTTGACCTAGTTTAGTATTCTTTTCAAATGGGGGGGGGGGGGGGGGGGATATTTTCCTTGCACCACCTTTTAGTTTGTTTATATTTCCTGAATTATCCATGTGCAAGACATTTAAATTTCTTAAGTTCTCTCAGAAAACGTGTACATACTTGCAGTATACAATATAAAAAAATGATTTATTTGATTTGGTAGCTTTTTATCGTGAGGGGGGGGGGGGGGTCAAATGAAGGCTTCTAATGAAAGCTGCTGGTCTGACTATCCCAAGACAACAACAACTGAATTCAGATTAAAAAAAAAGTTTAATAACAGTTGGAATCTTATTGGAGGGGGTGCGGGTGGGTGGGTTGGGGTGGGGGCAATAACCGCATGCACATTAAAAAAAAATGTGCTGCAATTCTAAATTTGTTTGAGGTGCATTTCTCATTTGTGTTATGAATAAAAATCATCGAACTTTGAGCGCATCTTGTTTTCTTTTGCATGTGACATAACCTGTGACAGTTTGCTGTTATGTACTGTTATGAAAGCAATCAAGTTAGTAAAACCTCTTGATGGTGATACTGATAGACATAACATTTTAGCTGGCCAACTGTATTTGTCACTTTGACATCCAGCAGTATCTATTATTTAGTAAGCATCTCTGATTTCACACAGGGAAAAAAAGTATGTTTATGGTAGTGCATCATGTGGGGCATGGTGAGTACAGAATACATCACACTGACAGCAGTGAAATACAGTAACCCACCATCTTGGTTGCATGTGTTTAAAATGTGAGCCCAGTCCGTGAGGAGATGAGGTCCTAGGTGGGTTTGTGACATCTTCCTTAAACTTGGTACGGTCGAAGGGAATCGTATCCAGATGACAGTGTCCAACATGGAATAGTAAAAGTCGGGTTATGTTCAATCAAATCTGTATCCAATCCATCCGCCTGAAGATGGGGTAGGGCATGGAGGAACAATGATTTCTTAGCATGGGTGGGTATGTCATGCAATTCTTCAAAATGAGGATCAAAACACAAATGCTTAATTATGTGGCTTGGCCTTCAGCTTCAGAGCATTAGTGAGAGACAGGCGGAGATGGCGGATCACCAGAGACTGTTCTCCAGCGTTTACACGTGCATTGTCCTTAGGGCGCCCAAAGCAGTCCTCAAACCCTGATGATGAACAGGATCTAACAACATACAGGCAAGCACGGCCGTGAACAACTGAACCTTGGTCTACTTTTGAACGGCCAAGGCTCCATCGATACATACTCTTGGTGGGGCCAGACTGCACTCTGGTAAACTTGCCTTAGTATTTCAAATGGGGTTCACACACTGTGTGTGCCAGCAATGTCAGAACAACGATGGAATCATTGAATATTTATTGAAAACTTGAATGGATGAGGTTGTATTTATTACCGCTTGTTCTCTGACAACCAGGTGATACTTCAATAGAAATTCAGTCAGAATGGTTTTAAAGGCATACTTAGGAGGCCACGTCACATCAATGCAGGGTCCAGCCAATGGTCACAACAACGTGGTCATACCGGAAACTGTGTCCAAACAAAGCTACACACTTGGTGTGTGTCGTGTGTGTCAGAACAATGATGGGGCCATTTCATGTTTATTCAAAATTTGAGTGTATGCGAGTGTATTCGTTAGCAATCATGTTGAAACAACCAAGGCGGGCTTCAGTTAAAATTTAGTTGTAATGGCTCCAAAGGTAAACTTAGGAGGTCATGTCACATTAATGTAGGGTCCAGCCAATGGTCACGATAACGTGGTCTTCACAATGTGTGTGTGTGTGTGTCATTGCCACTGCCACTGTGACGGTGTGAGAGAGACTGTGATGCCGCTGGGAATTCAACCGGACTAAACTCAGTGATTTGACACTTAGCAAACCGGCAACGCCGGGATATCAGTGTACATCGTTTGCACACATTATCCGTCGCTCAAATTTAGGAAAAGCCACACAACCTTGATTACGAAAAGACTCCACAGAAACACCAAACTCTGCTACTAAGTCACATTAAAATTTATGCCATTATCTCTACGGTCGATATGCGCCTCCCGGGGAGGGGTCTGGACACTACCGAGAGTGCATAGGTCTCAATGCTGTCTATCATCATCCCTCGTTTGGTGCGCCTGTTGTTTGTTATTTTGGAGAAAATGCCAACGTTAACGTCTCCCCAAAACAGCTTGTATGGCCTTGACCTTGAACCACAGTCACTGAATGCTGGTATGTCAGTAAAGGTGTTACCAATATCTATCATCATGCAATGTTTGATGCTCGCTCACTCACTCGCCTATGTTTGTTTGTTGAAAGTGTTTGCTGATGCGGGAGTCAACATCGCACCAGAGGACATTGCTGCAGTACACCGAGCAGGAAAAGAGACTAAAGGGACTAAACCTATTCTGGTTAAATTTGTCTCCAGGAAGAAAAGGAGGGAAGTGATGATGAACAAGAAAACGCTGAAAGGAAATGAGCACTATAAGCCTGCGTTCATCAATGACGATCTCACGCCACTTCGGGCTAGACTCCTAGGATATGTGAAGCGGCTGGACTGTGTCGACAGAGCATGGACTGTAGACGGAAAAATTTACTGCATCAAGAAACACCCTGTGGGCTTAAATCCTCCGCCCCCACCGATTGTCATTGAGACCCCAGATGACTTATTCGAGCGACTGGGCATCACTTCTGTTGATTTTAGCTCGCTCGGGCTCGCTCACCTGGTCTGTGTGGGAGAGGAATGATGCCCCCCCCCCCCCCCCCGGGTGGATGGAAGTGGCAATGTACATGTAGTTCAGGTGGTGGCTAACGAAAATGACTGTGAGGATGTAAAAACAGATGAATATTGTGGAGGGAATGTAAACTGTGAAGAAAATAATGATAGTGCAAAGGGAATACAAGACAATGCCAGTGCTGGGAAGGGCAAAGATGGTGAACTGAATGGAAACAAAGGAGGGGATGGGGGGGATGGAAACTGAAGATAAGGATTATCATGCAAAGGGAGGAAATGCCATAGATGTAGTAATTATTGATGATCACACAGTGAAGGAAGGAATGTATGATGAACATGTCAGGAATCTACATGAAAAAGTTGAGTTACTAAGAAGTGTAGATACACTAGGAAGTGTTGACCATGCTATGAATGAATACTGGTGATGTAACAGGTAATGATAATGGCACGAATGAAGATGGTCTTAAGCCAATTGATGACCATGTAAGGAATGGTGCTGTATTAATTGTTGATCACATAACAAATGAAGACAAAGATGACCAAAGATTAACTGATACTGATAACTGTGTCGCAAATGAATATGGGGATCATGCCATGAGTAGAGAGGATGATAGGTTATTTGTTCTCTGATGGACATGTGATGGATGAACATGTGGTTAGCGTATTGACTGGATGGGGATCATGCCTATGAGTAGAGATGATGATGGCTGATTTGTTCATTGATAGTCGTGTGATGGATGAACATGTGGTTAGTGCATCGACTGATGTACATGAGGCTAGTGTATTATTTGATGAACATGCGGTTAGTGTATTAACTGATGAACATGCTGTTAGTGTATTGACTGACGAATATGTGGTTGGTGTGCTGGCTGATGAACATGTGGTTAATGTATTAACTGATGAACATGGGGTTAGTGTAGTAAATGATGAACATGTAGTTAGTGTATTAACTAATGAACATGCCCTTTTCTGGTCCTTTTCTCGCCCACCGTTTTTTTTTATTTTCCCGCGCCGTGTATGTCACTATTGTCAGTACGTCCGCAGAGTTACCTTTTGTTTGTTTGTTGAAGTTATGTCCCATTTGTTTATGTCCTGAAGAAGGCGTAAGCCGAAACGTCGACCTGTGCCGTCCTTTGTCAAAGTTAAGTGGTTTCTGTCCCTTTTGTGTCGCTTGTATTTGCTGAATGAACATGCCATTATCAAAGGTAAAAGTGGTGATATACTCAATGATGGTCATGATGTCAGGAAAGAGGAGGGGGTTGGTGATGCAGTACTTGGTAACCTTATTATAAGGGGAGATGGTGATGACTGTTTGGTAGCTGATGACCATGTAAGAAATGAAAGAGGGGATGGTGCATTGACTGAGACTCATGCCATTACTGAAGATAGAATTAGAAGCTGTAATGTTTTTGACGACCGTGTGTTGAGTGGAGGGGGCGATGATAATTCACCAATTGATAATCATGCTGTAGAGGAGCTCGGGGAAGATGCATCAACAAAGGACAGTGTGATCACTGAAGGCAGTAGTTAGTAATGTAGAGTATGGTGCTACACTTATTAGTGATCACGCATTGAGTGGAGATGGTGACGAAAGGCAGTTGAAACTATTGACAGTGAAGTGCTACAGGGTGGGTGTGGGTGTTTAACGTCCTTTTCCACCACATACGGGTGATATCAAAGACGGGGCAACAATGAAAAAGCCAGCACAAACATTTGGCCCCAGCCGGGATTCGAACTCACAACCCAAGCACTGGGAGTCCAACGCTCTACCATTCGACCACCCCGGCTCCCCAAAGTGCTACAGGAACTTCTAAATGACAAAGAAAGTGACAATGAAGACTTTGGAGGTGAGGATTCAAGCGATTCTGAAGAGGAGGAAGGTGACGAAAATCAACACCACCCTTTGTAATGTTGTTGGAATGAGCTGCTGAAGAGACGGTACTGGTCAAGTAATTTTATTCCCGCCCTATGGTGGCATGGCAAAACAATGTAAAAGTGTGGATGCAGTGATAGCAACATGACCACACATACTGTTGGAAGTGGTGGGGATGATGTAACATCATGTTACAATAAGGTTATTTCCCTTTATCTTTACTGTTAATTCCCGGTAATGACGATTACGTCCGTTTGAACATGAGAGTTAGCGAGACAGCGTAGCTTTCAAATTATCAAAATAGTGCACACCCACAAACAGTGCTGACAGGACCTCTTCAGTATTCAGCTTTAGGAGTTCTTGAGGAAGTAAGGACACTGATGAAGAAGACTTCAGTGCCACTGATGATAGACATCCATTTTACCCTTCAGCTACACTACCGGAAATGCCTAACGACAGCTGATGACCAGGTTGCTGTGCGCAGGAATGCCACATTCTACGATGTCCTAAGACATTCAGCAGACTACACAGCGTCACTTTCTTATTGGCTATTCCAGTGCATGGACAATAATGGCTCTAACACATATATGATTTGTACAGAACTGTCGTCGTCACCTACCTTCCAGTCAATGGATGTAATGATGAAAGTCTCAAGACACTGGGCACAACCTACACATCACCAGCAGGGGACAGACAGCTAAAACAACTGCACACCACATGGAGCTCAACCATGTCACCGACTCCCAGCCATAGTTGGTTTGCTAACCACTCTGTACTTCTGGCTCCAACCTCTACATCATTGAGGGAGTGAGGAGACGAGTGAGTGAAGTTCTAGGGCTTACAGCCGCGCTAGCAACAAAGACTAATTTGCGGCTAAGTGTGTCCGCACTACGTGAAACTAGAGGGGCAAAGCCTCCTAGGCTCACTTGTGAGATGGGTCAAGGTCATTCAAAAGACTTTGGGTCAAGGTCATTCAAATGAGATCTGTAAGTAAAGAGCTTATCAATGACTATCTTTATGCCATGTTTGATTGCTCTAGTTTTTGCAGCTTCTGTACAAATGGTAATGTAAAATTCACAACAGACAGCTGTATTGACCTTGACCTTGAGTCAAGGTCATTCAAAAGGCTATGTCTGCATAGGTCTCATTGTTGCCTATCATTGTACCTTGTTTGGTGCCTCTGCTATTTGTTGTTTCCAAGAAAATGCTAACGTTAAGGTCTCCGCAAAACAATCTGAGTGGCCTTGACCTTGACTCAAGGAAATTGAATACAAGTATGCCAGTACAGGTTTCTGTCAATGTCTATCATCATGCAAAGTTTGATGCCTCTGGTGTCCCCAGATTTTGAGAAATTGGCAATTGTAAATTTCCAGTGAGACAGATTTAGTGACCTTGACCTTCAGTCAAGGTCATTCAAACAGTATGTCTTGGAAGGTCTTACTGCTGTCTATCAGCAAACCAAGTTTGATGCTTCTACCATGTATTGTTTCTGAGAAAATGCCAATGTTAAGGTTTTGGAAGCATTTCCGCAAACAGCTTGTATGGCCTTGACCTTGACTCAAAGACACTGAATACAGGTATGTCAGTAAAGTTGTTGTCAATGTCTATCATCATGCAAAGTTTGATGTCTCTGGCTTTTCTGGATTCTGAGAAAATGCCAATGTAAAATTTCCAAACAGACAGCTTTGGTGACCTTGACCTTGGATCAAGGTCAGTCAATATGGTATGTTTTGAAAGGTCTTACGGCTGTCTATCAGCACGCCAAGTAAGGTGCCTCTGCTATTCATTGTTTCTGTGAAAATGCCAATGTTAAGGTTTTGGAAGGTTTCCGCTAAAGAGCTTTTATGGCCTTGACCTTGACTCAAAGTCACTGAATACAGGTATGTCAGTAAAGGTGTTGTCAATGTCTATCATCATGCAAAGTTTGACGTCTCTGGCTTTTCTAGATTCTGAGAAAATGTCAATGAAAACTAGCAAACAGACAGCTTTAGTGGCCTTGACCTTGGGTCAAGGTCAATCAATATGGTATGTTTTGAAAGGTCTCATGGCTGTCTATCAGCAGGCCAAGTTTGGTGCCTCTGCTATTTGTAGATTCTGAGAAAAAGCCAATGTTAAGGTTTACTGTGGACACACAGACAGACAGACAGACAGACACACACACACACACACACACACACACACACAGACAGACGACGGAGGGCTATTACATAGACTCACTTTGTTACACAAGTGAGCCAAAAACTGTTACGTTGGACAAATGGCGCAAACTGGTCTACAGGGCAGTATAAACCTAGGACATGCAGGAGATGCAGCATCTTCATGCCAAATTATCGAAGTCCCGTATGTCCAAACAGTCTGCTTCCACACCCGGGAAGCCCTACAACTTATATAACTATATTTTCTCTGAAGTGAAAGTTGTGCTGCCCAGTCCAAATCCAAGCTTCCATTTTTTTTTATTTTTTTTTTTTAACTTAGTAAACACCTCCTTGGACATCACCATTGAGAGAGTTGGGGGGGGTGGGGGGGGGCCCTCATCATGGAATGCCTGTGACTCCTGTAGCAGTGTAACCAAGCGGCTAGTTGATGAAGACATGGCGACCAGAGAGGCAGTCGTGCGATTTGCTGCTGAGAAGTGAGTTCATTGGTGGTGTAGAGATCGCGAAAAGTCACTGCATTTTGATGGAAATTTCTAGACCATCCCAGAACATGCGAGTGCAGTAACGTCACTAGATTACGTAACCTTGGAAAGATTCCGTACTTGCCAGTAAGTTGCAGAATGTTCTAGATCTGACCTGTTAGTATATAAGCAGCACTGCACAGCGTTCTGGGTTCTTCCTCTTTCATGAGTTTGTTCTTGCGCATCTTCTGTTAACAAAGTATTGGAGTTCTATCCTGTTGTAACCCGTGTCTTCTCTGCGAGTGCACCGAGAGAGCGACATAGCAGGAGAAAAATACAACAATTGGGTAGGCAATACCAAAGTCGCCAGTGGTGCCACTGTAAACATTATCTTCACTGATTTTCAGGCGTTCAGGCACTTACATCCTTGTTAGGATGGTGAAGCCCTATCTGTCCAGTGTAAGTGCCCATTGGCAGTGGTGGAGAAAGATGTCCCATGGGCGAGCTCCATCCCTATTGTGAAGATGAGTCATCAGAAGATCATCTGCACAAGGATGAAATTCTAAATGTTACACCACACACATGAACTGATGAAGGCATGACAAACAATGGAACAAACTTTCAGTTTAAAAAAAAATAACACAGGATCTAACGCACACATTTTTTATTTACTAAGGCGCAAAGTTTCAGCCAAATAACCACAGACAAGACTACACAGATGACTAAAACTGATGGATTTCAATGTCATCATGCTTTTGCTGAGCTCTTCCCTCACATCTGGCAAAATGATTTAACCACCACAGCCCGCCTGCCCCCCCCCCCCCCCCCCCCCAAGCTGAAAATTAAATCAAATCAAATTATCTTTATTGTCCAGTCCTTTAAAAACTAGCAAATTTTCTTTTGATGCCCGCTCTCCACAATACAAATCAAGATTAAGAATATCACAACATAAAAGTATACACTGTGGTAATTCCGATTATAAATTTGCCTAAATAATAATGTTAACAGTAAAATGAAAAGTAAAATTAAAGTCCATTTAAAGACCGGGCTATCTGCATATTTATAAGCTCTAGGTCTTAATTTTAAACTTGAATAATCTAGAGGTTGTTTTAAAAATTGATTCTCCTAAATCAGTGAATGCCATCCAACTGGGTTACCTGGCAGAATTCTGCATCTCATTTCCCAGGGCACTGTCAGCAAACAACACAGTGGCGATACTACGTCACAACACATCAGTGAGGTGGGAGCAAAAATACCGATAGTTGGTCCCAAAGTGGACAAATTACTCCACGAAAGGGACACGGTTGTGACTTTGAATGAATGAGCGTTCGTTTCGAAGAAACTCATGAGTGCTGTGAACCAAACGGCGTGTGCATATCGCCTACAGTCGCCACAAACTCGACCGGAAACGGCCGTTGCTCAGTGCAGAATTTGAAAATGGCGACACACATCCATGCTAAACGCCTCAGCTAGCCAAAAGCGAACCTAAACTTCTATTGCAGACGAGAACCTGTGTCCGTTACTTACTAATCAAGCCGCACTGGCATGCCTGTGAAGGCTTGTTTTGTCTCTGGCTTCCTTTCTTTCCCTGCCCTCGGCACACTATGAGGTGCTGACTGCTGTGTGGACAGTTAGTGTGGTGAGGTGGCGATTTTGTGAGCACAGCGTGTACACTGAACAATCCACAAAACAAGTCCATATCGAAGAAAGGACATTTTTACACATCAGTAAACTGTCCAAATTCGGTATTAAAGTTTTGAATTGGGTTATACAACTATTTGCTATATATTTCAAGTGAATACTTACCTACCACCCGAATTCTCAATCCTCACTAGACTGAGATTATCTCTGCTTCCAGCATGACAAAATGACTGCATGTCCTGAAAACGCATGCACAGTTTAATTTGGGAGCAGATTATTTTTCATTTAGAACTAAATAATTTATTACTCCCCTCCGCACACAAAACTTGCATTAGTATGACAAGTGCTCTAGGGAGTTAAACTTTTAGTCAGTTCTCTGTTTCTCATTGGAATGACGCCTTTCTAAGACACGTAGGCGATGAAATGTTCACGACGTAGTGTTGAAGACCTAACAAAAACAAAAAAGGGGCAAAAATCCGCAATGACGAAACATGTCGCACATTTGCAAACACATACTGAAACTGAGTAACCAGATAATGCCATTTCTGAACACAACACTTTATTTTTCACTGCCTTCTGTTAACAGTACAAAAAAAAAATAAAAAAAAAATGATAAATTGAAAGTAACAAACACAAGCGTTTTATCTTCCCACGAAAACGGAACATAAATATCATTTCAGAATCTGGCATTTTTGCGAAAAGCTTTTGAAACTATGTGCGATGCAGTCACAATGCAATGCAAACGCACACGACGGAGGGTTATTACATATTCTCCCTTTGTTACACAAGTGAGCTTAAAAAAAAGAAAGAAAAAAAAGAGAGCCAAATCCTGTAATGACTTATTTTCCGTTTCTGTAGGAAGGTAAAAAGCTTGTGCTTGTTACTTTCAATTCATCATGATAAAAGGTAAAAAAAAAAAAAAAAAAAAAAAACTTTTATCATGATGAATTGAAGGTAACAAGCACAAGCTTTTTACCTTCCTACAGAAACGGAAAGTAAGTCATTACAGGATTTGGCTTTTTTTTTTTTTTTTTTTTAGCTCACTTGTGTAACAAAGGGAGAATATGTAATAATCCTCCGTCGTCTAGCTGTCTGTGTGTGTGTCCGCAGTAAACCTTAACATTAGCTTTTTCTCAGAGTCTGCAAACAGCAGAGGCACCAAATTAACAGTCATGAGCCCTTCCAAAAAATACCATTTTGAATGACCTTGACTCCATGTCAAGGTCACTATAGCTGTCTGTTTAGAAAGCTCACATTAGCATTTTCTCGGAATCTACAAACACCAGAGTTTTAAACTTTGCATAATGATAGACATTGATAAGAACTTTAGAGAAATACCTGTATTCAAGCTTGTAACATGGTTAGGCCATACAAGCTATTTTGGGGGGAAACCTTAACATTGGCATTTCCTCAGAAACAACAACAGCAGAGGCACCAAATAAGTAGACCTATGCAAACATACGATTTTAAATGACCTTGACTCAAGTCAAGGTAATTAAAGCAGTATGACTTATGACTAGTCTGCCATTGTTTCAGAGCCTTTGACTGCAATCTGCATCGGGCTGGGTAGTGCATGTGTGTGTGCGTGCATGCGTGCGTGCATGCGTGCGTGCGTGCGTGTGTGTGTGTGTGTGTGTGTGTGTGTGTGGGTGTGTGTGTGGGTGTGTGTGTGTGGCGCTATGAGTTGTTTTCAGGCGAGATTAAGCCTCTGGTACCCCTACATTCTGAGAAAATGTCAATTTTAAATTTCCAGTGAGACAGCTTTGATGACCTTGACCTTCACTCAAGGTCATTCAAAATGGTATTTTTTAAAAAGGTCTTACTGCTGTTTATCAGCAAGCCAGGTTTGGTGCTTCTGCTGTTTATTGTTTCTGTGAGAATGCCAATGTTAAGGTTTTGGAAGGTTTTCCGCAAAACTGCTTGTATGGCCTTGAGCTTGACTCAAAGTCACTGAATACAGGTATGTCAGTAAAGGTGTCTATCATCATGCAGATTGATGTCTCTGGCTTTTCTAGATTCTGAGAAAATGCCAATGTAAAATTTCCAAATTGACAGCTCTTGTGACCTTGACCTTGGGTCAAGGTCAATCATTATGGCATGTTTTGAAAGGTCTTATGGTTCTCTATCCCTACATGGTCCACCCCTTGTCGTGGGGTAGTGGCTTGTGTACCTCAATGACCCAGAGAACTATGCCAGCAGGAGCACATGCTCCTGGCAGGGTCACCCAAGCTGGACAGGTCGAAGGGTAGAGGTCAGACGAATGTGGACCACCTCTCCAAGAGGCTAAACGGGTTTGCGTAGGGTTAACAGCCCTACCTGTAAAAAACACTAAGTTACAAAAGCATCGACAACAACAAACCGAGACATTCACCTGGGCGAGGAAGGGTCTCCATCCCGGAGACCTATGACGCATTGCAGTGAAAGCCGAAAGGAAGCTGCAAGGCCGACCCCCCTTCTAACACCCAGGACAACAACGAGAGTAGCCACATGGAACATCAGGACAATGTATGAAGTAGGAAGGACCATACAAGTAGCAAGAGAGATGAAGAACTACAAGATAGGAGTACTGGGACTGAGTGAGACAAGGTGGCTACAGACAGGACAGCTGAGATTTTCATCGGGAGAGCAGTTGCTGTACTCTGGACACACAGAGGATGGAGCCCCCCACACTGAGGGCGTGGCCCTGATGCTGGCACCGGAGGCACAGCGGGCACTCATCGGCTGGGAACCTGTCAACTCCCGCATCATCACAGCCAAATTCATCACCAAGAAGAAAGACATCAAGCTGAACATCATCCAGTGCTACGCTCCCACCAATGATGCGGAAGAGGAGAAAAAAGATGACTTCTACCAACAACTGCAGACAGTGATAGATAGAGGAGGAGCCAAGGACATGACCATACTGATGGGAGACTTCAACGCCAAGATTGGATCAGACAACACAGGCTACGAGGACACCATGGGAACACAAGGACTGGGACAGATGAACGAAAATGGCGAGCGCTTTGCAAACTTTTGTGCCCTGAACCAGCTAGTGATAGGAGGCAGCATCTTCCCACACAAGCGCATCCACAAGGCCACATGGAGATCGCCGGACCATGTCACGGAGAACCAGATTGATCACATCTGCATCAGCCGGAAGTTCAGGAGATCGTGGCGGGATGTGCGTGTGATGAGGGGTGCCGATGTATCATCAGACCACCACCTTCTTGCAACAACATTGAGACTTCGGCTTAAGAGGCACACCAACGCCAACAACACACGGACCAGGTACAACGTTGGACTACTCAGGAACACAGAGACACAAGCAGCATTCCGGATCAGCCTTTCCAACAGGTTCCAGCCACTGCAAGACCTGATAGAAGACAGTGAAATGGACATCGAGACACACTGGGAACACAGCAAGAAACTCTGGCACGACACATGCGAAGAGGTCCTTGGCAAGAGAAAGACCCAACATAAGGAATGGATCTCTGCTGATACCATCCAGAAGCTGGAAGTTAGGAAAGAGAAGAAAGCTGCACTGAACACGAGCCGAACAAGAAGAGCTAAGGCAAAGGCACAAGAAGAATACACAGCAGCTGACAGAGAAGTGAAGAGGAGCACCAGGAAGGACAAGAGGGACTACATCGACAACCTGGCCAATCAAGCAGAGGAAGCAGCCGGACAAGGGAACCTAAAAGACCTGTACCAGGTGACCAAGAAGCTCGCGGGCAAATTCCAGCAGACAGACAAACCAGTGAAGGACAAGAACGGGCACCCACTGACAACAACTGAGGAACAGCTGAAGCGATGGGCAGAACACTTCAGGGAGCTGTTAAATCGCCCCATCCCTGAAACACCACCAGACATCCCACCAGCAGAGACAGAACTACCCATCAACTGCGACAAGCCCTCTAAGGCAGAGATCAGGAAAGCCATCATGACACTGAGAAATGGGAAAGCTGCAGGGCCGGACGAGATACCAGCAGAAGCCATCAAAGCAGACACAGAGACAGCCGTCAACATGCTGCACAGCCTATTCAGCAAGATCTGGGAGAAGGAAGAGGTGCCAGCCCAGTGGAAAGAAGGGATCGTCATCAAGCTGCCAAAGAAAGGGGACCTCAGGGACTGCAGCAACTACCGAGGGATCATGCTCCTGTCAGTGCCAGGCAAGGTTCTCAACAGAATTCTACTGGAGAGGATGAGAGAGGCAGTCGACCCCATGCTCCGAGACCAGCAGGCGGGCTTTCGCAGGAACAGGTCCTGCGCTGACCAGATTGCCAGCCTACGCATCATTGTGGAGCAGTCACTGGAGTGGAACTCCCCTCTCTACATCAACTTCATAGACTATGAGAAGGCTTTCGACAGTGTAGACAGAGAGGCACTGTGGAAGCTGTTAAGGCACTATGGAGTTCCTGGGAAGATCATCTCCCTGATCCGGTGCACCTACCAAGACATGAGCTGCAGGATTGCCCATGCTGGCCAGTTGTCAGAAAGCTTCGAGGTGAAGACCGGAGTCCGCCAGGGATGCCTGTTGTCCCCGTTTCTCTTCCTCCTGGTCATCGACTGGATCATGAAGACCACTACAGCAGGCAGGAAAAACGGGATACAGTGGACACTCTGGACGCAGCTGGATGACCTCGACTTCGCGGACGACCTGGCGCTCCTGTCTCACAGCCACAGCCAGATGCAGGACAAGACTACGCGCCTGGAAGCCACATCAGCCGGAACAGGGCTCAAGATCAACAGGAAGAAAACCGAGCTGATGAAAATCAACACCACTGCCAACACACCAGTCACAGTCGGTGGAGAGCCCATCAGGGAGGTGGAGTCTTTTGTCTACCTGGGGAGTGTGGTTGATGGACAGGGAGGCACAGACCGAGACGTCACAGCCAGAATCGGCAAGGCAAGAGCAGCAATGGTCATGCTGAAGAACGTCTGGGCATCCAAAGTTGTCAGCATAAGAACCAAACTTCGCATCTTCAACTCCAACGTGAAGTCAGTTCTGCTCTACGGATGCGAAACATGGAGGACAACGAAGACGATGCAGCAGAAGATCCAGACATTTCTCAACACCTGTCTGAGGCGCATCTTCAACATCCGATGGCCAGAGAAGATCCGGAATGAAGAGCTGTGGGAGCGAGCGGGACAGGAACCAGCGGCCAAGCAGATCCTGCGGAGGAAGTGGGGCTGGATTGGACACACCCTCAGGAAGCCAGCATCCAGCACCACACGCCAAGCCCTGACATGGAACCCGCAGGGGAAAAGGAAGAGAGGCCGGCCTCGCAACAGCTGGAGGCGGGACACTGAGGCAGAGCTATGTAAGCAGGGTACCAACTGGACTGGAGTGGCAAGACTAGCCCAGAACAGAGTGCGATGGCGAAGGGTTGTCGATGGCCTATGCTCCACGTGGAGCCAAGGGCCTAAGTAAGTAAGTATGGTTCTCTATCAGAGTGCCGAGTCTGGTGCCTCTGCTATTCATTGTTACTGAGAAAATGCCAATGTTATGGTTTTGAAAGGTTTTCCGCAAAACAGCTTGCATGGCCTTGACCTTGACTCAAAGTCACTGAATACAAGTATGTCAGTAAAGGTGTTGTCAATGTCTATAATCATGCAAAGTTTGATGTCTCTGGCTTTTCTAGATTATGAGAAAATGCCACAGAAAAATTGCCAAATAGACAGCTTTCCGTGGGCCAAGGTCAATCATTATGGTATATTTTGAAAAGTCTTATGGCTTTCTATCAGCATGCCAATTTTGGTGTCTCTGCTATTTGTAGATTCAGAGAAAAGGCCAATGTTAAGGTTTACTGTGGACATACACACACAGACAGACACGCACCACACAGATGACGGAGGGTTATTACATAGACTCATTTTGTTACACAAGTGAGCCAAAGAAAAAGATTTAGTTCCCTTTTTGGTAGGATAAACGCTTGTGGTTGTTACTTTCAATTCATCATGATGAAGTTTGTTATGATTGCATTGCACATAGTTTCAAAAACAGAAGGCTTTGAAAAATAAAGTTTTGTGTTCAGAAAGGGCATAAGCTGGTTACTTTCAGTATGTGTTCATAAATCATGTGTGACATTTTCATCAGTCACTGCGGATGTTTGGCTTGCTTCTTTCTTTTTTTTTTTTTTTTTTTTTGGGGGGGGGGGGGTCTACAACACTACTCTGTGAACATTTCGGCGCCCACGTGTCTTAGAAAGACTTCATTCCAATGAGAAACAGAGAACTGACTAAAAGTTTAACTCCCTAGAGCACTTGTCATACTAATGCAAGTTTTGTGTGCGGAGGGGAGTAATAAATTATTTAGTTCTAAATGAAAAATAATCTGCTCCCAAATTAAACTGTGCATGCGTTTTCAGGACATGCAGTCATTTTGTCATGCTGGAAGCAGAGATAATCTCAGTCTAGTGAGGATTGAGAATTCGGGTGGTA
This sequence comes from Batillaria attramentaria, assembly GCA_018292915.2. Classification (NCBI taxonomy): domain Eukaryota; kingdom Metazoa; phylum Mollusca; class Gastropoda; family Batillariidae; genus Batillaria; species Batillaria attramentaria. Next base: position 94,732 of record JACVVK020000536.1, on the reverse strand, counting down.
GGTAAGTGTTCACTTGAAATATATAGCAAATAGTTGTATAACCCAATTCAAAACTTTAATACCGAATTTGGACAGTTTACTGATGTGTAAAAATGTCCTTTCTTCGATATGGACTTGTTTTGTGGATTGTTCAGTGTACACGCTGTGCTCACAAAATCGCCACCTCACCACACTAACTGTCCACACAGCAGTCAGCACCTCATAGTGTGCCGAGGGCAGGGAAAGAAAGAAAGCCAGTGACAAAACAAGCCTTCACAGGCATGCCAGTGCGGCTTGATTAGTAAGTAACGGACACAGGTTCTCGTCTGCAACAGAAGTTTAGGTTCGCTTTTGGCTAGCTGAGGCGTTTAGCATGGATGTGTGTCGCCATTTTCAAATTCTGCACTGAGCAACGGCCGTTTCCGGTCGAGTTTGTGGCGACTGTAGGCGATATGCACACGCCGTTTGGTTCACAGCACTCATGAGTTTCTTCGAAACGAACGCTCATTCATTCAAAGTCACAACCGTGTCCCTTTCGTGGAGTAATTTGTCCACTTTGGGACCAACTATCGGTATTTTTGCTCCCACCTCACTGATGTGTTGTGACGTAGTATCGCCACTGTGAACAAGTCCATTTCCCTTGCTCTTTGCAGTTTGTGGTGTACATGTACCATCTTGCAACCAGACCACAGCACTGTGCAGGCACCTAGAAACAAAGAATGACAAGCTTTTCTCGCGTTTTCTACTACCCCACCATTCTCCAAGGGATTTGAATTAAATTCCCTCCGTGAGTCCGTCGGACAGTCCCTGCATTGAAAATAAATTTTGCTCTGTTGATTATTCCAAAATGTCACTCTTTAGTCCGTGGGTAGATGAGTGGATTGTCAGAGCCAGCTGCCTGCTCGAAGTACACTGTATGACCTTGCCAACTGTACAATTAAAGTAACGTTTCTTCCTGCTGATCTTCCGTCTCGTCTTCCCCCCCCCCCCACCCACCCGCTATGTGCCATCTGAGACGTTCGGAAACGTTTTAATTTCGTATTTGAGGAAGAAAGCGAAATCCGTAAACGTCTGGCTCCAAATTTACAATCAATTCGTTTGTTGCAGTCGCATAATCACATATTTATATTCCATTTAGATCCTCGAGGCCAAGAAACCAAACTTTTTCAAACCTGTGGTCGTCTGATCCGCGTGGGAAGCGCGAGCCCACGGTCGTTGGCGGCTAAAGCTAAGTGTAAGCACGCTGTTCGAGAATTGCCAAGTTTAGGTCACTGTAGCAGTTTGAGAACTCGTTCTCGGTTGCGTGAAAGACGGCATTGACGTGCCCAATGTCATAAACAAAGTCACTTTAAGTTTATCAATGAAATAATTTCAGCAGCACTAACACACACACACACACACACACACACACACACACACACACACACACAATGTGTCCATGGGTCACTGCCGGTGTCCGTCAGTCAGACCGTGACATCGCCGGAGTCATCAGTGTACAACTCCGGCACGGCACTTGAGTTGAAAACTGTCACAGTGACGGAGTCAGTTCAAGTTGACTCCGTGAACCGCGGGCCACTGTGAGCCTCAGTTTTAAAGGAATTATCTAATATTTTGAGCAGTTTGTTTTCGGTGGCTGCCATCCTCTCGACTCAGTTATGATCTGAGTGAGAGTCAAACACACACTGGCACGGCAACACTGAACTGACTCGGACAGTGAGCCGGCATACAGTGCAGTCCGCCCCGGCGGCCCTCGGCGGCTATTTAGTAGTACGCGGCACACGCTCACACACACACACACACACACACACACACCGTGCCACACACACACACACACACACACACACACACGAGCGCGCGCGCCAGTAACTCACTCAGCATCCCCGTACCGGGGGCCGAATCGTTAACACTAACGATTCGGCCCCCGGTACGGGGATGCTCACTCAGTGGTGAAAACGCCAGGCTTGCCGGACTGAGACATGCTGTTGGTCACAGAACATAATTGAACTGAAATGAGGAAGGCCAGGGAGTAAGGGATCCTCGCTATTAAAATGAATTTCCCCCGGCCTTTCCTTGTGTTCTTGTGAGTTGCTAAAAGAGCATTTGACCCCACATTTTGGGTTTTGGTGAAAAGAGGGATGTCTGTTGTGCAGAAAAATGGGAATGCTGACTTGAGGGGTGACCTATTTTTGTCCATATCGGTGGGCGTGTTCCAGAGCATGGATAAGTGAGTGCACTGGTTTGTTTACGGGGTGGGGATCGAAGGACGCCACACCGAGTATGAACATTACGGTTTCCAGGCTTCATTTTTGGCATGCAGCTTGCGGACATGTGTTGCTTCTGGAAACCATTGTCACTCAGCAGTGGGCCGGTTTTGGTCTGCAATTATTATTATTTTTTTTTTTTTGAAGGACCTGTGCCGCCTCACATTAATTTTGTAGGAGCCAGAGAGCAGCAAAAAAAAAAAAAAAAAAAAGTATTTTGCGACCTGTTGCCGGCGTTCGTAGCAGCTGCAGCACTTGAGATCAATAAGACCAATATATACTCTTCCAAAAAAGAAACTTGACACTATCTAAATGCAATACTTCCGGAAACTTGCTAACTCTTCTGAAATATCAGGGGTGTTGTTGTGCAAAGGGCCTAACATTGTCGCAAAAAAGGCACATTTTAGCGCTGTGCATCGCTCAATGTCAGGCTAAACACGTTCTGTTTGAATCCAGAATTGTGACTCGTACAACTTTCCCGTGCGTAATAGTGAACTGCAACTCAGTGTGTTGTGACCTCTATTACTGGGAAATAAACAGGCACTGCAACCATGGGTTTCGCATCTCAGACTACGCGACAGTGCACAAAGAGAACATGCCAAGGTTGACAGACACTCAACGCAATAACGCCATTGGCCGACTGCAAGCAGGAGCGACTCAACAAGCCGTGGCCACACACTTTGGTGTTTCAAGACAAACTATCGCTGCACTGTGGGCACGTTTCAACAACATTCAAAGTATCCATGACAGGCCTAGGTCAGGTCGACCCAGAGTCACCACTGCGGCCCAGGATCGTTACATCCGGGTCCGCCATCTTCGGGATCGCACCAAGACAGCAACATCGACAGCATCCCAAATCCCTGGACTGCGAAGAATTTCCGATCAAACTGTTCGCAACCGCCTCAGAGAAGCAGGACTTTTGGCCCGAAGACCAGTGCGACGGAACGCGTTGAACAGGCGGCATATGGCAGCACGTCTCCAGTGGTGCCGGCACAGAGTAGGGTGGCCACGTGCAACGTCCACACACTGCCATGGCCTGCCTGTTCACCCGATTTGTCTCCGATTGAACATCTCTGGGATGAGTTGGATAGACGCGAGCGTCAGAGGAATCCACCACCTCAGACACTTCCAGGTCTCCTTGCTGCACTCCAGCATGAGTGGCAGGCCATCCCGCAACAAGTTATCGCCAACTTGGTTGCTTCTATGGGTTCCCGATGCCGAGCAGTGATCAACGCAAATGGCGGTCACACCAGATATTGACGTTTCATGTACCCCACTCTCTTTGACAGCCTGTACAGCCGTTCTGCTTTTCTCGGCGAGTTTCATGTTTTGAACATTTGAACAGTGATTGTTTCCGATACTATTGACTGTATTTTCGTTTTTCTACCGTTGATGTCCAATGAAATATTAAGTTGAGAAGTGGGTGTCAAGTTTCTTTTTTGGAAGAGTATATATATATATATATATATATATATATATATATATATATATATATATATATTGTTGTTTTGTTGTTTCTGGTAACCCGACAGACCCTATTCCCCCCCCCCCCCCCCCCGACCCTAATTTTTTTTTTTTTTTTTTTTTGGCTGCTGAAAAAAAATAAAAATACAAGCACGACCAGTTTCGGTTTTCATGCGCCTGTCGTCAGGGAAGTCGTGCACCATCGCGGACCCAAGATTAGAACGAAATATGGTAAGATAGTGTGTTATAATATTAAATGCAGTTTCACAGAGTATCATTTCTTATTAATACCCTGTTTCTTCTAGGATGTGTGTGTGTGTGGGGGGGGGGGGGGGTTAACCCCATTTTCGGCACAGACATTAACTTTGTTAGCTGGGGCGTTGACCTGTGACCTGCTTATGTACGCTGGCGTAAGCACATCAACATCTTTTCTTTTCTTTTTTTTTCTTTTTTTTTTTTTGGGGGGGGGGGGGGGGTGGTAGTCAGTATTGCGGTTTTTTTTTTCAGCTCCTTCGATTGAACATGAAATGTTTAGTGACAATTGCACTCGGGTTTGTTCAAGACTTGTTCAAAAATAAGTGCAATTCTAAAAATCAAAAACTTCAAGGGGGGGGGGGGGGGGGGGGCGGTAGTCAATATTGCGTGTGTTTTTTGTTTTTTTTTCGTTTTTTTTTTCTGCTCCTTCGATTGAAAAAGTTTTAGTGACAATTGCACTCGGGTAAAGACATTAATTTTGTTCAAAACTTGTTCAAAAATAAACGCAATTCCAAAAAAAAAAAATCAAAAACTTCAGTTGCTGAGCTGCCCGGCCTTCACAACACATGACTGTCAAGTTATGTGTACATGTCTGAGAGAATGCGTGTGATTCACGTAAGCGTGCTTTTAGGTTTTACCTTGCGGTGCCGGCTTTGAGCGAAATGTGTGGAATAAAGCGCCGATATTAATACGATTATTATTATTATTATATCACACATACAACGAGACGGATGCGAACTTAGTCTTAGCCCAAACACTGATGTCGCTTCGCTTGGGCATCGACTCAAACTTAATTATTTGTAGTAGCACTGGATAAACATCAGCCATATTCACTATACCCCCGTGCTTTAGAGAAACTCGGATGCGAGCGAGGCCGGGCCGGTCGTGTTATGTGTGGTCACACCTCAGTAGGGGCAAAACCAGGTCAAACGTGCTACTGTATCTGGCCGGACAGGCAGAAACTCACTTTCGTCCGTCTCGTAAATATTATCCTGTGTGGTGGCCGAGCACACAGAACGACAGTATGGACGCTTTGCTGTTTATGGCGTCTGATTTTGGCGTCTCCTTGGGTGTGTCATTGCTTCTAGGAACAGTTTTGACCGGCGCAGCAGTGTGTCTTCTGTACCGCAAATTCGCTCCAGACCGCAGAAGGTTCCCACCTGGCCCGCGTGGTTTGAGCGCGTTGCTGACCGCCTCTTCAGCGCTGAAGTCGGGGACGCTGCACAAGCAAGCCAAGCTATGGTACGAGCAGCATGGAGAGTTGGTTCTGTGTCGGACGCTGATCGGGGATCTTTGTTTCCTCAACTCGGCGCGCCTCGTGAGGCAGGTGTTCGCGAGCAAGGAGCTGGAGCAGTTCACCAACGATCGTCCCCGAACATTCACCGGGTGGTACACCGTGTACAACTACAGTGACGTCATCACCGGGAGCCCCAGCATCAGCCCGGAATGGGTTAAAGTTCGCAAGCTCTTCCACTACGCTCTGAAGGTAAGGGCCTGCATGTAAAAGTCGGGGTTCTTTAGCCCCGGGTTAGAGTCTAACCTCGAACTAAACTAGCCGCCTCTAGGGTTAAATTTTCTGTTTTGTTGTTGTTGTTGTTGATGTTGTTGTTGTTTTAAATCAATAAGCGGGTCCATTCCAGCAAGGTGCCTATGCCGTTATAGAAGGATTTTTGTCTTTCTTTCTTCGCTTCCATTTTTATTTAATTTTGTTTGGGGGTATCTTTTGTCCTAGTCTGGATTAGGCCCGTAGCCGTGGGTTAAATTAACCGAGTTTTACATACAGGCCCTATAGTTAGAAAATGTCCATCAGTATCAGTTAACACTGCCGGCGCCTCCCCCTCCCTTCACCATAGACAATTAACCCTTTGCACGCTGCGGTCGGTTAGCTAGGTAACACATTCTAGCCACCCAGGGATTAAAAATGAAATCGCTAAAAAAAAAAAAAATGCTTTAAAAAAAAATCCCGTAGGCCTTCCCGGCAGAGGTGGATTTGGGGGCTTTATTCCTATACTAACTGTTCAGTGATGACCGTGCTGTGTGCTTATGTCGGACCCGGTACGGCACGCTTTATACTGAACCATAATTATGCCACGTGTGTATACGGCATATGACACCTGTACCACAACTATGCAAGAGACATGATGCTGGGGGAGCCAGGGTGGCCGACGGAATGGTAGAGCGTTGGACTCTCAATGCTCGGGTCATGAGTTTGTATTCCGGCTGGGGCCAAATATTTGTGCTGGCTTTTTCATCGTTGCCCCGTCTTTGATATCACCCGTATGTGGTGGAAAAGGACGTTAAACACCCAAACGCCCACCCCACCCACCCACATGATGCTGTTTCCTCACATGATATGAAAACTTCGACTGAACATTCAGTAATTAGTGAGATTTAGTAGGATTTCGTACGGAGGACTTCGCTGAGCAGCGTAACCCATTTGCATGTAAATTAGGCACGTTACGGGTGCCATTAGCCAATCGCAGCGCGTTAGCAGCTCGCGGCCTCTGCCGCGTGAGCCTAATTTACATGTAAATGGGTTACGCTGCTCAGCGAAGTCCTCTTTACGAAGTCCTACTAAATCTCACTATTAATACTGGAAATGTTTGCCAGTGTCTGATACGTGATATACTGCTCTGTGTGCATGGTCCGACATGTTGCAGTTCTATGGAGACGGCGTGGAGCAGTTCGAGGGCACGATGCAGACAGAGTTACGGCGCCTGATGGCCACTGTTGAGGAGACTGCGGGAGAAGAAATAGCGGTGGACAAGATGTTCACTTACTCTCTGTTATGTGTACTGAATACGTTGGTAGGTGGGCTGTCATAATTATTCATAGGAAACACGCATAGACATAGATAACTATGAACTTCTTTACTTTTTATTCCCGTAGAGTTGCTGGAACGTCGCCAAATAATGTTTTCTCTGATTAAATTTTAATGTGTGCGCAGACGTGTGTGTGTGTGTGTGTGTGTGTGTGTGTGTGTGTGTGTGTGTGTGTGTGTGTGTGTGTGTGTGTGTTTGGAGGGGGGGGGGGCGTGCTGGTTTGTATCAATTTCTCGGGATCTTTTCACCCATTCCCGTATCCTCAAACTCTTTTACTCACACTTACTCACCACAACAACTGTAAGTGGTAACTTCATTCATTAAAAATCTTTTCAGCGCGTAGCCTTCAAACAAATTCATAATCATTCTTAACACATTTCGTATGTATGCCCTGTATGCAAAAATAAAGCAAGATTAACGGTTCCTTGACGATTCTTATTCCAGCAAACACGAATATAATCAAAGTGCAACACTCTCACTACTTCACTTCACTTAGGCTCCTGGCTCCAAGTGGAGCATAGGCTGACCCTTTGCCATCGCACTCTGTTCTGGGCTACTCTTGCCACTCCAGTCCAGTTGGTTCCGTGCTTACATAGCTCTGCCTCCGTCGGTGTCCCACCTCCAGCTGTTGCGAGGCAGGCCTCTCTTCCTTTTCCCCTGCGGGTTCCATGTCAGGGCTTGGCGTGTGGTGCTGGATGCTGGCTTCCTGAGGGTGTGTCCAATCCAGCCCCACTTCCTCCGCAGGATCTGCTTGGCCACTGGTTCCTTTCCTGCTCGCTCCCAGGGGAGACGGGGTGGTCGAATGGCAGAGCGTTGGACTTCTAATGCTCGGGTCGTGAGTTCGATCCCGGCTGGGGCCAAATATTTGTGCTGGCTTTTTCATCGTTGCCCCGTCTTTGATATCACCCTATGTGGTGGAAAAGGACGTTAAACCCCCAAACACCCACCCACCCAGCCCACCCTGCTTGCTCCCACAGCTCTTCGTTTCGGATCTTCTCTGGCCATTAAACCAAAATTAAATCCATTCAGACATAGATAAAATGAATTGATTTTTTTTAATGATTTTTTTAGAGTTAAATATATGCATGTACTTTCCTCCTCAGCTGACGGGCAAGTGCCCCAGCACAGACTCTGAAATGATCCGTATAATGAAGACGTTTGACCAGGCGACAGCCGAGGCCTTCAACCCGAGTGTGGATGGAGTTCTCAATGTGTTCCCCTTTCTTCGTTTCGTTCCCGGGTCGTACTACCGAGAATTGTGCGTCAGGATGAACTCGACCAGGGACATAGTCATGGAGGAACTTTTCACCAAGACTAAGGTAAGTGATGGTGATGTCGACGACGATGACGACGACGACAGTGATGATGATGATGATGGTGGTGGTGGTAGTGCTGGTGGAAATCGTATCTGTTGTTGTTGTTGTTGTTGTATGAACTTCATCTGTTGGTATTATTTTACATGCAGTCGTTCTTGCTGTTGCTGAAGCTGTTTCTGTATTTATCTTGCCGTTGCTCTGTGTGTGTGTGTGTGTGTGTGTGTGTGTGTGTGTGTGTGTGTGTGTGTGTGTGTGTGTGTCTTTCTCTCTCTCTCTCTCTGGCGGGGATGTGGGGGGAGTGGGGGGTAGGGGGATAAGGATATTGATTTGTTGTTGACGTTCTCATTGTCAGTGAAAGTTTCCGAACGCATTCCGACTATTTTTCAAGTGCAATAGTGACACAGCATCACAACACGGCATTACCCGTGATTTCAGTTCCCGTAATGACTAAGGGCCTAAATACAAACGCATTCTTGACAGTATGGTTATGTCCCATATAATTATCATAACATCCGGCAGGAGTCCCACACGCCCGGAAAACCGAGAGGGATAGTGGACATCTTGCTAGACGAACAGGCAAAGGAGGAGAATGGATGGATGACTGACAACCACATCCGGGGCCTTATCACCAACACCATAGCAGCTGGTAAGCATGCGCAGTGTCACAGTACTGCATGGTATGGTAAATGTGAGGCAGCAGAATGTTCAGTTATGGCGGGCAAATGCTATACGTGTACGTCCTATAGTAACTGGCCTACAACGTGCGAAAGCCGGAATGAAGTTCGCGAAAGGGTTCAGTATTCATTTATTTATTTCGCTTTATCTATTTCTTTTATATCATCATCTTGTGTGTGTGTGTGTGTGTGTGTGTGTGTGTGTGTGTGTGTGTGTGTGTGTGTGTGTGTGTGTGTGTGTGTGTGTGAGGGAGGGAGGGCGTCCCGTAAATACCATTATGATTATGGTTATTATTATTAATTTTGTATCTTTTATTCTATGTTACTATTATTGTATCTTTTATTCTACGGGAGCCGGTGTGGTCGAATGGTAGAGCGTTGGACTTCTAATGCTCGGGTCGTGAGTTCGTACCCCGGCTGGGGCCAAATATCTGTGCTGGCTTTTTCATCGTTGCCCCGTCTTTGATATCACCCGTATTGGTGTGGTGGAAAAGGACGCTGAACCCCCCAAACACCCACCCAATCACCCTTGTTTAGTTTATTTGGGGGCGGCTGCGGGGAAGGGGGGGGGGTGAGGTGCGGGAGGAAGGGGACTCTTTGTCCGTTGATGGAGTTGACTGAAGCCGCCGGGTTGCGCCAGTTGGTGAGAGTGAAAGCCGTACGGCAGATTGCTTCACTGACTTACCTCGCTTACTACACTTGTTCAAGTTGTTTGCGCACAACGGCGTTAAGCCCTAACTAACTAACTTGTTTGCGCACAAATAGTTTAAATTACACAGAATAATCAATCCATCGCTTTCAGGATTTCTCACATCCGTGCAGTCCTTGAAAGGGATACTGCTGCACTTGGCGCATGAACCGGAAGTGATGCGCAAACTCCAGAAAGAGATCGACACGGTGATTGGGCAGCGGCCTCCAGCTGTGGGTGACAGGAGTAATCTCCCTTACGCCGAGGCCGTCATGATGGAGGGCCAACGTTATGACACTTTTCTGCCGCTAGGTCTTGTGCACGAGGCTAGGGAGGAGATCAGTGTGGATGGATACTGCATACCCAAGGGCTCACTGGTAATCATTTTATAAAAATTATGTTTATTCTGTTCTTCTTTCTTTTTCACACACACACACACACACACACACACACACACACACACACACACACACACACACACACACACGCACATGTACACACAGACAAATACTATGTATTCACATAACAACAGCAGAAGAAGAAGTAGTTTGCTGATTGTTCCTGGGTTTTTTTTGTTGCTGATTTTGGTGCTGCCTGCGGATGATTGGTCGATTTCTTGATTGTGTGGTTGGATGTTTTGTTATATCTTAAGAGTCCGAACCCCACCACCCCCTGCCCACAATATATGATAAGACTGTGTGTGATAAGACTGATTAAAGAGAACAAGCCACTGCACACCAGTAGGAGCCACTTCAAGCCACTAGTACGCAAGGCGTTGGCCTTCCCCGCTAGGCCCGAGACTGCATGCTGCGGATTGCGGAATAGTGGCTGCAAGTGGCTTCTAGTGATCTGAAGATTTCAAGTGAAAATGCAATTCAGTTTTGTATGGGCGTTTAAGAGTTATTGTTGGTGGTGCTGCTGCTATTGCAGGTCCTTCTTCTTCTTCTGCGTTCCCTGTTCTGGACTCCGCCTCAGATGATTAGGTTTGTGGTCTTTATATAAGCAGTGGTCTTCAAGAGGTCTGTTTTGCTGCCCAAGAGTTTCTCTGCCAGTGTGGCTCCGTTCGGCCAGTGTTGTGTCCTTGCTTCTTTGAAAAGGGGGCAGGACTGCAGAATGTGTTCCGGGGTTTGAGGGGCTGTTCCGCACGGACAGTCTGGTGAGTGTGACAGCCCAAGGCGGCACAGGTGGGCACGCAGTCTGCAGTGTCCAGTTCGTAGTCTGAAGATGGTGGTCTGTTCATAATTGCAGGTCCTAACTGGTCAGTGGTGGTGGTGGTGGTGGTGGTGTGGTGCCGGTGCAGTCTGTCGGTTGGTTATTGTTGTTGATGATGTTGTGTGTGCTGGAGAATGACAGAAACTGCTATCAACGTCTAAATAAAAATGCCAGATGAAGCTGATTTTTTTCCTTCTGTTGTGTGTAGCTATTCGCCAACGCTTGGGTCTTTCGACGTGACCCGGAAGTATGGGGTGACCCGGAGGTCTTCCGACCAGAGCGGTTTCTCGATGACGTCACCGGCCAACTGCTGGAAATGAACCACCCCTTGAGAAAGAGGTAAACCGTATCCCCCCCCCCTCCTCCCCCACCCAGTGTCTTAGTGTTTCTCATTCACAGGGCATGGGATGAGAAAGAGAATAGAGAAATAAAAGAAATAAATTATTAAATGAATCATAGTATGGTATGGTATGGTATGGTATGGTATGGTATGGTAGACTTCTCCTCGGCGCACGTATCCATCTCTAACGAGATGCTCTAGGCGCCGCAAGGCTGGAGGACGAAGCAGGGAAAGCCTGCTGCCGCTAGGCGCTACTTTGTGTGCAAACCTCCACCCTGCTATTCACTCTGGTGCGTGCGACAGTATTTCTGTTTTACCACGCCACCGGCCACAGCCTACTCTTCTTCGAAAGATGAACGTGGGATTTTTAGCGTGCACACTTGATATTTGTGCGTGCGTGTGTACACGAAGGCGAGACAGGCACCGCAAACGAGTCTGCACATGGATTTGACTCGATATGGTATGAAAAAATCCAACCTTATTCCTGCCCACCGGGGACTCGAACCAGGCAGCTCAGGATCCGAAGTCGGATGCCTTAACCACTAGACCAAATCCCCTGTCATATAGATGTAACGCACAGAGCATGTCACAGGATACACTGTTGTAAGTTCACCAGGCCCTGCTATGCATGCGCACAAATTACGTGAAGATGAACTGACTGGTATGTTCTTTCGTTTTCTGTCGCATGAAGTGGATTCAGTATTCTGCAAGTAATTCGAACACAAAATACACCTCTCCCCTCTTGTGCTAAAAGGGTCTAAGCGATATGGCTTTCATAAGCACATAGACAGTTTTACCATTTGACGATAGGGCGTTATACGTTGCTGTTGTTGTTGTTGTTGTCGTTAATCATGAGCGGACATTGCTTACTTTGCCCAGAGGCCTTCACACCTTACGTCTGTGATGAAACTGAAGTCATGTGATGTATGTTATGCTGGTATGAGAAAAAATGTGTTTCGGTGTCCAGTTGTTGTTGTTGTTGTTCTTGTTGTTGTTGGTGGTGGTGGTGGTTGTGGTGTGTGTGTGTGTGTGTGTGTGTGACAGTGTGTGTGTGACAGTGTGTGTGTGTGTGTGTGTTCTAAATAGAATTTTTTTTTTTTTTTTTTAATTTCAGCCTCCTTGCTTTTGGGGTCGGCAGACGGAACTGCCCTGGGGAGAACTTCGCGCGAACTCGTATCTTCCTCTACATCACCACGCTGTTGCAAAAGTTTGACGTCCTCCCGCCGGTAAAGCATGACCTGCTTCCGGCAGAACCGGACTCCTGGGAAAATTCTCTGGTCTTGAAGATAAAGGAATTTTATGTGATATTCCGACCACGCAGCGACTAATTGAAACTGCGCCTGGACAGCTAAGTTAACCTTCGCCACTCTTGTCCACTTCCTGGGTCGCTAGCGACCCATACCGCGCGTATAAGGACGGGTTGGTGTTCCCGAGACGTTGGTTCGCTGTGCAGGCTCTCTGCTGACTATGGACGGTCTACTGTTTCTGCTTTCACATACATTTACTTATATGTTACAATCACATGGATCAGCTACACCTTTCAAATACACCCGTTCTCTCGAAAGGGACCGTAAGTCGCGCTAGACCGAACGCCGCTACAGGCGAAAAGAGTGCCGGGGGTCAGTGTGGCCGCCTTACGAGTAGCCAACTTCAACTGCTGATATCTCTGTCAATTTTAGTACTACAGCTTTCACTCTTATATTGAATTAACCTGCAAAAACCCAGTAGATTGCAGTGATATACATATCTCAAAATTGAAAAATTTCGACATATGGTCCCTTTTGTGAAAACGGGTCACATATTTATCGTTGAACAGTTTGGTGGTGGTGGTTATACATATTCTGTCATGTAGCCTACTTTTCAAATTAAAATGTCTGAAGCCTTTGTTTGTTTGCTTACTAGTATGTGCTCGTTTGTGACCAAGACATTAAAATTTTATCACTTAAACACATGTCAAGGCGTGAAGCCCCAAATAATTCACTAACTACACACATGTCGATGCGTGAAGCCCCAAATATTTCACTAACTACACACATGTCGATGCGTGAAGCCCCAAATAATTCACTAACTACACACATGTCAAGGCGTGAAGCCCCAAATAATTCACTAACTACACACATGTCGATGCGTGAAGCCCCAAATATTTCACTAACTACACACATGTCGATGCGTGAAGCCCCAAATATTTCACTAACTACACACATGTCGATGCGTGAAGCCCCAAATAATTCACTAACTACACACATGTCGATGCGTGAAGCCCCAAATAATTCACTAACTACACACATGTCGATGCGTGAAGCCCCAAATAATTCACTAACTACACACATGTCGATGCGTGAAGCCCCAAATAATTCACTAACTACACACATGTCGATGCGTGAAGCCCCAAATAATTCACTAACTACACACATTAGCTGCCATTATCTTTAAGATCAATAAAATCAGAAAGTTCATTCAAAAGCCATCTAAAAACTTACCTATTCAAAGCATATTTGTAATGAAAAAGGTTCAGACAAGATCTCATTGAGTTTTCACTATCCTGGCTGTTGATCTTTTGTCAGTTTTTCATTCTGGGGTATTCCTCGTTATTGCATATTGCTTTTTGACTGTTTTTATTGTCTGTTAAATTTTCGTTAGCGCTTAGAGCATGTAATCTTACATGAATATGCGCTTTATAAATAAAATTATTATTATTATTATTATTATTATTACACATGTCAGGTCTGTGCAAGAACGCTCAAATTCATGGCTTAAGGGCCTGTCAGACGCGACGATCATTTTTGCTCGCCAACCAGCGGTAAAATGCACTTAGCCAATCAAATCGGCTTGCCAGGGGCACTGCCGAGGGACGCCGTCGGCACGCCAGTAGATATACACGGTCCTATCTTTTTTGGCTCGTCATTGCAAGTGAATCCCCGCTGACCGCGCGCTATCGCGCTTTTTGTATTGTCCAGCGTTTGAACAGAAAAGCCTTTCGGCGAGCCCGCGAATTCTCCACCGGCTCTCAACGTGTGCCGAAGCTTTTACACGAAGCGAACAAATCGCGAAGTGCGCACAACGCCATGGCTCGGTATCCATATTGCCCTCTTTATACGGTTTTGCGTGGCCGGGAGGCCCTGGGTTAGAATATAGTGCGTTTTTGCTTGTACCCCTTGCTAAACCGCTTCTTGAACATGTATCAGACAGACGGCGTGAATGTTGAGAGACTCAGTTGCTGTCAGCTCACCCGGAAGAGTACGGGTGTGTGTGTGTGTGTGTGTGTGTGTGAGAGAGAGAGAGAGAGAGAGAGAGAGAGATTCAGATTCAGATGGTTTATTGCATAGGCATTCTGCCCATTCGCAAAGGGATAGCGGGGCGGGGTCAACAACGATCCAAGAGAACGTACAACACGTTTTACAAATATGCATAAAGTAACATGGACATTGTGACAATTAACATGACGTGGATACTGCACATCATTCAAAAGGCTCCCTTAATAGGCAAGTCAGTAAGAGAGAGAGAGAGAGAGAGAGAGCGCAGGTCCACTCATGTCAGTCGAGGTCGCCATCACATGTAAATTTCCTTATCCGATCGCAAATACTGCACGTAGTCTTGTTACTAGAAAACCGTCCTCTTGCAAATTTTTGTTGTTGTTGTTTTTTTGTTCCAGCGCTGATCAAAATGCCTAAACGTTCGAGTGCGCGCGCGCGTGTGTGTGTGTGTGTGTGTGTGTGTGTGTGTGTTGGTTGGTTGCAATCCTCGCTGTCATGCACCTGCAGGAGACCACGGCATAAGGTGAATTGTGGGCTAGTTTTCGTTTGTTGGCTAGCTTAGAAAACTTATTTGTTTACTTTGCACCATTTAATTATATGTATATTTGATTTGTGTGACACACACACAAACACACACACACACACACACACACACACACACACACACACACACACACAGAGTTCACAGAAAAAATAGAGACCTGTTAATGTATTTCACAAAAAAGAATTTCATAACATATGATCCGAGGCTTATACGAAGTTACATCACAGATCACTTGGGTTACAATCATGTTTGTTCCATTATGAGGGGAGCCGGGGTGGTCGAATGGTAGAGCGTTGGACTTCTAATGCTCGGGTCGTGAGTTCGATCCAGGCTGGGGCCAAATATTTGTGCTGGCTTTTTCATCGTTGCCCCGTCTTTGATATCACCCGTATGTGGTGGAAAAGGACGTTAAACCCCCAAACACCCACCCCACCCACCCACCCTTGTTCCATTATGATCTTTATTAAATAAAAAAGAAGAAGAAGAAATCAGCATTACATGAGGTATAATCGCGATTTTCTCAGAACATTTTTTTTTTAAAGTGGACACAACAACAAATCAAAACAGGAAAAGCCTAAACGGCTCATGTGCGACCAATAACCCTTGGGAGAGGTATTTATTAAAAACAGATGAAATTAAAAAAACAAAAAATACAGAGTAGAGGCCTTGCTCCCAAACAACACCTCGCCAAGTTTGATGTTTGCAGTTACTGCAGTTTGTCTGATATACATGTTGCCAATGTTCAAGGGAAAAACATGTTACAGAATGCCCTTTGACTCTGGGCCCGTATGTACAAGTCGAGGTTAGGGCTTTTAGTCATGAAACGGCCACGTCACGAATAAAGCGTGAAAAGCGGCAGAGTGGTGTCTAAATTACAGGCCGATCTCCGCTCCTGACCTGGGCCCGTATGTAGAACGAGGTTAATTTAATCCACGGCTACAGGCCTCACCCACACTAGGACAAGGGTACGGGTGGGGGTTTGGGAGTTTAACGTCCTTTTCCACCATGTATCCAGACTAGGACGAAAGAAACCCCAAAACAAAATTAAATTTAAAGGAAGCGAAGAAAGAAAGACAAAAATCCTTCTATAACGGCATAGGCACCCGCTTCCTGATTTAAAAAAAAAAAAAAAAAAAAAAAAAACCTAGAGCTAGTTTAGTTCGAGGTTAGACTCTAACCCTGGGCTAAACTCCCTAACCCCGACTTTTACATGCGGTCCCAGGGCTGATCTAGGCAACCATTATGCTGTTTCAGGTGTCCCTCTGTCTCAATTAATTAGCAAAAATTGCTAAAAATCTTGAAAGACAAAATGGAATGCTCCGGTCGTGAGCGATGTTCACTCGTTATTCTTATTGTTTCTGACACTGAACTAACGCCGGCAGGTGAAAGGACAGACTGTTGCTTACACATTGCGCTTCCTACCCAAACAAGCAGACTCAGCATTTCATATCCACGTTGGACACAGGTCATGCACCGATTCACACTTGAAACGTCCGTCTACTGTCTTACAAATGCGGACATATGCCGTGTCATTTCTGTCAAATTTGTCTGACTGTCAAAACTGACATTTACAGAATACAGAATACTTTATTGATCCCAGATTTGGGAAATTGCAGTTCTGGCCCGCATACTAATAAGACACACAACTGATAAACATTTTGATAAAAGAGACTACAAAAATAAGTAAAACAGAGAGTCTTGACCAGTAAAATTACTTAAAATCAAGAATAAAACACACTATCACATAATAAAAATTCCTGTCACATTCAACACTCATTGACACACCCATTCCGGCATTCACGCTGCACATTCACGCTGCACATTCACTCGCTCTGCTCTTTCTCTCTCTCCTCGATCCCCACACACACCCCTCTCTCTCTCTCTCTCCCTCTCTCTCTCTCTCTCTCGTGTACGTTCTGCTTGAGTTGGCAACTCTAACAGCCATGGGCAGAAATGATCTTGAATATCTGGTAGTCCTTGCATTTGGTACTCTAAACCTACCACTACGTACTATAGTCAAGCTGTCGAAGTCCTGTCTGAGGGGATGTGTCTCGTCACTGAGGATGTCAGTCAGTTTGTTCTTCGTTCGTCGGTCGTACAGTGTACCAAGTGTGTCTTGTGTCCTCCCGATCACCCCACCCGCTTTCTTGATCAGTTTATCCAACCTACCACTATCCTGTTTTGTCAGATTCCCACCCCAGCAAGTTAGGCCAAAAGACAATACACTACAAACTACTGATGGGTAAAACATTTGAAGAAGCTGAGGACAGACATCAAAAGACCTCAGTTTTCTCAGACAAATTTCTGTGCCGAAGTGGACAACATGCATTCAGGACAAACAACCTATACTTTTACCGTCATCTAAGACATTCGTCCTATTACTGTTCCCATAAACATGAAGCCTGGCAGACCTATACATAATTTATATATGTGTCTGTCTGTGCTGTGTATGTACGCTAGTCTGCGATTCCTCGAACTTGTAGCAACCAGTCAGTGACAAAACTAAAGTCTGGATTTTCTGGCAGTCGACGTTGGCGGCTTGCGAGGTCGTTCCTCAGTGTTTCGTACTGTTCTGTGGCAGTCCTCATCAAGTTCTCTCGGCTCAGTTCACCCTGTGTTGTGCACGGAAGTCCGTTAGTATCCATACATAGAAGTTTTGTATGACAACTGTACTGGTTTTGTTGTTGTTGTTGTTTTTTGTTTTGTTTTTTTACAAATTTTAAAATTTTGACCACAACCGTTTTGGGCTTATTGCAAAAACAATGCTATGGCAACAATAAAACTTTTTTATGCATTCCCAATTCTTGAAATTGTTTGAAATCAAGTACCTTGGAGGAAATAATGCAGAGAATCATTGGAATGTGAGAACCAGTAGTAGGTTTGCCTCCTGTGTTACATGCATGTACTCTGAACAGAATATGCTATCAGATCTTGGCACATTAATTAAGAGTTAAAAAGTTACACTGCCATTCCGATATGAAAAATGAAAATGAAATAAAAATTAAAATAAAAAAAATAACTAAATAAAAATAAAATAAAAATAAAATGAAAATAAAATTACAAACTGACCACATGTATATATATGCATGGTCTTGTGTGTGTGTGTGTGTGTGTGTGTGTGTGTGTGTGTGTGTGTGTGTGTGTGTGTGTGTGGGGATGGGTATTTGACCAGTTCTGCTGTCTAAAATTATTGCTCAGAATATTCTTGTCATAAATGTACAGTTTTAGTGCATGTTAAGTCTGAGAAAACTCAAAAATTTATTAAAGTAAAAGATTCTGAGAAGTATAAAATTTTGTGAGCCAAAATACCGTGAGCTCTTCTGTTCGCACTCTCATGATAAAATCACGGACGGGTCCTTCCACTCGGACAGGCGGAGCTGATCCAGTCATCATGTGTCGAACGCTGTTAATTTTGTGGAAAATCTGGAAAAGTGAATATACCTGCCAATCCACCGTTACAAGGGGGGGGGGGGGGGGGGGAGAGAGAGAGAGAGAGAGAGGAAAGACAATTACAAAGTGTCCAGCCATCAACTATCATGTATGGTAATCCAATGGGTATCTATTATATGTCACTGATTTCACAGTATCCAAGAGCATGTTCTACTACAGATGAACTGCAGTCATCCAATTACACACACACACACACACACACACACACACACACACACACACACACACACACACACCTGATAGAAAAGCTTCCTTTCCCGTCCTGTGCCTGTGTGCTTGCCACTGTTAAGCATGTGAAAGTTGTTTTTGATCAGACCAAGGTACTGTTGTATGCCGAGTTCAGTCACAAATTTCTCCTTATTCCTGGAGAGGATCTGCAACAATATAATTTGTCACCTGTGACACAAATGCTTATGCTGGCTGGTCAAACAACAACACACACATACCCCCCTCCCCCCCCCCCCCTCCTCCCACCCCTCCCCACCAAAAAACCAAAACAACAACAACAACCAAAAACCAAAAGCACCTGAAGGGAATAAAACTAGTGCAGGATCATGGACCGAGAGACCCGGGTTGGAGTCCCAGCCGAGACAAGCGGGATTTTCCGACCTAGGTCGGCTCCTACCCAGAGCGGGTGTGCTATGGGCCCGATGGGGAGGCTGTTGCCACACAGCCGAGTTTCACCCACTTCACGGGTGCGACTTTGGGGGTGCTTCCCTTAGTATAACACGTCTTATGATGTGGATTATTACACGGCCATCACCGCAGGTGCTGTAGTTCCCGGGCCTGGTTAATGCCGGGATATTTATGACAGGAAGCGTGGAATGCGGCCCTGTCACGCAGTCCAAAACCATATGGACCTCCATGGCATCATCTTACCATCATCCTCATCTCCATCATCATGCATACTAAAAAAACAAAATTGTCCCAGCTTTCGAGTCCTCCGTGGGCTCCACCCATCACCTGGGAGGAACACCACTGGAGCTAACAAAGAGTTGGGGCAGCAAAAAAAAAAAAACAACACAACAACAACAACAAAACTAGTGTAGAGAGGTACTAGACACGACTTTCCCTGCTCCCCCCCCCCCCCCCCCCCAAAAAAAGGAGAAAAACAGTACATTTGAAAAAAAAAAAGAGGAAACTGGGGCAATGTACAGCGCCAAAACCAACAATGGGGAAGTTGGGGGGGGGGGGAGGGGCCCCCAAAACTCATGCCTGAATGATTGTAATAAACTGTCTTGCTTATCCCACCTTTTTATTCCTTGGTGGCCAACAGCTGAATGGTTGAAAACAAAACAACAAGAAAACAGCGGAAATTGACCTAGGGGCAGCTGTATTCCACGGAACGGAATATAAACTCATGCCTGAGTGTGAACCAATGTATCAACTACAAGGTCAGCAAGTACAACATGGCATGGTACTGCAGCTAGACAACTATTGCTGTGCTGAAAACTATAGCACAATGTACATTTCCCTCAGCTACAAGTACATGATATGGGGTGTGCTCGTGGATACGGGAACACAAACAACTCACTTTCCACAGTGGACTGACGAAGTCATGATTATCCAGGTACACCAACTGCAAGGACAACAAAAATGGCACACGGTTATATTAACTGTACCTGAAGTTATGTTACCGATACCTGTAGAAAAAGTTGCAACGTACTCAAACTAAACACGGCGCTTTCTATTCATAAGGAACATAAAACATTCGTGTAATCAGTATGCACACGGGTGCACAGAAAAAAGACCAAAACACCCCCCCCCCAAAAAAAAAAAAAACACACAAAAAAAACAACCAAAAAACAAACAAACAAAACAACAACAACAAACAAACAAATAAAAAACAAGAAAACCTCAAGACAACAACAACAACAACAACAAAACAAAGAAAAAAAACAAATGCACATGTAAACAGTAAACAAATTGATGCAGGTCAGAATACCCTGCATCAGGTTGGTGAGGTGAGGACAAGGTACAAGTTCACTACATCATAAAACACACTGTAGAATACTGCAAAACTTGTTAGTTTTTGTCAACCATGTGACAAACAACATACAGGCGTACTTTGCAAACTTGTGTAAACGGAAGCCAGACAAACACAATCACAAATAATACTGTATCGGTGATGACAGCAAAGGCAAACCTCCAAAATGACCACACTTCCTTTCAGCAGCATCTCCGAGAGCAGGCGAGCTTCATACGCACCATACTCCACCTTCTTGCTAGGACCACGACTCTCCATGCATTCCGAGGGCCGACTACATGCACTCAGAACTGTCTGTTCAGACCAAAAGTACAGGCCAAGGTCATGACTTAGGAACAACAACAAATATCACATACAATGATAGATGAGGTTTTGTTTTTTTTTCCCCTGAGGATTACACTTTATGAACTTCATGTGGGGAGCATGTTGTTGCCATTTTGACAGTTACCCATGCTGAGCCACAGACTGTGTGCGAGGGGATTGCAAGTTCAACTCACTGCCTTGTTTACGTTTTTAACCCTTTCAGCCCTGAAGGAATCTCAATAGCGATAACGCTCCTCTGCCTGGGAGTTTTTCAAGTGTGCTAGATCTAAAGCTGGGCTCTTGCATACAAAACCCTATTTCTCAAGAAGTATTGGATCCACCCTATAGGGGAATCTTCCACTGTGCAGAGCGTATGAGAGTCGGTCACATACACGCATATTATTGTTAGGGTCTGCGAGACCGTAGGTGATACGGTGGCAGGGCTGAAAGTGTTAAAACGTAGCATCAGACATTACATCACCTACCACCACCACCACCCCCGCCCCCTGTTATGCCCCCATCAAAAGACTCCTCAAATACTAACACTATGCAAAAGGAAATCAAAGTAATATATAAATCGCCATAGACATATTGAAATCCAGGCTGGACTGCACTGGAAATGTTCACCCCCCCCCCCCACCTCCCCTTTCAAAATGCAATTCTAGATTTCAAAATTTCAATAGCTAAGCTGACACATCAAACCTCATGAGTGTAATGTTGATGATGATGATGATGATGATGATGATGGAGACTTGATATAGCGCACAGCTCCACCCTAACTGAGTGCTCACGGCGCTTAGGGAGAGGTTTTGAAAGGAAAGATAGTTTTAAAAAAAAAACAAAAAAAACTGCAGATGATTACTGGCGCGCGGCACTGAAGAGATATTAAGTCTTCAGGCGCTTCCGGAATGCGGTAATGCTGACTGCCTCCTTCACTGTAATGTAATGTTTAGTATGTGAGAGAATGCACGTGATTAACGTGCGTATGCACACTAGGCTCAGTTCACAGTACCTTGAGCCAAGCAACTGGGATAAAGTGGCTCTATATTATTAATATCATTATTGTTGTTACTGTTATTATTTTAATGGGCCCGGTGTGACGACAGCAGGTTTTGTGAGAACCAGTACAAGAACCAGATTAGTAAATGCAGTGAATAGATAGGCATCACACAATAACGTTCTTTATTTAAACAGACATATTATTATTATGACCTGCGAATAACCTCATCCTGAAATGACATAATTCACACTGCACCTACCTCTGTTGTGTGTCTGTACACCACAACCAGCTAAGTAAATGCAGTGAATAGATAGGCATCACACAATAACGTTCTTTATTTAAACAGACATATTATTATTATGACCTGCGAATAAACCTCATCCTGAAATGACATAATTCACACTGCACCTACCTCTGTTGTGTGTCTGTACACCACAACCAGCTAAGTAAATGCAGTGAATAGATAGGCATCACACAATAACGTTCTTTATTTAAACAGACATATTATTATTATTATTATTATGACCTGCGAATAACCTCATCCTGAAATGACATAATTCACACTGCACCTACCTCTGTTGTGTGTCTGTACACCACAACCAGCTAAGTAAATGCAGTGAATAGATAGGCATCACACAATAACGTTCTTTATTTAAACAGACATATTATTATTATTATTATTATGACCTGCGAATAACCTCATCCTGAAATGACATAATTCACACTGCACCCTACCTCTGTTGTGTGTCTGTACACCACAACCAGCTAAGTAAATGCAGTGAATAGATAGGCATCACACAATAACGTTCTTTATTTAAACAGACATATTATTATTATTATTATTATGACCTGCGAATAACCTCATCCTGAAATGACATAATTCACACTGCACCTACCTCTGTGTGTGTCTGTACACCACAACCAGCTAAGTAAATGCAGTGAATAGATAGGCATCACACAATAACGTTCTTTATTTAAACAGACATATTATTATTATTATTATTATGACCTGCGAATAACCTCATCCTGAAATGACATAATTCACACTGCACCTACCTCTGTTGTGTGTCTGTACACCACAACCAGCTAAGTAAATGCAGTGAATAGATAGGCCATCACACAATTAACGTTCTTTATTTAAACAGACATATTATTATTATTATTATGACCTGCGAATAACCTCATCCTGAAATGACATATTTCACACTGCACCTACCTCTGTTGTGTGGTCTGTACACCACAACCAGCTAAGTAAATGCAGTGAATAGATAGGCATCACACAATAACGTTCTTTATTTAAACAGACATATTATTATTATTATGACCTGCGAATAGAGTTGCGCGGTATTATCGCGTATCGCGATAGGAGCGATATGGAAGCCTGGCAATACGGTATACCGATACGCTCTTGCATCGCGATATATCGCAGTAATGATTTGTCCGTTTCTTTCTTGCTGAAAGTTCATTAAAACTTTTTTTGAAGATTTCTCAGTCTTTTCTCATTCTGTTTTCACTTGTGTGTCCGCTTATAAATGTGCTGTGCGTTGTAGGAAGGGAAGCCCTCGCATACTGCCTCAAGACTTTGTAGGCATGCCCAAGAATTCTTATCCAACTCTTTGGTCTGCCGCGCGAACATAGACGCCAAAATGCTCGACGCACGAACGCTTTCCGAATGGCGCATTACTGCATTAGTCCCATTTCAAGGGCAACACAATCAGCTGTCACATGGGAAACCACCGGCTTACAGTGCACGGATAATGGTCGGTAAATTTGATGGCACCAGGGGCGGCAATATATCGTGATAACATCGCGATACGAACTCAGAATATTGGGATATATCGCGATGCAAAATTGCCCGCGATACGCAACTCTACCTGCGAATAGCCTCATCCTGAAATGACACAATTCACACTGCACCTACCTCTGTCGTGTCTCTGTACACCACAACGTAGTCAACATCGCTCTCAGGGGTAGATAATCCATACATAAAACTTCCTGCTCTTGCCACCAACAGTATTTGCTGCGGTGTCAGTTTCGTCACGGGTCCCCCGATTTCTGACATCAACTGTGTCAATTTGGAGTAATCGTCGACAAGACCTGCAATCAGCAGAGATGCATTTTAACTCTTTGACGACGGAGCGCAATTTCTGACACACGATTTCCTATAGGAAATCGTGTGTCAGAAACTGTGCTTCGTCATCAAAGAGTTAAAGTCTGTATGACATAATTTCTCTCTATCCTTTCTGTCTCTCTCTCTCTCTACCCCCCCGCCCCCCCCCACACACACACACTTTTTAAAATTGTTTTTAAGTTGTTTCCCTATAGAGGCTAATCGGTCGAGGTCGTAGAGGATCTAGTGTCATTGGTAGAACTTGGAGAGGGGAGAACCGACAACAAAACAGACAAAATAAAATGAAGTTTGGAGAAACAACTTTGTAGGACGGGGCCGTTCCTCCTTGTTTAATTCCTAGCTGCTTGTTTTTGTTTGTACATATATCTTGTTTCCATTAGTTAGCTTGTGTATCTTTGCCGAATGACCCTAGCTGCTACCAAAATATGCACAATGTATATAAAGAAAATTGAAATAAAAAACAACAACAACAACAACAAAACAAATTGATGAGAAATAATATCTTTTAAAAACTCTGATGAATGTTAGGCATTTTGTATTTTCTTTCTTTCTTTTTTTTTTTTTTTTTTGGGGGGGGGGGGGGGGTGACCATTACAATAAACTGAATGGTGTCATATTGCACAACCCCTTACACTTTAATAAATAATAATAATAATAATAATGAGGATTTGTCTGGCGCCCAACCTCCTGCTGGAGCTCTGGGCGCCTCACAATGGTAGGGCGGAGATACAGTACATACATATATATGAAATATGTCACATTACATACAGTTACACATGATATACACGTCACATACACGTTACATACACACACGTTACATACACACAGCTATGATACATCCTGACACGACAACCTAATATGACAATGATGATAGCAGTGATGATAAAGAAGTTAGTCTGTATAATATTGCCGGAAGAAATAAGACTTTAAAGCGACTTTAAAAGAGTCCGTTGACTCTGCATGGCGAACATGGGCAGGCAGGCTGTTCCAAATGACTGGACCGTGGTAGAGCAGTGCACTTTCATAGTGATATCATAGAGCAGTACACTTTCACACTTTCCTTTTCCACCACATACGGGTGATATCCTAGAGCAGTGCACTTTCACACTTTCCTTTTCCACCACATACGGGTGATATCCTAGAGCAGTGCACTTTCACACTTTCCTTTTCCACCACATACGGGTGATATCCTAGAGCAGTGCACTTTCACACTTTCCTTTTCCACCACATACGGGTGATATCCTAGAGCAGTGCACTTTCACACTTTCCTTTTCCACCACATACGGGTGATATCCTAGAGCAGTGCACTTTCACACTTTCCTTTTCCACCACATACGGGTGATATCCTAGAGCAGTGCACTTTCACACTTTCCTTTTCCACCACATACGGGTGATATCATAGAGCAGTACACTTTCACACTTTCCTTTTCCACCACATACGGGTGATATCATAGAGCAGTGCACCTTCACACTTTCCTTTTCCACCACATACGGGTGATATCATAGAGCAGTACACTTTCACACTTTCCTTTTCCACCACATACGGGTGATATCATAGAGCAGTACACTTTCACACTTTCCTTTTCCACCACATACGGGTGATATCATAGAGCAGTACACTTTCACACTTTCCTTTTCCACCACATACGGGTGATATCCTAGAGCAGTGCACTTTCACACTTTCCTTTTCCACCACATACGGGTGATATCCTAGAGCAGTGCACTTTCACACTTTCCTTTTCCACCACATACGGGTGATATCCTAGAGCAGTGCACTTTCACACTTTCCTTTTCCACCACATACGGGTGATATCCTAGAGCAGTGCACTTTCACACTTTCCTTTTCCACCACATACGGGTGATATCATAGAGCAGTACACTTTCACACTTTCCTTTTCCACCACATACGGGTGATATCATAGAGCAGTACACTTTCACACTTTCCTTTTCCACCACATACGGGTGATATCATAGAGCAGTGCACTTTCACACTTTCCTTTTCCACCACATACGGGTGATATCCTAGAGCAGTGCACTTTCACACTTTCCTTTTCCACCACATACGGGTGATATCCTAGAGCAGTGCACTTTCACACTTTCCTTTTCCACCACATACGGGTGATATCCTAGAGCAGTGCACTTTCACACTTTCCTTTTCCACCACATACGGGTGATATCCTAGAGCAGTGCACTTTCACACTTTCCTTTTCCACCACATACGGGTGATATCCTAGAGCAGTGCACTTTCACACTTTCCTTTTCCACCACATACGGGTGATATCCTAGAGCAGTGCACTTTCACACTTTCCTTTTCCACCACATACGGGTGATATCCTAGAGCAGTGCACTTTCACACTTTCCTTTTCCACCACATACGGTGATATCCTAGAGCAGTACACTTTCACACTTTCCTTTTCCACCACATACGGGTGATATCCTAGAGCAGTACACTTTCACACTTTCCTTTTCCACCACATACGGGTGATATCCTAGAGCAGTACACTTTCACACTTTCCTTTTCCACCACATACGGGTGATATCCTAGAGCAGTACACTTTCACACTTTCCTTTTCCACCACATACGGGTGATATCCTAGAGCAGTGCACCTTCACACTTTCCTTTTCCACCACATACGGGTGATATCCTAGAGCAGTGCACCTTCACACTTTCCTTTTCCACCACATACGGGTGATATCCTAGAGCAGTGCACCTTCACACTTTCCTTTTCCACCACATACGGGTGATATCATAGAGCAGTGCACCTTCACACTTTCCTTTTCCACCACATACGGGTGATATCATAGAGCAGTACACCTTCACACTTTCCTTTTCCACCACATACGGGTGATATCATAGAGCAGTACACTTTCACACTTTCCTTTTCCACCACATACGGGTGATATCATAGAGCAGTGCACTTTCACACTTTCCTTTTCCACCACATACGGGTGATATCCTAGAGCAGTGCACTTTCACACTTTCCTTTTCCACCACATACGGGTGATATCCTAGAGCAGTGCACTTTCACACTTTCCTTTTCCACCACATACGGGTGATATCCTAGAGCAGTGCACTTTCACACTTTCCTTTTCCACCACATACGGGTGATATCCTAGAGCAGTGCACTTTCACACTTTCCTTTTCCACCACATACGGGTGATATCCTAGAGCAGTGCACTTTCACACTTTCCTTTTCCACCACATACGGGTGATATCCTAGAGCAGTGCACTTTCACACTTTCCTTTTCCACCACATACGGGTGATATCCTAGAGCAGTACACTTTCACACTTTCCTTTTCCACCACATACGGGTGATATCATAGAGCAGTACACTTTCACACTTTCCTTTTCCACCACATACGGGTGATATCATAGAGCAGTACACTTTCACACTTTCCTTTCCACCACATACGGGTGATATCATAGAGCAGTACACTTTCACACTTTCCTTTTCCACCACATACGGGTGATATCATAGAGCAGTGCACCTTCACACTTTCCTTTTCCACCACATACGGGTGATATCATAGAGCAGTACACCTTCACACTTTCCTTTTCCACCACATACGGGTGATATCCTAGAGCAGTGCACTTTCACACTTTCCTTTTCCACCACATACGGGTGATATCCTAGAGCAGTACACTTTCACACTTTCCTTTTCCACCACATACGGGTGATATCCTAGAGCAGTACACTTTCACACTTTCCTTTTCCACCACATACGGGTGATATCCTAGAGCAGTACACTTTCACACTTTCCTTTTCCACCACATACGGGTGATATCCTAGAGCAGTACACTTTCACACTTTCCTTTTCCACCACATACGGGTGATATCCTAGAGCAGTACACTTTCACACTTTCCTTTTCCACCACATACGGGTGATATCATAGAGCAGTGCACCTTCACACTTTCCTTTTCCACCACATACGGGTGATATCATAGAGCAGTGCACCTTCACACTTTCCTTTTCCACCACATACGGGTGATATCCTAGAGCAGTGCACTTTCACACTTTCCTTTTCCACCACATACGGGTGATATCCTAGAGCAGTGCACTTTCACACTTTCCTTTTCCACCACATACGGGTGATATCCTAGAGCAGTGCACTTTCACACTTTCCTTTTCCACCACATACGGGTGATATCCTAGAGCAGTACACTTTCACACTTTCCTTTTCCACCACATACGGGTGATATCCTAGAGCAGTGCACTTTCACACTTTCCTTTTCCACCACATACGGGTGATATCCTAGAGCAGTGCACTTTCACACTTTCCTTTTCCACCACATACGGGTGATATCCTAGAGCAGTACACTTTCACACTTTCCTTTTCCACCACATACGGGTGATATCCTAGAGCAGTACACTTTCACACTTTCCTTTTCCACCACATACGGGTGATATCCTAGAGCAGTGCACTTTCACACTTTCCTTTTCCACCACATACGGGTGATATCATAGAGCAGTACACTTTCACACTTTCCTTTTCCACCACATACGGGTGATATCCTAGAGCAGTGCACTTTCACACTTTCCTTTCCACCACATACGGGTGATATCCTAGAGCAGTGCACTTTCACACTTTCCTTTTCCACCACATACGGGTGATATCCTAGAGCAGTGCACTTTCACACTTTCCTTTTCCACCACATACGGGTGATATCCTAGAGCAGTGCACTTTCACACTTTCCTTTTCCACCACATACGGGTGATATCCTAGAGCAGTACACTTTCACACTTTCCTTTTCCACCACATACGGGTGATATCATAGAGCAGTACACTTTCACACTTTCCTTTTCCACCACATACGGGTGATATCATAGAGCAGTGCACTTTCACACTTTCCTTTTCCACCACATACGGGTGATATCATAGAGCAGTACACTTTCACACTTTCCTTTTCCACCACATACGGGTGATATCATAGAGCAGTACACCTTCACACTTTCCTTTTCCACCACATACGGGTGATATCCTAGAGCAGTGCACTTTCACACTTTCCTTTTCCACCACATACGGGTGATATCATAGAGCAGTGCACCTTCACACTTTCCTTTTCCACCACATACGGGTGATATCATAGAGCAGTACACTTTCACACACTTTCCATCATTTGCTGGATGTGGTTGATCCTGTGTCACCCACCAAAACACTGCTGTATCAGTTCATGAAAACAGCTTAAAAAATTCTACGAATTTATGCGAAATATCAACGGAATTTACCGGTATACATTTGCATCCCCTCACGGGCGAGCTATACCAAATGAGCTTTAATAAGCTGTTTTTCAAGAACTTAGCAGAATATTTCTTGTTTTTTCATGTCATTGCTGAAAAGCAGATGCAGACATGTTTCATTATTGATTACAATTCCTAAAATACAATACAGTTTTTTTTCCAAACAACAACAAAGTGTCTATGTTTGTAATGAGTTTTGAAAGGATAAAAAATAAATAAATAAATCAAAAACGATTACAGTGATCTTCTGCTGGCTGTAGTTTTCTTCCCTGTAGTCGCGTTTCCATCATCCAGGAGCCCACAGTGACCGTGACGGCTTTGAGGTCGCTGAATTTACACTGTTTCATTTCACCGCGCAGCTCATCGTGCCAAGTGCTCAGGCATGTGAATATGTCTTGTTTGGAAACATCAGGGTCCTGAAATAAATGAAATGAACAAGGCGTGAATACAGCAAGACTATTACTGGAGTGTGTGTGTGGGTGGCTGTAGGGGGGGGGGGGTCACACAATGAGTGAGTGGGTGGTGGTGTGGGCCCGGAGACTAGTGTGTATGCTATTTAGATGCACCTCTTGAGATTTTGAAATTGAATAAAAAGTCCTCAACAGATAACATGGTGCTGAACTTGGAGCAGTTCATAATATGAAATCTGCAATGATACGGTTCAGAATTCAAGATTATTCCCAAAGGGATCATCTTTTTTACCGGTGTCGTTAGAACAAACACAACACAGTAAAATACATTAACACAACACAGATCAGACTCCTTCTCTCTTATATTAAATATATAGCCACTGGTCAGACACAAATAACCACCTGATAAGAAAACATAAAAGCAATATTAAGATTCATCTAGAAAACTACATAATAATAATAATAATACATTGTAATAATAAGTATTATATAGGCGCTTTACCCAATTTCATGAATCGGCTCAAAGCGCCGCGAACTGAACCCAACACGCACGCTCACGTGAATCACATGCATTCTCTCACACACTGGACATAAATACATTACAATCACGTGGTGCGAAGGGTCAGCTCAGCTACTTAAATTTCGGAATTTAGATTTGCATTTATTTTTCAAATTTGGTGGGCTGAACATTTCCAAAGCAGAGGAAGAGGAAGCCGGAGTACCCGCAGAGAACCCCCGACGATCAACCCGAATGAATGGTGCCACATACGTGAAGGAAAAATTCTTTGCCCCAAGTGGGACTCGAACCCCTGATCTCTCGCAGTGGTGACAAGTCTCTTAACCACCAGACCACCTGACCGACTACATCTACAGAAAAACATCCCAACCTACACTTGAGATAAGGCACAATTTAAACGGCACTACATAAGTTTGAGTCATCCAGTGTTACACGTTTTGTTGTTATTTCGTAGTACACTGTACCTGATAGAGAGCCTGGAGTTTGCTCAGTGCTTGACATGCGACGTCTGGTAATGTAGGGGGATGGATGGTGGCAGTCGCAGGGGGCAAACTGTGATGATGGTTGTGAGCATGGTGAAGAAGCCTGAAAGATTTTTGTTTTGTTTTAATTTTAATTTCTTTTGTGTTGTTGTTCTTGTTGGTGGGTTTTTTAGTTTTTTTTGTGTTTTTTTTTTTGTTGTTTTTTTTTGTCTGTTTTTTTTTTTTTTTGTATTTTTTGTCAGGTTTTTTTTTTTGTTTTTTTTTTGTTTGGTCTGTACTTTTTTTGTCTGTTGGTTTGTTTGTTTGTTGTTGTTTTTTGGCGCAAAACAAGTTGTAGATCTCTCATGACAGCCAGTCTTGTTGTATTTAGATGTACACCAGTTGTAATGTCAATTAATCGGATCTCAACACACCAACACTAATACAATGCATTAATCAATCTGCAAGATACATATACAGTACAAATAACAGGTAAATACAGAAATAGAGGTAATAAGTTACATTAAAAAGTGGAGCGAGTAACTAATTAATGAATTAGATAACAGATTCAAAATACAATGCTGGGGGGAGTCGGTGGCTCAACGGTTTGAGCGTTGGACTCGAGATCGAAAGGTCCCAGGTTCAAATCCCGACAGGGTTAAAATTTGTACAGGCCTTTTTCACGTTGCCCCTCTTCCACTGACTACGAACTGGATCTGTTTGTGTAACTTGTCCATAACAGTCAAGCATACATAAACTGTGGCCGACCTGGCATTCTGACTGGATTGAATAAGTGTTCAGCTGGACTGTACAGTTAGGGTAGCTATCCTCATCCCCCATAACCTGCCCCCTAAGGCCGTCCGCAATCACCTCGTTGTGGCGTGGACGATAAAGACCAGCCAATCAACCAATACAGTGCTGAAGCAGTGGGCTATTATGAATATATCACATAAGCACCAAGAGTTTATATTTGAAGATTACACGTACACACACATACAAGCCCCACTGAAACCTGTGTGTCAAATGCACAAACACAAGTTGTTGTGTGACAATGCTAAGCTTGACATCATCTTACAGATCTCCTACACACATAGGCTCACACACACGTGCATGCATGCATGCAATCACACACACACACACACACACACACACACACAGACACACATCACAAGTTGTTGTGTGACAATGCTATTGCTAAGCTTTGAAATCATCTTACAGATCTCCCACACACATAGGCTCACACACACGTGCATGCATGCAATCACACACACACACACACGCAGGCAGAGCACCTCAGTATACTGTACATGTATATGCATAAAAGTCATCATCATAAACACATGCCAAAACGAAGCAGACACTCAGCACTGACCTGAAAGCCTCACAAATTTCAGCCAGTGTTGAATTTTCCCGTAGTTTCATGCCTCCGTGCTTTCTCTTCTTGGCCACACTGCCCATAGCTTGTCCACAACATGCTTCCAGAAAACCCCTCAACCCTGAAACAATATCAGGAGGGAAATGGTCAACCATAACGGTTCCCCTTGACTACAGACCCTATACTGGCACATAAAATAGCGGTGAGCCGTCTAGGGGTGAGCTGTGGTCTAATAGGTAGTGCGTTGGATTTAGCCGCTGCGCTGCTGAGCGGTCGTCACCAATGTCACGGCGATGAAGCGTGGGTTCGAGCCCAGGTGGAGCTTGTGATATGTGATACAGTGTACCAGTTTTTTCTGGTAGGTAATAGGTAGTGCGTCGGATTTAGCCGCTGCGCTGCTGAGCGGTTGTCACCAATGTCATGGCGATGAAGCGTGGGTTCGAGCCCAGGTGGAGCTTGTGATATGTGATACCAGTTTTTCCTGGCTGCCGGGCTGCTCATTGGGGGTTTTCTCCGGGTTATCCGGCTTCCCTCCCCCAGCAAAATTGTAAAAAAAAAAATTAAAAAAAAAATTATATAGGATAGGTATTGGGTGGCGATGCATAGCGTCACGCGTTTCCCCCAGGGGAAGCAGCCCGAATTTCCCAAAAGGGATACAGTCGAACCTGCCAAGGCGGTCACCTGTATAAGCTATGCCACTGTCTAACCTGGTCACCCCAGAGGATCCCCTGACATGCTAGCTGTTGACATGCCACCCTGGATAACCCGGTCACCCTGTGTCAGATGGTCAGTATGGCCCAGTCCCTTGGGTGACCGCCATACACAAGTTTGACTGTAATAAAGTAGTTAAAAAAACACACAAAAAACACACAATAAAAAAATCAAAAGGATTACCAAATCAGTCAGACGCATTTTAAGAAATACATGTATGTTCATTCATGAGAGGCGACGCACCCCAGCAATGATCAGGGGTTAAAATGGCCCATCGTACAAAAGACGGAAAAGTGTGTAGAATTTAGTGACAAAGTGGCTAAGCTATGAGCGCACGTCTGCAAGACAGACACATTATACTAGGCGTATCTGGGGGCATGCTTCCACCCCAGAAAAAAAACATAAAAAAAATTGACAAACATTTTTGCAGTTTGGTGCATTTTAATATGATTGTACATGCTTCACAGGACGAAACACTTTTTACAAAAATCAGATTAAAATCCGTGCAGTTTGCTGTATTTTAGCATGATTGTATGTGCTTCACAGGACGAAAAACTTTAAAAAAAATAAATAAATAAATAAAATCTATGCAGTTTGGTGAATTTTAGCATGATTGTGGGTGCTTCACAGTACGAAACACTTTACTGGGAGGAAAGGTTTCAGAATTCATCTGTGCAGATTAATGCGTTTTGGCATGATTTTAAATGCTTCAGATGAGGACAATTTTTATTCAAAGGCGGAAATCCACCAAAAGGTGAAAAATCATAAGCACTGAACAATACAACGCTGCACAAGCTCACCTGTCACTTGACTGGCGTCAATCTGCGACTGAAGCTGCCGCCATTCGTCACTTGCGTACACCAAAGCTGCCTCAGGACAGAACAGTGCTTCCACATAGCGCGTTCTTCCCTTCACCAGAAATCGACCAAAGTGATACAACTCTACGATGGACAGCCAACCCTGTGTGAAAGAAAAAAAAAAAAAAAAAGTTGTTGTTATTTTAAATTTTCTCTTTTTTTTTTTTTTTTTTTGGCTGCCCCAACTCTTTTGCCGGTTCTAGTGGTGTTCCTCCCAGGTAATGGGTGGCATCCACGGAGGGCTCAGAGGCTGGGGCATTTTTTATTATGCATGATGATGGAGATGAGGATGATGGTAAGATGATGCTATGGAGGTCCGTGTGGTTTGGGACTGCGGGACAGGGCCGCATTCCACGCTTCCTGTCATAAATATCCCGGCATTAACCACGCCCGGGAACTACAGTACGTGCGGTGCCATCCGTGTAATTATCCACATCATAAGATGTGTCATACCAAGGGAAGCACCCCCAAAGTCACACCCATGAAGTGGGTGAATCTCGGCTGTGTGGCAACAGCCTCCTCACTGGGCCCATAGCACACCCGCTCTGGGTAAGAGCCGACCTTCATAGGAAAAATCCTGCTTGCCTCGGCCGGGACTTGAACCCGGGTCTCCCGGTCCATGGTCCGAAGTGCTAACCACTACACTACGGGAGCCGGTGTTTTAAATTTCCTTGTGCATCAGAACCAAGCACTGTACTTACCTGTGAATGAACAGCATCAAGTTGATAAAATGTTTAGCTTATCCTATGTACTGTATAACCAGCTAGCTATTCAGACACATGCACAAACAAAAATTTTTAACAGTGTCGAATCATGCTTCACTATACTGTTTTATTGTCATCATGGGAAACAGTAAGCTCGAAATCAGAAGAGTAATCGAAGCTGGGGGCGTGTGTGTGTGTGTGTGTGTGTGTGTGTGTGTGTGTGTGTGTGTGTGTGCGTGTGTGTGTGTAATGTTACCCCTGTTCTTGCTGAATCAATTTTTCTTACGCTGATATAGCCATAGAGGTAGTATTCTGGAATATTCCATTCTCAGCACCATCAGGATTAAAACATATCTAAGGCCTTCACCATGCAACAGAAATAATTTTTATTCTAAAGGAAGCTATTTTCTGCACATTTCACCCTTTGTCCCTCTTTTTGTGGAAGCCCATCGCATAGAAATAAACCAGTCAACCACTCCACCGTGCAGTCAATCAGTCACTCAAGCAGAACTGTCATAACTTTACCATGTCAATGACACCCCCTGCTTCACGAATCTGTGGATTTGCGGGTGTGAAGAACTGTTGGTCATGTGACATGACTACGACCAGTAGAATGTTGTGCTTGGCTTGCTCTCCCCTCTCTTTCTGTGTGGCTTCGAACCACGGGCACGTCAACACCACCCCAGCCAGGATTTTCTTACACTGACCTGTAAACATACAACAAAAAAACCTCTTATTTATGTTTTTTTTTCCCCTTTTCAGACTGGTTCGTTTTTGTTTTGTTTTTTAAAATATTTTTGGTGGATAAATTCTTTTGCATAAATTGATAGATTGAAACTACAAACAGAAATTGTATCTCTCTCACACACACACACGCGCGCACAAATACACTAAATAAATACATTAACAAATAAACTTAAGAATGCTATTCAGGGAGTGCAGAAACAAATGCTGCAGTTAATGCTGTTACATTATGTAACTCTCAAATTCGTGGCAGACTCCACATCTGGTACTGATGTGTGTTGGAATTGTCTTCAGCTCAGATAATGGGCGCACTTAGCTCAATGTTGTAGAAACTGACATTTATTTGAAAACACACACACACACACACACACACACACACACACACACACACACACACACACACACACACACACGAGGAAGTTGTGAACATTCAGACAAGGTATGTCGGTAGCAAGCCAAAGCAAATTCATGACCCTCTTCGGCAAACTGGCTGTCTAACAGGCATTTCAGCATTTCAAGTTGAAGAAGGTTGACAAAAATTTTGTGAAAAATCAATCAATCAATCAATCAATCAATTGCACTTTATTCATCCTGAAACGGGCAATTAAGATTGAGACAGGCTCAGTATAAATCAACAAATAAATAATTAAGAACAGTCAATATTAATCACAGACTCAAGTAACTTAAAAAGCGTAATTCATTTATAAGCTGAACGCTGGGCTAAAAACAGAACACAGGCATTCTTATTCTTCTCTCTCTCTCTCACACACACACATACACCTATACTCACTCACACACTGTTACACACACACACACACACACACACACACAACACACACACACACACACACATCATATCACATCACATCACATCACAGTTTGTTCAGGAGTCGGATGGCCACGGGCCCGAAAAAAAACTTCCGCTGGTTTGTCTTGCACGGGGGGCACCTAAAGCGCCGACCCGAGGGTAAAACATCAAATAGTGGATACAAAACATGATTGTTAAGAGCGAGAATGGAACGTGCCTTCCGAACCACCTGTTGTTCACAAAATGAAGTAATGTCCCTTTGCTGCTCGCCAATGATCAATGACGTCGCCTTAGCTGAATGTCACTGCATTTACAGTATGATGTAACGTAGTCAGCAAGACAGAAAAAAACATCTGTTGCTAAAAGCGAAACTAAATACATTACCTTCAAGAGCTTGGTCAATCAGGCATGAAAACCGCTGCCGTGCTTCACTGGTGATGGAAGAAGGGACATGCATGAGCAACAACTGCTTCAGCTCCAGCAATGGCTTTTCGTTAACAGCTAAAGGGGACAAAACTCGTCAGCACTGCCCCTCTACGCTTGCCTTGATCGTCCGCAGCTGGTCCAATGCTTTGTGTACATTCTCCTTCACTGTATCAGAACAGAAACAGAAACATAATTAGGAAGAGAACCAAGCATTCGCAAAAAGAGCTGTATACTGTATGTAACAGAGCGAATGCTTGTGTGTGTGTGTGTGTGTGTGTGTGTGTGTGTGTGTGTGTACATAGAATTCGTATAAGGTCGAATCGCGTCATGTCGTGACGCGAGTTGTTCTTTCGTTGTTTTTCACGTCATGTCGTGACGCAAGTTGTTCTTCACCCGCTTTTTATACGTACTGTCATGACGTGAATTTTTTTAGCCGAACAAACGGCTGGTTGAACGTTTGTTCTTGTAGACATATTGATTTGCTGTCCTTTATCAAAACTGATAAGGGTGTTGGACTCTGTTATATCCATCGAGTTCGTTCGCCAATTTGTCCAGTCAATTGTCGTAAATCGTTCATTGTTGTCATCAATCATAATAAAATCCCGAACCTAAGCCGCCTCGTCCCGATTCATTTACCGGTGGAGTCCAGAGTCCGCTACATGTACATGACATAATTTAGTACATTGAGGTTACTAGTGCTTCGCAGGTTTACAGAAGGTGGAGGGGTGGGAGTGGTGGTGGTGGAAGAAGGGGGGAGGGGGTGGGGGTGGGGGGGTGGCGGTGGGGATGGGGTGGCATCATGAAGTACAGTGATCGAGTGAAACACGGTATTACTGGTAAAATACCGTTTGCAAACCAGAATACCAGAAAGATTTGGAGCTGCCAGGTCCAGGGACCGGTTGTAATTTGTTGGTGACCGGTAAACACTGTTGCCTCTGATGGGGGAGGGGGGGGGGGGGGGGGCGGGGGGGGGGGGGGGGGGGGGGGGCCCAGTTTCAGCGAACGTTAATCACTGTCACAATAGTTAGTTCCCCACTGGCCAGAGCTTCTTTGTTCTTGCGATGGACTCGCTGCTATCTTTACCTCTCATACCGATACAGTGTTGCGGCACTGTGATTGTGTTTAGGTCGATTTGCAGTGTAATTCTTATCACTGGTTTTAATTCTCGTGGGACCGGTTCTGACACAGGTTGTTGAATGACAGTGTGGGGTAGTCGCTGATGGGACCGGTTTTCCAAATTCCTAGCGCGATCACTGTGAAGTAAAATAAAATATTATCAATAGTACTTTACACACATTGCAGGTCTTTGCCACTATCTTCAAGTCGGCGCGTGCGAAGGGAGAGTCTCCCCACAACCTGCAGCGCCTGAGGGGGCGCATCATAAAGTAAGAAAATAAAACATTAAAACACTACCAACAGTACTTCACACACATTGCAGGTCTTTGCCACTATCTTCAAGTCGGCGCGTGCGAAGGGACAGTCTCTCCACAGCCTGCAGAGCCTGTGTTGCACTCAGCAGACTCTCATCGTCCACCTCCATGGCCAGTGCTTACAGCAGCGCTTCAAGATGCTCTCTGTCAATGATGTTTATGAGAATTCACTTGATATTTTCAGTCCCACCTGAAAAAAAAAGGTGTAATTCACAAGCAGTTGCTATGACTCTCTGCATACATAATATCACGTTCTTTTACTTTAAAAATCTTCGTTCCCATTTTTTTTAAAATATATATTTGTTAGGGAGGCCAGTGGTACAGCAAGTATCTCGCTGTCATACTCTTCATCCTTACTTGTCAATAACACACAAAATTAATTGCCTGGCATACAACTGTGTGGAAAGCTAAGACTATAGTTGTCACAGGACAACCTAAACTGGTACAAACAAAACAAACCAATGACAAGTCACGTTCAAACCGTAAGTTGACAATTAATACGGATCAAAACAATAACAACAAAGCAACTAACTTTACGTTATTCACTCGTACTGCCAGTGATTGTACGTGTACACGCTTCTGCTGACTTTATCAGGGTATCTGATATTTTGTGTTCACCATGCACCTATCCCATAGCCCAGATAATCATATCATACGCTTTGATCTCCTCGGGACGCTGCATGAATCGTGGAATCTTCTCAACATGCAGTTAAAGTATTAGCAAACGGTGGATTGCGATAGACGGCATCAGCATTGCACCATGTTGTCAACACGCACGTAAAGGGAAGCTACTTTCGTTCCTTTATACTAAAGTTTAGGAGTTACTTCCCTTCTTTCACTGTGGAGGGGAAGCTACTTTAATTTCTTTCGGCTTAGACTCCAGAGTGCAGTCCCTTTTCGGGCGGGGCGTGAAAATGTGCTTTCGGCTACAGTTTTGATGTGATTTCCCTTGCATCAACCTCAATCCGGAACTAAAATCTTTTTGTTTACGATATATAGAGCTTTGGTGGCAAACAAGTTAACCCTTTTGAATACTATTTTTGTTCAAGATGACTTCACCATATCCGGCCTACATTTAGGGAATGCTATAGAGAGGCCAACGGTATAAGAACACGTAAGCAGACGATACACGGGGGTCCCTACTAAAACCATGCCCGGCCATGCCGAGTATGCCTGGTTATGCGTGAGCCTTTGCCCGGTTATGCCCGGGGCTGTCAGATCGCTTGTAGGCGATAGCCGAACGATTAGAAGATCTCATGAATGATTCTGTGTGTGTGTGTGTGTGTGTGTGTGTGTGTGTGTGTGTGTGTGTGGTGTGTGTCTCAGTTTTGTTCTAACATGATATACTGACTTTTTTTTCTTTTTCTCCCCACATTATTTGCCTGTTGTAGCGGTTTTTTTTTGTTTTTTTTGTAGCAACGCAAAAATAAAATCTTCCGTTGGAAAATAATGTGCATTTGTTCCACATGTGTTTTCTCACTCACACCATCACACACACACACACACACACACACACACACACACACACACACAAACACACACACACACACCACACACACACACACACGAATACCCACAAGTACATGATACAGGTACATCAAAAACTTGAAGAGATAATGGCAGTCGAATAACAACTCAATCTGAATACTGACTCAATACGGGAACCAAAAACTACGAAGGTAGGTAGGTAGGTAGGTATGTACGAACGTATGAACATCAGTATGTATGTACATGTACATGTATATTTACGGAATAGAATAATCTACGACGATTTCATTCAAAATCTCTCCAAATTCATAAAAGTTAGGATGTGGATGGGTGGGAGTTTGGGAGTTTAAACGTCCTTTTCCACCACACATGGCGGTGATATTAAAGACGGGGCAACGATGAAAAGGCCAGCACAAATATTTGACCCCAGCCGGGGATCAAACTCACACCCGAGCATTGGAAGACCAACGCTCTACCATTCAGTCACCCTGGCTCCCCCATAAAAGTTAGGAAAGTACTTCATGAAGCAAAAACAATCTGCATTCTGTTCAACATAAACATAATGAACATAAACATTATGAGCATAATGCAAACAAGAGGCAAAGCCATCAAGGCTCATGTGTGAATGACACTGGTACCACTGCCTGTCATCATGCCTGGTTTCGTGACTCTGACCTTTGTTACATAAGAGAAAATGCAATAGATTAATTGCATTCTATTCCTGTGACCTTACCTCCAGCAGAGGTCATTGAAAAAGAAATCCCTGGATAAGTCTTGTGGTTGTCTAACATCTTGTAAGATTTGGTGCCTCTGGCATTTGTAGTTCGTGAGAAAATACCAATGTTAAGATTTTAGATCTGAAATGGTCATTGTGACCCCCCATGAACTTAACCTTTGGGCAAGGTCACTCGAAGGGGTATTTTTGGAAAGCCCTTACCGCTACCTCTCATGGTGCCAGATTTCGTGACCCTGGGGTTTGTTATACATGTATCAGAGAAAATGCAAATAGATTAAAATTTTGCATTCTATTCCCGTGACCTTGACCTCCAGCAGAGGTCATTGAAAAGGATATATTCCTGGATAGGTCTTGTGGCTGTCAATCATCTTGTGAGATTTGGTACCTCTTGTGTTTGTTGTTCCCGAGAAAATGCCAATGTTTAAGGTCTAGGACCTGAAATTGTCATTGTGACCCCTGTAAACCTAACCTCTGGACAAGGTCACTCAAAAGGGTATGTTTCGAAAGCCCTTACCACTGGCCTAGCAGCCTGCCAGATTTTGTGACCCTGACCTTTCTTACATCAGAGAAAATTTAAACTAGATCAAAATTTTGCATTCTATTCCTGTGACCTTGATCTCCAGCAGAGGTCACTGAAATTGAAATCCCTGGATAGGTCTTGTGGTTGTCTATCATCTTATAAGATTTGGTGCCTCTGGTTTTTGTACTTCCCGAGAAAATGCCAATGTTAACCTGAATATTCTCGGTTTGCATACCCACAAGTACATGATACACGCAGATGTTAAACTTGAAGAGATGGCGGTTGAATAACAACTGAATCTGAATACTGACTCAACAACAAGAAAAACAAAACTAAAAAAAGAAACTAAAGCAAAACCATTCAACAGCATATCTGATGATGATCCATCAAACTTCATGACTCACCATATTGAAACTCAGCAAATAAAACTTACGTCTACCCCCCCCCCCCCCCCCAAAAAAAAATAAAAAAATCACAAGCCACTCTCTCTCTCTCTCTCTCTCTCTCTCTCTCTCTCACACACACATACACAAATAAATCAAGCACTCGCACACACACACACACACACACACACACACACACAGAGTCCAAAGCACTCATGCCCATAAAAAAAACAAAAACTCACAAACACATAAATATATGAAACACTTGCACACTCATACATAAAACTTAATTCTCTCTCTCTCTCTCTCTCTCTCTCTCTTACACACACACACACACACACACACACACACACACACACACACACACACCTGTACAAAACTGAAACCCTCAAATACATCAGTCTTACTGAAACACACACACACACACACGCACACCTACTGTCGCTACAGCAAAAGCAGCGGGCACAGCAGTTCACAACACAGCGAGTAAACCATCAAACATCAGACACAAGAACAGAGAACACACAGAATCATTCATGAGATCTTCTAATCGTTCGGCTACAAGCGATCTGGCAGTCCCGGGCAAAGGTTCAGGCATAACCAGGCATACCCGTGCATGGCCGGGCATAGTTTAGTAGGACCGGATACACGGCACACTCTTTTGTGTTGGAGATGGAATTTGTCAAGTCGCAAGATGGCGAGCCGCATGTGCCTACTTTTGTTCTTCGTCTTCCTGGTTTTACAACCAGCAGCGCCAGAGAAAGACAAAAAGGATTCCAAAGACGACGCAGCAGAAAAGTGGAAAAAGAAAGATGTTCGGGACTATACCGATGCAGACATTGAGCGACTGTACGAACAGTGGGAGGTCAGCAAAGTTCGTCAGTATCCTCCCACCCCCCCGGTAGCACCGCCCACCACACCCTCAAATCCATGTTAGTCCAACGCCAAGCTTGCATGCAATACCACAGCCAGATCTAGATATTTTAAGCATTTCCGAGCTATGAATAGTCAGTGTCCAACTCAAATGAAGACCTACGTTTCTTCTACTTTTCCATTCCACTGCATGTGCTATGAAATAGACATAACTGGCTCGCATGTGAAAATGTTTTATTACTAATAAATTATGCGTAATACTTAATTGTATTGACACCTGACCGTTGCTTTTTTATCACCAACAGGAAGGAGATGAAGATGAGCTGGAGGAAGATGAACAGCCTGAGTGGAAACGCGAACCCCCAAAGGTCGACATGTCCCAGTTCAACCCTGATAACCCTGAGGACTTCCTCAAGCAGTCCAAGAAAGGACGCACTCTCATGATGTTTGCAACAGTGGCTGGTATGCTTCTTTGTTTCCTGCCCCTGTTCTGCCCATGAAGAGAAAGGAAAGGCAGAAGGAACTAATTCAAACCATAACTATTCAATTATCCAACATATTGTCAGACACGTATTGGCCGAGTGGTTCTGTTTACCCGCACACAGGCATAAAGTGATAAGTGAGAGCTGACAGGTTTGAAATAAACATGAATAGTAATCAAGCAGTCAGTGTTGTTCAAATCAGGCAGAAAAGAAAATGAGAAAAGAAATTACTCCTCGTGCGTGTTCACAGACAGATTCATTTCGCGTCGACGCAGTCAGCACTTACTGCCCGCTTGGGGCCTGTGAAAAGAAAAAATGCGGCCAGTACATGACCATATTTTGATAAGTGGATGACTTGCTTGGCTTGAAAAACTTTTGTCTTCTTCTTCCTTTCCTTTTCTTTATTTTTCATTTTCTTCTGTTTCTTCTTAGTCTTTTTCACCGCCTGCTCTAAAATTGTTCACAGCTTTGTCACATCACGACTGGATTTTTGTAATTCCGTGTTGATTGGTCTGCCGGCAGAACAGATAAACCGTCTCCAACGTGTGCAAAACAGCGCGGCACGGCTGATTTTGAAAAAGAAAAAATCTGACCATATCACTCCCTTGCTGCGGCATCTTCACTGGCTGCCAGTGAAATTCCGCATTCAGTACAAAATCTGCATGCTTGTATTTCGCTTTTTGAAGGAACTCTTCCTGCCTACCTCTCAAATTCCCTTACAGTCCACCAAACAGCACGCACTCTTCGTTCTTCATCTGAAAAACTACTGAACGTTCCCCGTCGAAACCTCAAAACGGTTGGCGAGCGCGCGTTTAGCTTTGCTGCCCCGTCGCTCTGGAACGCATTACCTGCCGGCCTGAGAGACCAGTCGGACATAGATCGTTTCAAGTCTGACTTGAAAACGCATCTGTTCCGGCTGGCTTTCGACTAAGCCCACCTACCTCATCCTGTTTCAGCGGCTCTGTGTGTGTGTGTGTGTGTGTGTGTGTGTGTTTGTGTGTGTTGGTATGAGTGCGGGAGCACGCGCATTGAGTCATTGTGAGAATTTTGCGCTATATAAGTACAATTCATTATTATTATTATTATCATTTTATTTTTCTTGTCTTCTTTTTCCTTTTCTTCTTTGTCTTATTCTTCTTTTCGAAATGGAATATTGGCTTAGGAACATACAGACTTTGAACATGATCATTCGTAACATTGTAAATATTGTCGGTCACGATTATGTTTGGAATGTATTTTTAGGAGAAGCAGATATGTGCCGTATTTTTCAAAGTCGAATAGTGCTAAGTCTGCTGTGTGCGTGTGTGTTTGTGTGTGCG
This sequence comes from Batillaria attramentaria, assembly GCA_018292915.2. Taxonomy (NCBI): domain Eukaryota; kingdom Metazoa; phylum Mollusca; class Gastropoda; family Batillariidae; genus Batillaria; species Batillaria attramentaria. The sequence continues at coordinate 51,566 of JACVVK020000536.1, read as the reverse complement.
TGAGAGAGAGAGAGAGAGAGAGAGAGGCTAGTATATATGGCTTGCTTGTTCGTTTTTTTTTGGCTCCCTTGTGTAACAATGGGAGTCTATGTATTAACCCTCCGTCGTCTGTCTGTCTGTCTGTCTGTCTGTCTGTCTGTCTGTCTGTGTGTGTGTGTGTGTGTGTGTGTGTGTGTGTGTGTGTGTGTGTGTCCAGAAAACTTTAACGTTGTCAATTTCTCGGAATCTACAAATAGCAGAGGCACCAAACTTGGCATGCTGATAGACAACCACAAGACCTTTCAAAACATATCATTTTGAATGACCTTGACTCAAGGTCAAGGTCACTAAAGCTCTCTGTTTGAAAATTTTACATTGGCATTTTCTCTTAATCTACAAACACCAGAGGTTTTAAACTTTGCATGATGATAGACATTGATAAGAGCTTTACAGATATACATGTAGTCAATGGCCTTGTGTCAAGGTCAAGGCCGTACAAGCTATTTTTGTGAAACCTTAACATTGGCATTTTCTCGGAAACAACAAACAGCAGAGGTGCCAAACCTGGTGTGCTGATAGACAGTGATAAGACCTATGCACACATACCATCTTAAATGACCTTGACTCAAGGTCAAGGTCATTAAAACAGTATGTTGGGAAATTTTACATTTGCATTTTCTCAGAATCTAGAAGGATCAGAAGCCTCAAACTATGTTTGATGATTGACATTGGCAGCACCTTTACAGTTATACCTGTATTCAGTGACTTTTAGTCAAGGTCAAGGCCATGCAAGCGTTTTTTGGGAAACTTTAACCTTGGCATTTTGTCCAAAACAACAAACAGTAGAGGCACCAAACGAGACATGATGATAGACAGCAATGAGACCTACCTTTCTGAAAGACCTTGACTGAAGGTCAAGGTCATTAAAGCTGTCTATTATGAATTTTAACGTTACCGTTTTCGGAGGAACTACAAATACTAGAGGCATTGAACTTGGTATGATGATAGACATTGATAAGATCTCATTTGAATGACTTCGACCAAAGGTCAAGGCCATACAAACTGTTTCGGTGAAAATTGTATTATTGCCAGGGACTCAGAGCGCCAGAGACACTTTATTTGGCATGATAATGGATAGCTTTACAAACATACTCTTATGAATGATCTTGACCTGTGTCACAAGGGAGCCATGGAGGCTACTGCCTCTCTAGTTTGTTTTTGTTTTTAAAGACCAGCAAGTCCTACCTTTTTTGTGGTGATGTTAGTTGCATTTGATCTGTGTTCCAGGCAACCCAACGCAAGCAGAAACAGAACAGATATCAGCTATTTGGCACTCCAGTCTGTTCAATGCCAACATTGAAACACAAAGGTCAGTGATCACAATGGGAAATCACGATTAAAAATTCAGCCTAACTAACATAAAGCCACGAACAGGTTTTAAATTATTCTACCTTTTGGCGGATTTCCACCTTTGGCTAAAAATTTCCTCCCCACAAAATGTATATATATATGTATATATCCTCCTCGGAAGCACGTAAAATCATGCCAAAACACACCAAATTGCTCAGATTGTTTTTCCGCTATAAGGATAATTTCATAATTTGGTTCTGTTGGGGTTTGAATTACCCACAACCATCTGCTCTCGAGTGAGCCACTCAACTGATTAAGCTACCTGATAATAATCATAATAAGTATTGTATAGCGCTTTAGCCAATTTCATGAATCGGCTCAAAGCGCCGCAAACTGAACCCAACACGCACGCTCACGTGAATCACACGCATTCTCTCACACACTGGACATAAACACATCACAATCTCATGGTGCGAAGGGTCAGCTCAGTTATTTAAATTTCGGAATTTAGATTTGCATTTATTTTTCAAATTTGGTGGGCTGAACATTTCCAAAGCAGAGGGGGAGGAAGCCGGAGTACCCGGAGAGAACCCCCGACAATCGGCCCGAATGAACGGTGCCGCATACAAGAAGGGAAAATTTTTTGTCACGAGTGGGACTCGAACCCCTGACCTCTTGCATTGGTGACAGGTCTCCTAACCACTAGACCACCGACCGCCCTGATGCCTGTCTGCGTTCAGGAGGTTGACAGATTTTGATTGTGGTTTGCATGTGTGTTGTGTAGATTCGTGGTGGGGGACAATCGGGTGCTGTTCATGTGCAAAGATGGCTCGAAGGCGTGGGACATCAAGGACTTCCTCGTGCAGCAGGACAACTGTGAGAGTGTGGAGATTGAGGGAAAGACATACCACGGCAAAGCTGGACAGCCGGTAAGAACAGCATTGACGCAGATAGTAATAATTTGTAAAATCAGTAATAAATGAAAAACTACAGCATATATATATATATATGCATGCGCGCGTGCGAACGCACACACACACACACACACACACACACACAACTAAAAAATGCCTCCTGCAGCAACAACAACAAATTACAAAAGACTTGTTTGTTGTTTTTGACTTCATTGTTCTGTCAGTACTTCAAGTGTTACTCTTGATGTCATACGTAAAACTTGTACTCAGCCGAACTTTGCAAAACAATATGATGGTGTTTAGGGAATTGTCTAGTGCACCCACTTTGCTGTGTGTGTTTGGTGCTGGTGGGGGGGGGGGTGTAAGATGGGTAAGGGTCTGGCTGGGTTTTAAAAAAAATTTTGTACGCTGTTGTGAATAACCGAAAATGCCACGTAACTGATGTAAAGACAAGGCAGGATTTTCAGACACTATGATTACCTCTGTGTGTGTGTGTGTGTGTGTGTGTGTGTGTGTGTGTGTGTGTTTACTCTCCCCATGCAACAGTCATCCAGTGCTTCTACTGTTCTAACAAGAATTCTGTTTTCTTTTTTCTTGTTGCAGAAAGACAGAGAAGATCTTTGATAGTGCTTCATCATAGATCTAAATTTCGCATTTTTGGAGGGGATTTCTCTTATCAGTACACCTGTAGATATAGGTAAATAGTGTATGGGTATTTCACACTAAATTGCATATACTTGAATGGGTCAGTAGACTCAGTACTACTGTAAGCGGTTGGAAAGTTGTTGAGTCAGTTAATCTGTGAAGAGTCTTACTTCCGGACCATTGACGTATAGAGATAGACGCACCGCGCCATGTTGCGAGTACCTGGAAGTGCCAGCTGTTTACATAGCGCGCATAGCATTGGCCAGACGCTATCAGCTGTTTACATAGCGCGCATAGCATTGGTCCGCTTTATCTTACGTCACATTTCTGATGACGTCTTTCTAAAGAACTTTGTATTTCGAACGAGGCGTTCTGTACACAGAGCATCTGAATTCTGGTATTCACAAGATGGCTGTGATAGCGACACTCGCAAGCAGCGGTGGCAGCGTGCGGCGGTGCGTCTATCTCTTTACGTCTGTGTTCCGGACTGACACAGAATTAAACAGACAAAAAACCTGAAATCAGTTGAAAGTACTTACACTAAAACTGTAAAAAGGGAAATTGCTTGTGCCTGTTTAAAACTTAAAACCAGTAAAACATGGCAGTACATGTACTTTAGAAATTAATACAGGGATGTCACTGGTGCCCGGACACAGGACTATGACCGATAGACTTGGCCAAATGTCCGATGAAAAAACTGTCCAGCAGGACAGATGTCCGATTGTTTATTTCAAGAGGAGGTCATATGTCACATTGCGTTTCTGTTGATCGCGGACATACTAGTGACATTTTTCCGAGTGAGGGCTGCCGCCTTGCGCTACTCGGGGAGCTTGCTCGCTTGCGCAGAGGATATTTTTCGTTCCACGCACGCAAAGCGAGTGACGTGTGGTAAGCTTATGTGGTATTCCCTAAAAAGAAGCCCTCTGATAGGCAAAGAGTTTAACCCTGACCTGTGTTTATATGGTTCCTGTTTTACAATACTTTATTGTCGCGCGCCAGCATGCCCTATTGTTTCGTTCCAATTCAGGACAAATGTCCTACTCATCTGCCACCTTCCAGGACATTTGTCCTATAGGTTTCAAGCTCCAGTGACATCCCTGTAATAGGAAAAGATCAACTACTTGTAACTTTGGACTAATCAGGGATGGGAGGGGGTGGTGGGGGTGGGTGGGGGGGGGGGGGGTAGGCGAGAGGGGTGGAGGTGCATAACAGATCAAGCCGGGACAAAGGTGCTGTAAATGGCAGTGGTTCAGTACACGTACTGCACCGGTTATTGACCATGAATTTCAACATTTCTCAAAGAACTCATTTTCTTTTGCTTGCTGAGCTGCTGCTGAATTGTTTGTAATTTGTGTATTGTGTCAATGTACATGTATTCATGAATATATCAGGGGTGGCAGAGTTCTGATTCAGATCGGATTTCCGATTTGAAATTTCACCTGAATCCAGATTTCCGATTTGGCAGAAAATCGTACGTGTTTTGGGGGGGAATTCCGATTTGCAGGGTGGCAGATTTGCGATTCAGATCGGATTTCCGATTTCAAATTTCACATAAACCCAGATGTCCGATTTGGCAGAAAATCGTACGTTTTTGGGTGGGAATTCCGATTTGTCGTTAGGTGGAACTTTCGCGAGACCGTCTTCGGCGGCGTACAAGTTGCAATGGGCTCCTCTTCAACTAGAAACACTTTTAACCGCAAAATCGTGAAAAAGAAAGAGGTGGCACATGCAGGCGGCTACGTAGTTTGCGGTAGCTAGATTTGCTTGCCGTGTGCCGAGTTTCAAAACTTCTCATGGTTGACCCCCCCCCCCCCCCCCCCTCCCCACTTGTCAGTTTTTTGTGACGTTCCTTGCATTCCGATTTTGAGGGTCAATTCAGTTTCAGGAATTCATCCCCCCCCCCACCCCCCCGCTTGTCAATTTTTTCTGGCTTTCCTTGCATTCCGAGTTGTGGCTTTTCAGATTTGGCAAAACATCTTGAAGTGGTTTCAGATTTGTAGGTCCCGAGTTGCTAGCACCCCTGATATATGATCTGCATGAATTTCTACGCTGCTGAGAAGTACTGCATTTGCAGCTGCATGAGTGAATGTTAGGAGTTGGGGAGGGGGGGGGGGGGGTGTCAAGGTACCCTGGATAAAAGAAATTTGGGGTCAGAAACAGCTGTTCTTTTGTAACTTAATTCTTTTGTCTTTTCTGTTTTAACCTTCCGGCTACGTCGTGGGTAAAAAGTTGCACACACATTGCTTTAGATGAACGTATCTCGGTCAATATTTAGGTCACACCTTTGAAATTTCATGACTTTGTCAATAAATGGTTTGACTATGTTCATGCCAAAAATTGTGTTGTGTAACTTGTAATTAGCAGAGTAATTAAACAATAAATAAGAATAAGTTGTGAATTGCCTATATAAAAACCATGGGTAATTTGTTTCCCACGACGTAGGACTAGGAATAAGTTGAAAATTACCTATGTAAAAACCATGGGTAAGTTGTTTCACACGATGTAGGACTAAGAAGTTTTTTAGCGACGTAGCCGGAAGGTTAAAAGAATGTTGGATATACAACTTTAAGAATTTTTTTCATGGTAATGTTTCATTCTGTAGTGAGAAACAGTGCCACTCTATACTTTCAAGTGTTTTATTATTATTATTATTATTTATTTCAAGAATTTTTTTCATGGTAATGTTTCCTTCTGTAGTGAGAAACAATGCCACTCTATACTTTCAAGTGTTTTATTTCCGCACTGCATGTACACTGCTTCAAATTTTAACTCATTCAACATGGGCTGATTTTTCCTCAGCAATCCCTTGTAGGTGTGTGATAAATTATGTAATGTTCAGAAAAAAAACATCATTAAAAACTAACAAAACAAGATACAGACTTGAAATTTTTCAAGGTACTTGACCAAGATATTTATGCAGCTATGCCTGAAATTTCAACTTTCAGACTTAAAGGATATATCTTTGTTGTTGTAATCCATAATCATTCGGCTGTTTGTCTGAAACCAGTGTGCACTGTAGGGTCGCATAAATTATGCTGCTGTTTGTTCGGAAAGAGTTAAACATTATGTATGGGTAAGGTCACTCCCAAGCTGTCACTAATAACTTTTGCCTGCGTTTTTTTTTTTTTTTTTTTTTTGGTGGTGGTGGTGGTGGTGTTTTTTTGTTTTTTTTTTTGGTGGTGGTGGTGGTGGTGGTGTTTTTTTTTTTTTTTTTTTTTTCATTTCGCTGAAACAAAAATTTCATCACAGCTCAGGGAGTGGGGTAGGGGGAATGAATCAGGATCACTCATGTTACACTGAACAGGATTTATTTCCCTTTAGTATTGTTCCGGTGTATGATAGGAGAGCTGGCATATTATATACTTGTAATGTTATGTTTGTATGTTGGTGCTTGTATGGTTGAGGCCTGATTTTCAGATTTATATTGAGGTACATGTATGTAGTACTTGTATAATGACATGAAATACTCACATGAGAAAGTGACATTATTCTGATCTGATCTGATTCTGATCTGCAGAGAAAATCTTGCTACATTGTGTGTGTGTATGTGTGTGTGTGTGTGTGTGTGTGTGTGTGTGTGTGTGTGTGTGTGTTAGAGAGAGGGAGAGAACTACTTTGTACAGAAAAATTGTGCAAATAAAGTTTATTAATTTTGTATAGTGGTTTGCTATGTACGGAAAGTGTGTGTGTACAGAAAGTGTGTGTGCGCGCGCGCGCGCATGTGTGTGTAATTTGTCAGAAGCATTCTGCACAAAATTATTCCAAATTCCTGTAGTGATGTATTATTTTTAGTGTGTGTTCACTGTTCTTGTTATACAGGTCTACATGGACGCCCAAATGAATACACACACACACTCACACACACACACACAGAGCAACAACAACAACAAACACAGGTATAAAAACGCACACGCAAAAACTTCCGCATGGTGGATTGGAGGTGTGGGGCGGTGTGTGTTTTGAAGCACTATGAGAACAAAATAAACGGAAATTAGTGCCCACAGGGACACACACACACACACACACACACACACACACACACACAGGTATATGAGAATAAGAGATGGTGTTTAAAAAAAAAAGCAAACAACAACAATGGTTGACGTCATAACTCAAACGTCATAAAACATTTGACGTCATAATATTTACCGAACTGAATGAAGCTGTGGTCAAAAAAGAGAGGAGCGGTACTGGAACCTGAAGGACATAAATATTATTTTCAACCGTCGAAAAAATCACTGAAAATTAGTTTCGGCGGGAGAAGCAATTTGGGATGATTGGATACAGAAGGTACAGTTGATGAATTTCATTGATTATTCTCGCTTTGCCTTTTACATGTAGGCCTATTTTTTTACAGCATGTATTGTACGCAGCTGTTCTCTTCTTTTCCACAACGTAAATATGTTGTGAGTCTCTCTCTCTCTCTCTCTCTCTCTCTGTGCATCTGTGACTGTCGATCTTTCTGTCCGTCTGTCTATCTACCAGTATCGCTGGCAGTCTGTCTGTCTCTGCCTACCTGCCCGTCTGGATCTACACGTCTACTGAACCGAATAACAACATTTATTTACAGAATCTCTCTCTCTCTCTCTCTCTCTCTCTCTCTCTCTCACACACACACACACACACACACACACACACACACACACACACACACACACACACACACACAAAGGGGCGTAGGAACCACGGGGGCCCTGGGGGCTCAGGCCTCCGTTCGATTTTTGGAAGGGGGGCCCGAATATCTTTGCCACGGGGCCCCCCTTGCTTTTGATAAGAGGAGAGGCACCAGTGGTGCCCCCCCCCCCCCCCCCTGCTCTGCTGTCGTAGGACACAATCCTTGGCACACACACACACACACACACACACACACACACACAGCCCCCCCCCCCCCCCACCCTTCTTCACCCCGGCCGTATGGCTCACCCGAGTGGGCCCCCCTTCCTCTCAGCATCTTCCTACGCCCCTCACACACACACACGCACACACACACACACACACACACACACACACACACACACACACACACACATATGCGCGCACGAGGCGTCAAGTTCTTGGTTTAGTGGAGACAAGCAACTGAGAAGTTTGTTTGTCTCTTTGCCTGTATCTCGGGACTGATCTCACCCTTGATTTGATCCCGGCCAGACCGTTGTGCACTTCCAGAAGGATCCAGCGCATACTGGAGATCATAACCATCGCGTTAGCGACAGCAACAGTCGCATCATTCTACCTCGCATTCTCTCTCGAGACCTCAAACCCCGCGAGAAAAGAGGCAGCCAATGTTTCCCGCCAGTACAACTTGGACGGCAGGAGCCCTTTGCTGACGCTGTTGACCGCGACTCAAAAATATGCCAAGCTCGAGAGGTTCAGCGATCTCACACTTGCCATCTGGGGACAGCTGACTCCAAACGTTGTACCTGTGCTGTTCACTGACAGCGCTGTGTTGGACAAGAGGGCGAGAGACCTCGGTTGGATGGCGATGAAACCAGTGCAGGAGGGGAGTTTGCATCCGCCCTTGTTGAAGCCTTTGTTCATGGAAGCTATGGGCAGGTAGCAAGCAAATTTACGTCGTTGTTGTTGTTTGTATGTATGTTTGTTGTTGTTATTGTTTCTTTGTGTGTGTTTTTAAGTTGTTTCTCTATAGAGAAACAACTTTATGAGACGGGGCAGATTTTGCTGCGCGCAGCAGCAAGTTTCAGTGATACAAAACAAGACTGTGACGTTTCTCCACACAATAATACTTTCACGCACAAAGTGACGTAACGAAACCTGCGTCATAGACACTTGACGTGCACACTATGCTGCTGCGTTCTTTTTGGCGGGAGTTGTTAGACGTGTGTGTGTGTGTGTGTGTGTGTGTGTGTGTGTGTGTGTGTGGACGGATGTAATGATGGCTATCTCCTAAACCACCTCGATGGAGGCCTTTTTGCTTTGAGATAAAATGGGAAATCACCTTCTCCAGACCTACCTTTCACGATTTTTAGCCTGCCGCATTTTCAGAAGAGTTATCGCCGATTTTAAAAAATCGGTCGTGTTACGAAATTTTTCGAAAAAGTTGTTCAAATTCCTTCATTTTCTAGACTTTGGAAGTTCACCCAATCACACTGCCTGTATTCGTGCTACAGCTCTGTAGCTCTGACTGGTTTTGTGTAAAAAAAAAAAATTTCGAGGTAGGGGTGGTTTGCACATAAGATCAAATATCTATGAAAAGACTACTGCAAATTACTTATCATCCCGGCGTTTTTTGTCTAGTGTGACAACTGCACATATGACAGGAACTACTGCATTATTATAGCTTTAGCATTTAGAATAACTGAACTTTTAGATAAACATAACTTTTTCAAGTTTCTGCGAAAAGCACCGGTCAAAAGAGTTCCAAATTTTCGATTTCATAAGTACAATACAAGGTATTCTAGTCCATGTTTCACCAGCCCTCTAGATCTTCCAGATTTTATGTAAAAATTAATTCAGCCAGGGAAGTCACAAAAGCAACAGGGAAATTACAAGACATGCACAAGCATCATCTGTCATACCACCAGTGTGAAGCTGACGTCAAACGCTTAGTTCCCAGACAAAATAAGCAAGTATCGTCACTGCCTCCGACATTTCACCAGCCCTCTAGATCTTCCAGATTTCATGTGAAAAATAATTCAATCGGGGAAGCCACAAAGCCAACAGGGAAATCACAAGACATAAACAAGCTTCCTCAGACGATCGCAGTGCTAGAGGCTGACGTCAAAATGTTTAGTTCGCGGAACTGACGTCATCTCTCCGTCTGTGTATGACGACCTGCCTGAGGCTGACGTCAAATGTTTAGTTCGCGGAACTGACGTCTCTCTCTCTCTCTCTCTCTCTCTCTCTCTCTCTCTCTCTGGGGAGCCAGGGTAGCCGAATGGTAGAGCGTTGGACTTTCAATGCTCGGGTCGAGAGTTCGAATCCCGGCTTGGGCCAAATATTTGTGCTGGCCTTTCTCTCGTTGCCCCGTCTTTGATATCACCCTTACGTGGTGGAAAAGGACGTTAAACTCCTAAAACTCCCACCCACCCACTCTCTCTCTCTCTCTCGCTCTCCCCCCACCCGGCCCCACCCCCAGTCACGTGACTAATCGGTCGAGGTCGTAGAGGATCTATAGTGTCATTGGTAGAACATGGAGAGGGGAGAACCAGCAACAATAACAACAAAACAGACAAAATAAAATGAAATTTGGAGAAACAACTTTGTAGGACGGGGCCGTTCCTCCTTGTTGTTTGTTGGTTGGTTGGCTGGTTGTTGTTGTTTGTTTGTTCTTTTGGGTTTTGTTTGTTTTTTGTTTGTTTTTGTTTTGTGTGATTTGGTTTTGCTGTTGTCGTTGGTTTTTGTTTTATTTTTATTATTTTTATTTTTTTCGTTTGTTTGTTTGTTGTTTCTTGGTTTTGTTTGTTTGTTTGTTTGGGGGGTCGCATTCACCAGCACCAGAACATTCTCGGCCTGTTTCGAGATTTTTACCTGCATGTGACAGTTTTCACCGCTTCTGTGCACACTGTGAAATAACACGAGGACCTCAAAGTTGTTCGCAACTGTCGACATTCCTTGCCACCGAGTAGTTAGATTTTTTCCTTCTAAAGCGGCCCACACACGCTCAAACTTTTTCATCAATAGTATTGAGTTTGACGTCAAACTTTTTGACGCTTTTTTGATCGTGTAGGGGCGGTATTGATGGCCTCAAAAGTATTGACGTCAATATATTGATGGATCTGTTTCAGTTGATATTTTTTGCGCAAACCGTCAAACTATTGAGCGTGTGTGGGCACTCATCAATATTTTGCGTCAAATTCACTTTTTGATTTTCAGAAGAGAAGAGATCTGGCGCCGTCTGTTGCTCCGTCCATTGCCGTTCATTACTAAGCACAGCCCGGTTTCGGGTTGCCCGAGCTGGCGTCGCCGGAACGGGAATGTAACTTCTTGTTGTCACGAAAAAGCGTGATTTTCGTGATTTTTTTATTTGGTAGGGCGGGATGCATGCCAGTAGCAAGAGGAGGCAAGTTGCGAGTGAAGCTGGGACTTTTTGCGCAGAAGAGAGGCAAAGTTGACGTGAAGGGAGTTGTGTGAAGTGGCTTTCTGGCCTGAGCAGAAAGTAGACTAACATTACCCCAGTTAGGCCCGAGCGGAAAGGACACATACAATTTAAAAAAAACAACAACAACAAAAAAAAACAAACTCCTGTGCCCTTGAATGGTCTGTGCATTGTAATACGTATTTGTTTCTAGATTGAAGCATATTTAGGGGTGACTATGATGCCTGAGGCTAATAGGGAATATATAATAATAATAATTATTATAATAAATGGTATTTCTAGGGCGCATTTCTTTAAATAAAACTCAATGCGCCTATCACTCACTCACACTCAACGCACATTACACAACGATGAACAGATGTACACTGGTGAAACTGACTAGTTAAAATAACTGGTGTTAGTAGTTTGTGGCCTCACGCCGCTCGAGCAACAAGGAACAGCACACGGCTGAGGAAATTACTGATAGGCTTTGCGGAAGAACGTTTTGAGACTGCTCTTGAAAACAGACAGCGTGGGCGCATTTCTTAGATCTGCAGGCAGGGAGTTCCAAACGGCTGAAGCGGCCCACACACGCTCAAACTTTTTCATCAATAGTATTGAGTTTGACGTCAAACTTTTTGACGCTTTTTTGATCGTGTAGGGGCGGTATTGATGGCCTCAAAAGTATTGACGTCAATATATTGATGGATCTGTTTCAGTTGATATTTTTTGCGCAAACCGTCAAACTATTGAGCGTGTGTGGGCACTCATCAATATTTTGCGTCAAATTCACTTTTTGATTTTCAGAAGAGAAGAGATCTGGCGCCGTCTGTTGCTCCGTCCATTGCCGTTCATTACTAAGCACAGCCCGGTTTCGGGTTGCCCGAGCTGGCGTCGCCGGAACGGGAATGTAACTTCTTGTTGTCACGAAAAAGCGTGATTTTCGTGATTTTTTTATTTGGTAGGGCGGGATGCATGCCAGTAGCAAGAGGAGGCAAGTTGCGAGTGAAGCTGGGACTTTTTGCGCAGAAGAGAGGCAAAGTTGACGTGAAGGGAGTTGTGTGAAGTGGCTTTCTGGCCTGAGCAGAAAGTAGACTAACATTACCCCAGTTAGGCCCGAGCGGAAAGGACACATACAATTTAAAAAACAACAAAAAAAACTCCTGTGCCCTTGAATGGTCTGTGCATTGTAATACGTATTTGTTTCTAGATTGAAGCATATTTAGGGGTGACTATGATGCCTGAGGCTAATAGGGAATATATAATAATAATAATTATTATAATAAATGGTATTTCTAGGGCGCATTTCTTTAAATAAAACTCAATGCGCCTATCACTCACTCACACTCAACGCACATTACACAACGATGAACAGATGTACACTGGTGAAACTGACTAGTTAAAATAACTGGTGTTAGTAGTTTGTGGCCTCACGCCGCTCGAGCAACAAGGAACAGCACACGGCTGAGGAAATTACTGATAGGCTTTGCGGAAGAACGTTTTGAGACTGCTCTTGAAAACAGACAGCGTGGGCGCATTTCTTAGATCTGCAGGCAGGGAGTTCCAAACGGCTGAAGCAGCAAAACTGAAAGAGCGCTCACCGAAAGATTTCAGGTTGCGCTTGGGGATTTTGAGAAGCCTCTCGGACGACGACCGGAGGCTTCGTGTGTTTGTATACTTTGAGCTCACAGTCGAAACGAGCCGTGTGCCATTTGTTCACAGATTCGAGACCCCTCTGTATGCCTATGCAGACGGCGATCTGCTGTTTACGGAATCGCTGGAGGTCACACTGAAGGCTATATTGACGTCACGCTTCTTCCGGGAGAGCAAAAAACACTTGCTTGTGGTCGGCCGGACAACTGAGGGGGTCTCCACTATGAACCATAAGGTAAAACATTTTTGTATAATGCTGTACCGGGGCGGTCGGTGGTGTAGTGGTTAAGACTTCGTCACCAATGCAGAAAGTCAAGTTCGAGTCCCACTCTGTCTCGCATAATGTGGCACTGTTCATTCGGGCCGATCATCGGGGATTCTCTCCAGGTACTCCGGCTTCCTCCACGTCAGCTTTGGAAATGTTCAACCTGCAAAATTTGAAATAAACACAATTTGAATTTCGAAACTGAATTTGCTGTGATTCACTTGAGCGTGCCAGGGTTAATTTCAAGGCGCTCAAGAAATTTGGTGAAACGTCCACGAAATACACAATCATTATTATTATTATTTTCATTAATTTATTTTATGGATGACTTAATGATAAATAATAATAATAAGTATTGTACAGGCGCTTTACCCAGTTTCATGAATCGGCTCAAAGCGATGCGAACTCAGTGAACGCAACACGCACGCTCACGTGAGTCACACGCATTCTCTCACACACTGGACTTTAACACATTAAAATCACTTGGTGCGAAGGGTCAGCTCAGCTATTTAGATTTCGGAATTTAGAATTGCATTTATATTTCAAATTTGATGGGCTGAGCATTTCCAAAGTAGAGGGGGAAGAAGCCGGAGTACCCGGAGAGAACCCCTGACGATCGGCCCGAATGAACGGTGCCACGGACGAGAAGAAAAAATTCTTTGCCCCGAGTGGGACTCGAACCCCTGACCTCTCGCACTGGTGACAAGTCTCTTAACCACTAGACCACCGACCGCCCAACTTGTTTTGAAAGGAAAGTTACCTGAGTGTATGGAGCCTTTGCACCAGTAGGATGCATCAAATCTGATTCGTCTGTATGCGCCACAGAGCCAAAACAAGTTGCGCGCCGTTCACAAGCGCAAGACTATTTTATGGCTGGCATGGCTTTCCTCTCCGTAGGCGGCCAGCGCCAACGCCACGCTATTAGCTATTGGCATTGCCACGCTATTGGCATTGCATAACATGACCTAATTCCGCACGCTGGACGTTTCCCCCTCTTGTCCGATGTGTCCAGCTCATTGCGCCAGCGTCGCTTTTGGAAGATAGACTTGTTCGCTCGGCAGCAGCGGATTTCCTGTGTTTACAAACTTGATCCCGCCACCTCCCCTTTTACGGTTTTACCCCACCTGGGTGCTATGTGCATTTCAGTTCTCACCCCCCTTTTTTCGTTTACCCTGTCTAATAGAAGCTCACTTAGATATGCCTACCTCAGTGCCTGCGCTTCTGTACCACATGAAAGTGGGACTAATTTGCCTTTGCTTTCAAATCTTTCCCGACCGGACTTCCGTGTCACTTGTGTCGGGAATCTACTCTTGAGCTGTTTTCTGCGTAGTTACCGCCTTTTGCTGGTACCAAATAGTTTGATTTGACTTAATTGCTTGGCTTTTTCTTTGCTTTTAGTATCTCTGTGTAGGTAGCGTGAGGCGGGTTCAGCCCCCAAAACAGTAGTGGATTTCGCAATACTGCTTTTCTCCTAGAATCTTGGACTTGTATGTTTTATTAATCCTTTTCTGGGATTTTGCTTTTCCGTTTTGTCAAATAAATTCACTGAACGTGGACAACTCCGCCAATAGCTCGGGTCGTGCTGTAGTTAGTGTAGGTTTTGACTTGTGGTACCTTTACAGTGCGAACATGCAGTAGATTCTCTGGGACACTTAAAGTTTTCCCTGTCTCACGAATGCCAGACATAAATAACTGACTAACCGACAGACACACCGCACGTGTGGGAGTGTCTGTCGGAGTATTCGAGGGTTTCCGGGCAGAACGTTCTACGTATATATCTCTTCTTTCTGGCTGTATCGATGGCAGGGAACCCTCGATTTGCTTGACCATGCTGACGTGTTATGGCAGACCCAGTCAATCCATGACGTCATTTTGTGGAAAAAGACCATTATGTCAATGTCTTTCATCTTGAAATCACCCGGGGAGCCGGGGTGGCCGAATGGTAAAGCGTTGGACTTCTGATGCTCGGGTCGTGAGTTCGTATCCCGGCTGGGGCCAAATATTTGTGCTGGCTTTTTCGTCGTTGCCCCGTCTTTGATATCACCCGTATGTGGTGGAAGAGGACGTTAAACCCCTAAACACCCACCCACCCACCCTTGAAATCACCCCTTTTCCCCAGTAATTGACATCATGGGGTTACTGTGTGGTGCCATTGCACGGCAGAAAGGAATCAGATGGGTTTCCATGGAGAATCAGAGGGCGTGGCTGCCGACATATGGGCTACTAATCCCAGTCACGTGGCTAAAAGTCGAGGTCGTCATTGGCTTGGTTCCCGAGACGGGCTACTTTTTAATTTAAAGAAGACCCTTGTCTCCCGGGAGCCGGGGTGGCCGAATGGTAGAGCGCTGGACTCTCAATGCTCGGGTCGTGAGTTCGAATCCCGCCGGCTGGGGCCAAATATTATTTTTGTGCTGGCCTTTTTTTTTCGTTGCCCCGTCTTTGATATCACCCTTATGTGGTGGAAAAGGACGTTAAACTCCCAAACACCCACCCACCCACCCGTGTCTCCCTCGACTAATAGGGGGTAAGTCGGTGGCTCAACGGTTTGAGCGATGGACTCGATATCGAAAGGCCCCGGGTTCGAATCCCGACAGGGCCAATACTTTGTACAGGCCTTTTTCACGTTGGCGAGCTCCCTCTGACTGTGAACTGGATCTGTCTGTACAACTTGTCCATTACAGTCAGCGATACATAAAATGTGGCCGACCTGGCAGTCTGACTGGATTGAATAAGTGTTCAGCTGGACTGTTCAGTTAGGGTAGCTATCTCCTCTCCCATAATCTGCCCCCTTAGGCCGTCTCCGATCAGCTCGTTATGGCGTGGGACGATGAGTCCCAGGTAACCAACTAAACCAATCCCTCAGCTACACTGATCAAGCAGTATTGTGGTCAGTGTCGGCGTAGTTTTTGGCTCACTTGTGTAACAAAGTGAGTCTATGTAATAGCCCTCCGTCGTCTGTGTGTGTGTGTGTGTGTGTGTGTGTGTGTGTGTGTGTGTGTGTGTGTGTGTGTGTGTGTGTGTGTGTGTGTGTGTGTGTCTGTCTGTCTGTGTGTCCACAGTAAACCTTAACATTGGCTTTTTCTCAGAATCTACAAATAGCAGAGGCACCAAACTTGGCCTGCTGATAGACAGCCATGAGACCTTTCAAAACATACCATATTAATTGACCTTGACCCAAGGTGAAGGCCACTAAAGCTGTCTGTCTGCTAGTTTTCATTGGCATTTTCTCAGAATCTAGAAAAGCCAGAGACGTCAAACTTTGCATGATGATAGACATTGACAACACCTTTACTGACATACCTGTATTCAGTGACTTTGAGTCAAGGTCAAGGCCATAAAAGCTCTTTAGCGGAAACCTTCCAAAACCTTAACATTGGCATTTTCTCAGAAACAATGAATAGCAGAGGCACCTAACTTGGCGTGCTGATAGACAGCCGTAAGACCTTTCAAAACATACCATATTGACTGACCTTGATCCAAGGTCAAGGTCACCAAAGCTGTCTGTTTGGAAATTTTACATTGGCATTTTCTCAGAATCTAGAGAAGCCAGAGACTTCAAACTTTGCATGATGATAGACATTGACAACAACTTTACTGACATACCTTAATTCAGTGACTTTGAGTCAAGGTCAAGGCCATACAAGGTGTTTGCGGAAATGCTTCCAAAACCTTAACATTGGCATTTTCTCAGAAACAAGAAATGGTAGAAGCATCAAACCTGGTTTGCTGATAGACAGCAGTAAGACCTTCCAAGACATACCGTTTGAATGACCTTGACTGAAGGTCAAGGTCACTAAATCTGTCTCACTGGAAATTTACAATTGCTATTTTCTCAAAATCTAGGGACACCAGAGGCATCAAACTTTGCATGATGATAGACATTGACAAAACCTGTACTGGCATACTTGTATTCAATTTCCTTGAGTCAAGGTCAAGGCCACTCAAATTGTTTTGCGGAGACCTTAACGTTAGCATTTTCCCGGAAACAACAAATAGCAGAGGCACCAAACAAGGCACAATGATAGGCAGCAATGAGACCTATGCAGACATAGCCTTTTGAATGACCTTGACTCAAGGTCAAGGTCAATACAGCTGTCTGTTGTGAATTTTACATTACCATTTGTACAGAAGCTGCAAAAACCAGAGCTATCAAACATGGCATAAAGATAGTCATTGATAAGCTCTTCACTTACAGACCTCATTTGAATGACCTTGATCCAAAGTCAAGGTGATACAAGCTGTCCTTGGAAAATTGTTATGTTGCCATTAACCATTTTCTTAGGAACTATGAACACAAGAGACATCTTACTTCAGGACAGACAGTGATAACTTTACAAACATACTCTTTTGAATGACCTTGACCCATCTCACAAGTGAGCCAAGGAGGCTTTGCCCCTCTAGTTCATACTAGGGTCCCACTTTATGCACATTTTGTGTTTGTAGTTTAATGTATGTGTGGAGGAACGTTGCTTGTGTTTCTGTGTGAGTGAGTGCGTGTTGACTGTAAGGCGCCCTAAGCTCCCGCGGGAGGGAGGGCGTCCCTTAAATACCCTTCTTTTTTTCTTTTTTTTTTACTGGTAGTCATTCAAGCTTCCTAAACGAAGGCGGCAGAACCTCACCGGTTTGCCAACTCCAAACGACGTGGACAGAAAGGCGATGACTGGCAAAGTACTAGAGGAAGACTTCATGGGCTACTTCATTACTGACAGGTATTACTGCTGGGTGGATATGACATTTTAGAAGCACCCTAGAATGGGTGGTTCAGTTGGCACTCAACAGCATCACATGTTAAAGGAATTTGGGGTGGGGTGGGGGTGTTTGGGGGTTTAACGTCCTTTTCCACCACATCAAAGGCGGGGCAACGATGAAAAAGCCAGCACAAATATTTGGCCCCAGCCGCGATCGAACTCACGACCCGAGCATTAGAAGTCGAACGCTCTACCATTCGACCACCCCGGCTCCCCAGGCATTTGGGAGAAGACCCAATAACAATAAAATGAGTACTTAAGGGACGCCCTCCCTCTCGCGGGAGCTCAGAGCGCTTTACAATCAACACACACTCACTCACCCAGAAACACGCAACATTCCTCCACACATACATTTAACTACAAACACATAATGTGCAGCATCATACACGGGCTGCCCCTGGCTTCTACACACACACACACACACACACACACACACACACACACACACACACACACACACACACGACCAGCAAGATGATGATGTGGCAACAGTTATTGGTTGAAGGCTGTGAAGAGGTGGGTTTTCAGATTTGTTTTGAAAGATAGTTTTGTGTCTGCATATCTGATCGAAACTGGGAGATCATTCCAACAAGTCGGACCCTGGTATGAATAACTACGCTGACCAAAGGTCTTTGGCTTGACATGAGGGACACGGAGTTTCCGAGTGTCAGTACACGTGATTCAGCGACCGTGGTCTAGGTGTGTGGTTGGCAACGGTATGAAAGGACTCTGCACACACGCTGGTAGTGTAGTCGTGAAAAAGTTAAGGCAGAAGTGCCTTAGTATAACGTATCTTCGTAACTTGACGTGTATAGCGTGTCATGTCTCGCTATGCGTGTCTCTGGTCGGGACTGATCGATGTTTAGCACGCCTCAAGGTTGCTGTTTGTGTTGTTGTTGTTGTTGTTGTTATTATTGTTGTTGTTGTTTTGGTTCCAGAAACTTCCCTTGGCGGCATTACTTCCACATGAGATTTGAGCGTGGTAAATTCGGTCGCTGGTTGGTTCTGGACGCGATACGTAGAGGTCACGTGGTTGTCGACGCCACAGACACGCTACTCGCCTTTCGTCCAGTCGCCTCGTACGTGCTCTCTCTGTCTCTGTTTCTATCTTTCTCTCTGTCTCTCTCTCTCTCTCTCTGATTTGCCGGATTTAGTCCCCCTAAGTTGCTTAAGAAACTATTTCAGTTTTCACTCTGTTGTAATCTCTTAGCTCCCCCCCCCCCCCCCGGTCCCTCTCCCCGGTCCCCCCCCCCCCCCTTCTTATTATTTCTTCGTTGTCATTGTTGTTGTTTCATGTTAGGCAGTAACTGCCTGGCAGCTTTCTCCAGAAACTGATACACGTTCCATCATCACCATCATCATCTCTCTCTGTCTGTGTCTTGACATCGAAGATGTGTGTGTGTGTGTGTGTGTGTGTGTGTGTGTTTGTGTGTGTGTGTGTGTGTGTGTGTGTGTGTGTGTGTGTGTGTGTGTGTGTGTGTGTGTGTGTGCAACCTAAGACTCTTACTTTCCTCGATCCATGAAGAAAGTGGGGTGGGTGTTTGGGAGTTTAACGTCGTTGTTTTTTTTTTCCCCACCACGCAAGGGTGATATCAAAGATGAGGCAACCTAAAAAATAAAAAGCCCAGCACAAATATTTCGCCCTAACCGGAAATCGAACTCACGCACCTTAAGCACCGAGTACCCAACGCTCTACCATTCGGTTATCCCCGCTCCTCTCGTTTCATGAATAGCGCGCTTTGCTGTTATTTTCACTATCATCGGGGCGGTCGGTGGTCTAGTGGTTAAGAGACTTGTTACCAATGCGAGAGGTCAGGGGGCAAAGAAGTTTTCCTTCTCGTATGTGGCACCGTTCATTCGGGCCGATCGTCGGGGGTTCTCTCCGCCGGGTACTCCGGCTTCCTCCCCCTCCGCTATGGAAGTGTTCAGCCCACCGAATTTGAAAAAATAAATGCAATTCTAAATTCCGAAATCTAAATAGCTGAGCTGACCCTTCGCACCACGTGATTGTAATGTATTTACGTCCAGTGTGTGAGAGAATGCGTGTGATTCACATGAGCGTGCGCGTTGGGTTCAGTTTGCGGCGCTTTGAGCCGATTCATGAAATTGGGTAAAGCGCCTATACAATACTCATTATTATTAATATTATCACTATTCATTCGACAAGAACAGTTCTGAAGACAACAGGACAGCAGTATCGTCATCGCAAGACAGCACCAACATTCTCTCAAGGATATACTCTGGTACCATACCTCTGGAAAGCGGTCGCATTGAATGCGCTCCTCTGCGCACGCGCAGAAGTGGACCAAAGCACGCGCGTGTGGTCGCGGTCTCAATTTTCCCCGTTTACTGTGAATACAGTAGTCGTTTGATGAGAGGCGTGGCGGAAACGACGTTGTTCGCTGAATCTTTCTTTATTTCTTTCGTCTGTAGTTTTACGATGGGTCTTATGTTCTTCTTGATGTTTAAGAGACAGTTGTTCAGACTGCTAGACTCACTTGGGTTGTAATTATGAAATCGGTTGTTGTTGTTGTTGTTGTTGCTGTTGCTGTAAGGGTGCAAGTTGTTCCGACGCACGCCGGAAATCCGGTTTGGAAAAATTGTGAAAGTCAGTGTTCGGCTCGGCAGAATTTTGAAACGGTGGTTTCTGGTTTGGGGAAATATTTGGATGGATTTTAATTTTGGTTTCATTGTAGTCTGTTGAACTGCTGTAAGCCACCAAAGTAGAACTGTATACATGTCGATTATTTATCATTTTCGTACTTTTCAAACGTTACATTATTTTCTACAGTATACTAAGCTCCAAAGCCGTGTAAAATTCAGTTTCAGGTTTACATCTTTCCCAGAAAAAGTTTCAGGGTTTTGGTTTCGGCTGGCAAATAGTGTCAGGCTTTGAGGTACCTTTGTGCTTGCACCCCTGTTGTTGTAGTGTTGTTGTTTTATTGTTGTTTTTTGTGTTTGTTTGTTCTTTGTTGATGTAGTTGTTGTTGTTGTTGTTGTAATTGTGGGGTGGGGTGGGGTGCATTATAAAAAATTGTTCTATTCTTTTGCGATTTGTAGGCAGAGGAATTTCGTTCATTTGTTTATCAGACGCGCGATTTTCGTGCTGTCCTGTTTGTCGGACGCACAGGTAGTTCATGCATTTGTTCGTAGGACGCGTATACGCGTAACCAGTTCATGGACTTCGTCAGTGAATGCGTAGCAAGTTTTTGTACTTGTTAACTGAACACATAGCTAGTTAATGAACTTGTTTATTGGACGCATAACCAGTACGTGTTCACTGGACGCATAGATAGTTCATTCAATTGTTCATTGCACGCATATTCAACTCATCTAGTCGCTCACCTGACGCATAGATAGTTAATTTGCTTTGATCGTAGGGCGCATAGCCAGTTCTTTTTGTCGTTCAATGGACGCATAGCCAGTTCATCTACCTTTTCACTGGACGCATAGCTAGTTTCTTTATTTGTTCATTGGACGCATAATTAACTTGTTTCATTACTTGTACTGGACGCATATGGCAAATTCATGTTCATTGAACATATTGCCATAGTGATTTTATATCACTTGTTAATGATCTGTTGGCGTCACAGTTATTTCATTAGTTGGTTTATTTGTGGTTTTGTTGGTTGTAATATACACGTGTGTACATTGTATAATTATATATGTACAAGAGTTTGCAATTGTTTTTGTGCTTTTTGTCTATAATCCATTTTATGTTGTCATGTTGCATGCCCCAATAATAAACTGCTCGCGTGGCATTGGAGTGTGTGTGTGTGTGTGTGTGTGTGTGTGTGTGTGTGTGTGTGTGTGTGTGTGTGTGTGCACTCCATGCACACTGTGCATTCAACTTTACCAACAAAATACTACTGCTGTAGTGGACGTTTTCGTCGAAGCATTTATTAGGGTAAAGAAAACATTCACGAGTGGAAAAAACAACAACACACACACACACACACACACACACACACACACACACACACACACACACACACACACACACACACACACAAACAAACAAAAACCCTACAACACCACAGGGTAAACCCATTTCAAAGGAACGACAACTCCCTTTGAATTGCGCCAATCGCTGTGCGAAGCTGAATGACGTGAACATCACGTGATTGTCCTTGAGTAGTCATTATAAAAAGCCTGCACCCGGAGACTATCGCAGACGCTGGGGGAAAAATCCTCGTGACCGCCATAACTTTTAAGAGTCTAAGTTGTATCACCTCATGCCCACTATAATTATGATAAGACTGGTTAGAAAGAACAAGCCACCGGCCCCCGTAGTGTAGTGGTTAGCACTTCGGACCATGGGCCGGGAGACCCGGGTTCGAGTCCCAGCCGAGGCAAGCGGGATTTTTCCTACCTAGGTCGGCTCCTACCCTGAGCGGGTGTGCTATGGACCCAATGGGGAGGCTGTAGCCACACAGCCGAGATTCACCCACTTCACGGGTGCGACTTTGGGGGTGCTTCCCTTGGTATGACACGTCTATGACGTGGATGATTACACGGCCGGCACCGCAGGTGCCGTAGTTCCCGGGCCTGGTTAATGCCGGGATATTTATGACAGGAAGCGAGGAATGCGGCCCTGTCCCGCAGTCCCAAACCACACGAACCTCCATTGCATCATCTCACCATCATCCTCATCTCCATCATCATGCATAATTTAAAAAAAAATTGCCCCAGCTTCCGAGCCCTCCGTGGATTCCACCCATTACCTGGAAGGAACACCACTGGAGCTGGCAAAAGAGTTGGGTCAAAAAAAAAAAGAAAAAAAAAAGAACAAGCCACTGTACACCAGTAGGAGCCACTTCAAGCCACTATTACACAAGGAGTGGGCCTTACCCGCTAGGCCCGAGACTGCTGCAGATTGCATAATAGTGGCTTGAAGTGGCTTCCAGTGATCTGAAGATGGGGTGGGTGTTTGGGGGGTTAACGTCCTTTTCCACCACATACGGGTGATATCAAAGACGGGGCAACGATGAAAAAGCCAGCACAAATATTTGGCCCCAGCCGGGATGCGAACTCAGAGAACTGGAAGTCCAACGCTCTACCATTCGGCCACCCCAGCTCCCCTGGAACTCGGGAACTTCTCATTCGTACATCGTTGGGTGTCGGGCACCCAGTACAGCTTACACAGGAAAACGCTAAAAAAAAAAAAAAAAAAAAAAAATCCCCAACCACTGGTGTATTTGTACAAAATACTAAGTCTTTGTCATTCTTCATGACCTAAATGTGTTTGCAGAGTGGAAGAATAGACAATCAAGAACTCAAGAGCAGTGTAAAGGAGTTGAAATGTGTTCATCAACACAGAAATATGCAAAACTCAAAAGCCAGACAACCCTTATGCGTACGCATCTGCCCGAAGGTCTTGTGCTCAGAGAGAAAGGCTTGGGTCGTGAGTTCGTATCCCGGCTGGGGCCAAATATTTGTGCTGCCTTCTTCATCGTTGCCCCGTCTTTGATATCACCCGTATGTGGTGAACAAAAAACATTAAACCCCCAAACACCCACCCACTCACTCACTCAGAGTAAGGACTACCCGACTGTTGATAATGTTTCAGTATTGCATTATTTCTAAAGATACCGATTTCAAGTTTGTATGGTAGTTCTAAATCTCTACGATGGGTGGGGGGAGGGAGGTATTTGGCAGTTTTACGTCGTTTTCCACCACGAATGGGTCATATATCAAAGACGGGGCAAAGACAAATACTTAGCCCTCAGCCGGGATTCGAACTCACGACCCGAGCATTGAGAGTCCAACGCTCTACCATTCGGCTATCCCTGCTCCCTGTCTCCTCGAGGAATACCTGAAGTTCCAAAACACAGGTTTGAAAACTAAGACAGCAATGAGCAAAAGCGTAAAAGTCCTGGGCCCGCATGTTAAAGTCGAGGTTAATTTAACCCACGGCTACGGGCCTAACCCAGACTAGGACAAAAGAAACCCAAAAGCAAAATTAAATTTTAAAAAAAGGAAGCGAAGAAAGGAAGACAAAAAATCCTTCTATAACGGCTTAGGCAACTTGCTGGAATGGGCCCGCTTCTTGATTTTAAAACAAAAAACAACAGAAAATTAACCCTAGAGCTAGTTTAGTTCGAGGTTAGACTCGAACCCAGGGCTAAAAACCCTAACCTCGACTATTACATACGGGCCCAGGGTGGTGTTACAGGAACTCATTGCCGACCTTGACCGCGCGCCGTGGAATTTTCCCATGACCCATGGCACTTTGTGCGTGCACAACCTCTGCCAACCGGGTGGTTTTAGCAATTTTTCGACTTTTTTTAAAGGGGTCTTCCTCAGCCGTTTTCTTATCGTGTTTGGTATGGTTTGAAAGATAATCATAAGCACTTTTACTGAAAAATAGTTTTGATTGGAAAACTTGGGGTATAGCGGCCACAGTGAGATCGGAGATAACATGGATTGTGGGTGCTTGGTTAACAGCGTCCTCACACGTCAGTGCCCGGGGTCTAGGTGTGTGGTTGGCAATGGTATGCAAGGGCTCTGCGCAAACGCTGGCTGCCCGGTCGTGAAAGAGTTAAAGGGCGAACTCTACCAACGCAGTTTCACTCCCAGTCCACGTCAGTCGAGATCGAAATCGTGCGCGAGCGATTCGCGCAGCTGTGGCAGCTCAACCATGACGAGCTGGGTTGTGCACCGAGCCATGGCGCAAACTCTGTCTATGAACTCAGCCAGCGAACCTTGCACCCTGCCTTGCAGGTACACCACCAGCTTCCTCTCCAAGCCGGTGACGGCATCGTAGTGCGTCACCATTGTGACGTCATCTCTCGCGACAGCTACGTCACCCGATCTTTTGACGAATGAGTCTATGTCCTCTTCTTTCTTGCCGAACACACAAACGGGAATTCCCGCTGAGCGGAGCGCTTGGACAAAGTCGCTGCCTTGAGATGAAGTGTTTTCAGTGTCCTTGATGTAGTCGCTGAGGACGTCGCTGTTATGAGCCAGTACAAACACGTCCCTGTACTGGAGGGGTGGAGGGTGTCTTTTTCCTCGGGGACCTACAGGAAGACATAAGACATAAGACATTTATTAAATTTCCAAAAAAGGAACATTGCTTTGTGGTCTCTCATAAAAAACATAAAGCATGTCAAACACTCACTCATACGGCCATGCACACTCATTCCACATATTTACATGTTTGTACACTGAAAAAAAAGGAAGAAAAAAAAAAAAAAGAGGAAGGAAAAAAAGATCATGAAAAAAGATGTACTGCCACGTCATTTATTTCTTTGTTTATTTATTTACTTGTTCTTCTTTATCTTCTTCTTCTTGTTCTATTATAATTAATTAATTAATTAATTAATTAATTAATTAATTAATTAATTAATTAATTAATTAATTAATTAATTTATTCATGTATGTAACTGTAGTAGTAGCAGTATTTCTTATGTATTTATTTTTCTTTCTTCTTCTTATTATTATCATTTGGGGAGCCGGGGTGGCCGAATGGTAGGGCGTTGGACTCTCAGTGCTCGGGTCGTGAGTTCGAATCCCGCCGGCTGGGGCCAAATATTTGTGCTGGCCTTTTTATTTCTCGTTGCCCCGTCTTTGATAACAACCTTATGCGGTGGAAAAGGACGATAAACTCCCAAACACCCACCCCACTCTCATTATCTTTTGTTAACTCTTTGACGACGAAGCACAATTTCTAACACGCGATTTTCTATAGGAAATCTTACTTACTTTACTTAGGCCCTTGGCTCCACGTGGAGCATAGGCCATCGACAACCCTTCGCCATCGCACTCTGTTCTGGGCTAGTCTTGCCACTCCAGTCCAGTTGGTCCCCTGCTTACATAGCTCTGCCTCAGTGTCCCGCCTCCAGCTGTTGCGAGGCCGGCCTCTCTTCCTTTTCCCCTGCGGGTTCCATGTCAGGGCTTGGCGTGTGGTGCTGGATGCTGGCTTCCTGAGGGTGTGTCCAATCCAGCCCCACTTCCTCCGCAGGATCTGCTTGGCCACTGGTTCCTGCCCCGCTCGCTCCCACAGCTCTTCATTCCGGATCTTCTCTGGCCATCGGATGTTGAAGATGCGCCTCAGACAGGTGTTGAGAAATGTCTGGATCTTCTGCTGCATCGTCTTCGTTGTCCTCCATGTTTCGCATCCGTAGAGCAGAACTGACTTCACGTTGGAGTTGAAGATTATAGGAAATCGCGTGTTAGAAATTGTGCTTCGTCGTCAAAGAGTTAACTTGTTTATTCATTTACTTATTATTCTTATTATCATCACTATTGTTACTATTATCATCATTTGTGACCCGCTCTCACAAAAGGGACCATAAGTCGAAAATTATCAATTTTGAGATATGTACATCACTGCAATCTACCGGTTATGCAGTTTAATTCAATATAAGAATGAAAGCTGTACTACTAAATTGACAGAGATATCAGCAGTTGAAGTTCGCGCGCTACTCACAAGGCGGCCATACTGACCCCCCGGCACTCTTTTCGCCTGTAGCGGCGTTCGGCCCAGCGCGACTTACGGTCCCTTTTGCGAGAACGGGTCACATTTATTAATGCAGCTGCAGTAGTAGTAGTATTATTTATGTATTTATTTAGTCATTTCTTCTTTTCCTTGATGTTCAAGTCCTGTGGTATTCCTCCCAGGCTGTAGGTGGAATCCACTGGCGGCTTAGAAGCTGAGGCAAGTGATCGTTTGCCTGAGGGCAAGGGTGATGACATGATGCTGCTCCTGCTATGGAGGTTCATGTGGTCTGGAGCTGAGTGAAGGAGGCGTGTTCCGCGCTTCTCAGCATTAACAAGATCCCGGAGGCACTTACGGCACCTTTGAAATGCTGACTTGCGAATGTTTTCTTTACCTAGCCACGCAATGAACAGTTGCTTCATTCAGCCTTATAATAATAATAATAATAATAATAATAATAATAATTGTATAGGCGTTTCACCCAAATTCATGAATCGGCTCAAAGCGCCGCGAACTGAACCCAACACGCACGCTCACGCGAATCACACGCATTCTCTGACACACTGGACATGAACACATCACAATCACGTGGTGCGAAGGGTCAGCTCAGCTATATAAATTTCGGAATGTACAATTGCATTTATTTTTCTAATTTGGTGGGCTGAACATTTCCAGAGCAGAGGGGGGAGGAAACCGGAGTACCCGGAGAGAAACCCCAAAGATCGGTCAACATGAACGGTGCCACATACGAGAAGGAAAGATTCTTTGCCCCGAGTGGGACTCGAACCCCTGACCTCTCGCATTAGTGACAAGTCTCTTAACCACTAGACCACCGACCGCCGCGAGTTTTTTTTTTTTTTAATGCTAGAAGGCTAAACAAGAATGTTGAATTGAATTGAATCGAAACAAGTATACCTGTCGAGCCGACCCGAAGCTGCCTCAGAACGCCAGCGACCTCCGCTCCACACTGGACACACTGCAAGGGCCAGGTGCCTGCGTGACCTTGACCTTGGTGCGTCACCCGAATGACCTTGGGTCCGTCAGACGGCAAAGGGGCGCTGCTGCGGCTGTACAGATGAATCAGCTTCGTCTGCATCCTGATCAAAGCGTCCAGCTCGCGGTGAACCGCCGGTGCGCAACGGAGCGGAATCGTCAGCGGCTCCTCTTTGAGGCAAGTGGGGATGCCGACGATGTACACTGAAGCCGTCCAAAGGGAGAGTTGAGGGACAATGGCGGACAGCTCCTCGATCAGTCGCCGTCGACTTCCATTCACGTCCCTGTGACAATGCAGGTAGGTACTTAACGTTTCCCGTACCGTGTTTCGAGTTTTCTCGAAAGCTAGGGTCACTGCCACTTTCGAGTCCCCCCTCCCCCCCCCCCCCCCACACACACACCTCGAACTCCAGCCCAAGTTTCTTTTTCGATCGTTCCCGAACGTACGTAAGGGTCACTATGCTTGTTCCGTGTTTCATGAACACCATATAGGCCCCTGTCTTGTTTTCTCAATCTCGGATATTGACAGTAAAAAAAAAAAAAAAGCCTTTCGATACACAAATCGACATTTCTTGTAACTTATCGATTACGAAAAACAAAACAAAACAAAACAAAACAAAACAAAACAAATTGCTGTGTCTACATACGTCCTATCTTTATTCAGATAATCAAAATTACAGGCTACAGTGATCTCTCTTGTATATGGGTATGCCTCTAATAAAAATGAATAAATAAAAGAGAAATATACCATGCAAATGGATTGGCTTCGTCCATGATGACGTAGAGATGACCATCCCGTGCCGATGACGTCAACGTGTTGAGGGCCGCACGCAAACTGTCCTCGCCTTTTGACAGGTCAAACTGATGGAAGTGTACGGTGCCCGCAGTGGCAGGGGTGGTCGAGTCTTGGAGAAGAGTTCTCCGGAGTTGATGGTAGATGAGAAGACAGGCCACCAGGCTCCGCAGAAACACACACACAACGTGGACGTCGTGTCCTTGCCGCAGCCAGCGCAGTCCCTTCAGTACCAGCAGCAGCGTCTTGCCCGTGCCCGGGGGTCCCGTCAGACAGACCATGCGCTGTGGGCGGGAGACGAGGCCGACCTGGCGAGGGGTGAGCACCACGCGCGCCATCCTCTCCCCCACCTCAGACACGGCCTCTCCCTCCGTCCGCACCTCCACGCGCGGGGGGACCACGCAATGCACGCTCACGGAAGTCGCAGGACCGGCAAGCCTGGAACATTTGACCACTGCTGTGTAAGCTGTACTTTGTTATGTGCGTGAAAAAAGTACCCACATTTTCAATGGAATGTTTATTTCTCTGTCAATATCTCAAACACTCAAATGACGGTGTATGGTCGCCACAAAACTGATACCACATAAGCTTTACTTTGTTTTGTGGGTGAAAATCATTACCACTTCCATTGAGGTGTTTATTTCTTTGTCAGACACTCAAATGACGCTGTGTGCATGGCCGCCACAAAACAGTTAACAGATAAGCTTTACTTTTGCTATGTGGGTGAAAATCATTAACACTTCCATTGAGATTGTTTATTTCTTTGTCGACACACAAGTTCAAGTTCAAATTACTTTATTTTTCCCTCCTGAGGCAATTGCATGTTCCGGCGTGGCGGGCTCTAAAATAATATTACAAACGCTATTAAAAAGAAAAAAAGGAAACTCTATATACAGCCTTAAATGACAAATCACTAAGAAATAAAACAATTCACTACTCTAGGAATCAATGACGTCTACAAATGACGCTGTATGGCTGTCACAGAATGTAAATAAGATAGCCTAGCCGAAAACAACAACAACAACAAAACCCCCTCACAAACCAGCAATAACGCCACCACCACCACCAACAAAACAGCAGAGGGAATTTGCGTTTACCAACTCTTGGTCGTTGTGTGCAGATCTAGATCTACAACAGAAGCTAATACCAATACTGTACTTACAAATTTCAAAGAAACTCGAATGATCAAGATCACGAACAACTCAAAATTATAGTGTGTTTCGCGTTACTGACATCGTACCTGGAAACGATATTCACATAAATATCATCTGTCATTGCCGGGTCTGTAGTACAGGCCATCCGTCTGCGCCACCAGGCACTCAGTTCTGGCATGACGGGTGTCACGTGCCAGGGAGAAGCGGGGTCTGACATCTGGTCGGCACACAGACACAGCTGGACGGAGCTTGCCACATCCGGGGCTCCCAAACAGGTGCATACTTCCTGTAAGAACACGTGGAATTTTTAAGGCTACGATAAACAGATAAACCCGTTACGAAAGCGTAACAGACTGTATGGATATCGTTGCTTGCTGGACATTGCTGATAGGATCTGGTCACTGGCTGAATGCGAATCATGCACCGTGCAATTTGCTGTCGGTTTCCTGGGTTTCTGAGTCGTGGATCACACATTACAGACTCTTGTCGGGATCTTGTGCAGAAGAGATACCTGCATTTTGCTAGGTTGTACCTTTGTGGCAACGTGTGTTGCGGTTTTTGCCGGTAGTACATTGCTGCGCTCAGTTGATATGGTTCGCTCGTTAAGGGGTGCAAATGTATACCAGTCTTGCGCAGGAGAGGCAAGTAAACTCCCGTTAATGCGGCGTGGGGACATTGAATCTAACCCAGAGCCCCCGTCTGCACCACCCCTCAACGACACGGGAAGTGACAGTGACGCAGACAACCGCTTCCTATCGACACCAATACAAAAGTCAGAGATTGACAGACTGACCGAGATGTCCTGCGAAATGTCTTAGACAATGGCGCCACTCGAGGCGGTGTGTCTACACTGCACATTTTCCGCAAACCTGACTCTGACACTGACAAAGGGGGAGCCGGGGTAGCCGAATGGTAGAGCGTTGGACTCTCAATGCTCGGGTCATGAGTTTGTATCCCGGCTGGGGCCAAATATTTGTGCTGGTTTTTTCATCGTTGCCCCGTCTTTGATATCACCCGTATGTGGTGGAAAAGGACGTTAAACCCCGAAACCCCCACCCACCCTGACACTGACAAAGAAAACTTACGTCATGTCCACCGTCATATTGACGACCTGTCCACCAACTGGTAGAAATGCAAGTTACAGACCGTGCTTTTCTTTTGTTTGTTTGTTTGTTTTTTTGTTTTTGTTGGGGTTTGTTTGTTTGTTTGTTTGGTTTTTTTTTTTTTGCTCCGACTCTTTGCCAGCTCTAGTGGTGTTCGTCCCAGGTCATGAGTAGAACCCACGGAGGACTCGGAAGCTGGGACAATTTAAAAAAAAAAAATATGCATGATGATGATGGTAAGATGATGCTATGGAGGTCCATGTGGTTTCGGACTGCGGGACAGGGCCGCATTCCACGCTTCCTGTCATAAATATCCCGGCATTAACCAGGCCCGGGAACTACGGCACCTGCGGTGCCGGCCGTGTAATCATCCACATCATAAGACGTGTCATACTAAGGGAAGCACCCCGAAAGTCGCACCCGTGATGTGGGTGAAGCTCGGCTGTGTGGCAACAGCCTCACCATCGGGCCCATAGCACACCCACTAAGGGTAGGAGCCGACCTATGCAGGAAAAATCCCGCTTGCCTCGGCTCGGACTCGAACCCGGGTCTACCGATCCATGATCCGAAGTGCTAACCACTACACTACGGGGACCGGTAGACTGTGCGTTCTTACCTGTGCAAGCTGTGGAGCGTTGTTGAGAACCCGTTCCAGCTGTTCCGCCGTCACATACGGCAGAATCAACGTTCTCTTCACCAGCAGTTTTGGCGCGATGTCACTCACGATGTGTTTGATCACCGTCTCTGACTTGTCCAGTTGCTTCACGGATCTCCACAGCCTCTTGGCAACGTCAGCATCGGCTTGAGCTTGGGATTTCTTTAGACCAGCCAGGTTCAACCCGACGGACTTGATCTCCCCAACCAGCAGTCCGTACTGACGATGCAGCACCATGACGTCAAAGTCACCGCGATGGTAAGACTGACTGAGATCCATGGGACGTGGTAAGTGACTAGCGGCCGCCGCGTAGGAAGGTTTGTTGAGATAGTTCCCGTACTCTAGTTGAGACAGCACGAACATGACCTCCTGCTGACGCTGACCCAGTTCCATGAGACAGTGCAGCACGTGCTGCTGGGCGCGATCCTCGTACGTGTCGCTTTCGTAGAATTTGGGCGCGATGTTAGGCTTTGGGTCTTCACTCCACATACTGTATGACGACGGACGTGTCTCGGGTTTGTTACAACCTGGTTTCGTTGATGTGCATGGAGGAAGATTATTGTTAGTTGTTGGAATGGAAGACGCGGTTGAGCTAACCGCGTGTGTCCGATCGTCAGGGTCGGAATGTGACTGTTTGTCGGGAAACCCCGGCGGTATCCTTAGAGGCTTAACAACTGCTCTGGGCTGCTTTTGTGGACTTGAGTGGGCTGGTAAGGCTGATGACTTTGTGGAATGGTCAACGCTACTTCTGCTTTCGGAAGCTTTTACATCTACTATAGTTGAAGGTTTCTCTGAATCATTTTTGAATTCAAACGTTTTGAGGAATGCACTTTCTGCAAGTTGAACCTGACACGCAGGCTGACAGCCGGTGGAGCTGTTAATGGGAAGCTTGGACCAGATGTGCAGTATCTCTTCCAGCGTAAGGGGAGGAGTGGTGGGTGACTTGCCACTGGCGCCACCTGTTGATGGTTTCTGGGTAGTGGGGGATTGGGGAAACATCGGTTGCTGTTGCTGACTTGGTGAAGCTGGTACTAACGGTGGTGACAAAGAGTTGGTGAGAGATGATGTCGGTGGTGTGTCGCTGTCGGTTGGTAAGACCAGGACAGGTTGTCCGGCCACAGTATGCCTGGTGTAGGGGACTCGGTTGAAGTAGACGGGAGGGACGCAGTACGTCCGGGAGAGAAGGTCCGGGTAGAGGGTTTGAACCGCATTCCGCCAGCTGTTCAGGGCGGTTCTCGGAGAGGTTCTCCATCCTCTCGTCCCTCTTTGGGTCTGTTCACACACACACACACACACACACACACACACACACACACACACACACACACACACACACACACACGCACGCACGCACGCACACTCCACTAAATATTTGAGCCCCTATATCGTGTGTGCTCGCATACTTTTCAAATGAAGAACAATTTTCACCAACTCGAATTCAACAGTTTCCTCTTTGGATGTTTTTCTCTCTGTCGTCCGGGGAGCCGGGGTGGTCGAATGGTAGAGCGCTGGACTTCTAATGCTCGGGTAGAGAGTTCGATCCCGGCTGGGGCCAAATATTTGTGCTGGCTTTTTCATCGTTGCCCCGTCTTTGATATCACCCTATGTGGTGGAAAAGGACGCCAGCACAAATATTTGGCCCCAGCCGGGATCGAACTCACGACCCAAGCATTAGAAGTCCAACGCTCTACCATTCGACCACCCCACGAGAGAGAAAGAGAGAGAGAGAGAGAGAGAGAGAGAGAGAGAGAGAGAGAGAGAGAGAGAGAGACTCACACACACACACACACACAATCTACAAAGCACAGGATATCCGTTAACATTGAGCGCTGTGGCAAATTTGTCGGGTTATTCTCAGGGTCATACTCAAGAGAAGGGCGCATACTCACGTTCGTTTGAGGATTTGAAAACTGCATGACCGAAAAGCTGTCGTGCTTGCCGGCTCTGTGACAAGACAGAGAGGGAAAAAAAAAGTTTAAAACTAACGTTGGTTTTCAAAACTTTACACCGTTGCCAAGGAGCTACGCTGCATACATAATGATCACGTAATTTTACACTCAGGAAAAAACAAAACAAGGAACCTGATATGTCTAGATAAAGGTCTGGTGATTCATAATTTTATTCAAAATGTGTAAATTGAAAGGGCTGTTGCTACCATTTTTTTATGATCGCAGATCTTTGTGAGCTGTTTTCGTGTTATCTATCATCACACCTTAAACACGAACAATGACAGCGTATGTAATGCTGGCACTGAGCAAACAGAAACGTACTCGATGACGCGGCGACCACAATGAGCGCTTCAGCAGTGTAACAACAGTCGTAGAATTTGAATATTTGACCGCTCGCGTGGGAAAGTATAAACAACGTCGTATCGCATTAAGAGCTGTACTAATCATCAGATGGAGTCGGTCGGTGGTCTAGTGGTTAAGAGACTTGTCACCCATGCGAGAGGTCGGGGATTCGAGTCCCATTCAGGGCAAAAAAATATTTCCTTCTCGTGGCACAGTTCATTCGGGCCGATGGTCGGGGGTTCTCTCCGCCGGGTACTCCGGCTTCCTCCCCCCTCTGCTTTGGAAATGTTCAGCCCACCATATTTGAAAATTAAATGCAATTCTACATTCTGAAATTTAAATTGCTGAGCTGACCCTTCGCACCATGAAATTGTGATGTGTTTATGTCCAGTGTGTGAGAGAATGCGTGTGATTCACGTGAGCGTGCGAGCTGGGTTTAGCTCGCGGCGGTTTGAGCCGATTCACGAAATTGGGTAAAGCGCTTATACAATACTCATTATTATTATTATTATTATTAAACAAATGAGCAACAAACTTTACCATTTCTACACTAAGATCATGTAGGATCACTCTATTTATTCCACGGGGATGTTTGTCTCAGGGGCTAAGAGAAACACTGAATCGAACTCGATTATTTTTTTTCTCAGGCATAAATGCAAAACCTCCTGCTAGGATAAGATGCTGTCACTGTGCAGGCCTAAGGTCACAAACTGACCTCGGGTCGTGTTTGGTGTTTATTTGAGATACCCTGTCTAGTCTGTAGTGATTTTTGTTGTCATGAAAGAGCGTGATTCTTGTGTTATGTAGGTCAAGGTGCATGCCAGGCGGCCGCAACAAGAGGCAAGCTTCCAATGAAGCTGGGACTGTTTGCACAGAGGTCGAGCACAAGTGACGCAAGCGGATTTGTGGGAACTGGCTCTCTGGCCTAAAGGGAAAGTAGACGTGCATTACTCCAGTGAGGCCTGAGCGGAAAAGAGACATTCATTTTTTTTTAAACTCCTGTCAGGTGCGTGCCTTTGAATGATCTGTTCATGGCGGTAATTGTTTCTAGATTGAAGCATTTTAAGGAGTGACTATGATGCCTGAGGCTGCTAGGGAATATATAGGCGTTCTGAGGCCCTGTGTATTTGTGTCCTTCGGCCTGAAGGTGTCAAGTGGTGTGATGATAGGCAATCACAAAAACAGCAAGAATGGCCTCTGAGCATAAGAATCATAATTTTAAACCAGAAGATCTTTAAGCTGTCAGGCAACGTGTACAATACAAAACCAAACCGTGACTGAGCCTTGTCAGTGACACGAAGACTTGTTTTCCTGCTTGCGTGAGCACGCGGTAAAACTTTGCACGAATTACTAATTATAGTCAATTTTTTGAAAAGGCATTGCTAAAAGAAACGTTTTAACAAAGGGTTGGAGTCTCTTTTGAATCATTTGTAATATTTTGAATAAAGCATAACCACTGCATGTTGCGGGTGGGTGGGTGGTGTTTGGGGGTTTAACGTCCTTTTCCACCACATAGGTGATATCAAAGACGGGGCAACGATGAAAAAGCCAGCACAAATATTTGGCCCCAGCCGGGATCGAACTCACGACCCGAGCATTAGAAGTCCAACGCTCTACCATTCGACCACCCCGGCTCCCCACTCCATGTTGCAGTTCGTGTGTATGTGTGTGTGTGTGTGTGTGTGTGTGTGCGTGCGTGCGTGCGTGCGTGCGTGCGTGCGTGCGTGCGTGCGTGCGTGTGTGTGTGTGTGTGTGTGTGTGTGTGTGTGTGTGTGTGTGTGTGTGTGTGTGTGTGCAAAAAGAGGAGTGGTAGAGTGATCTCATGAATTTCCTTGTTCGTATTCTTTGTGCAGGAACATCAATGCAGCACTAACTTCCTTGATAAGCTGTCGGCGTGTTACTCAATATCCCCCCCACCCGGCACCCACCGCCACCCCCCCCCCTCACCCCTCACACACACACACACCACACACACACACACACACACACACACACACACACACACACACACACACACACACACACACACAACTGAGTGTCATAAATCGTGAGGAAGTGGTGAACATTTCATTGCCCACTGACACAGGCACATGAACGAGTCTGCACGTGAATTTGACCCGACTTGGTGAGGGAAAACCCCCACCCCAATTCCTGCCCACCCGAGGATTCAATTCACCTGGTACCACAGGATCCTCAGGTAGACGCCTTAAGCACTAGCTGAGCCACATCCCCGTAGCACCTACTTGGGAGACGGCGTATGTCAATGAAAACAACAACAACAACGACGACGACGACAACAACAACGACAACAACAACAACAACGACAACAACAAGAAAAAGAAAAATGGCATAGCGACCTCGTAAACCGGAGTTTTTATCGTGAAGTATGTTAGTTAGTTAGTTAATTAGTTAGTTAGTTAGGGCTTAACGCCGCGCAAGCAACAAAGGCTAATTCGCGGCAAACAAAAAGTCCCCTTCTGCCAGGTCCTTTAACATATAAAACTTTTCACGTTAAAACAAGATGTAAACATATATTAAAAATCTATTGGGTTTAAATGAGAAAAATCTTGCAAGACTTAAGCACTGGACATACATGAGGTCAGTGCGAGTCTAAATACATCGGAGGACTCCTCCGATGTATTTAGACTCGCATTAACCTCATGTATGTCTCAGGACTATATTTTGTAAAAAGGTGAAGTATGTAAGCAGGTGAACCATATCGTTGAAACTACACGTCAGTGTTCATGTCAGGGAACTTTTCTGCTATCCGGGTCGCATTTTGTTTACCCTTTGTGCACTCCTCAGCACGGGATGTAATCCAAATGGACCCATGTCGTTGTGGTGCTACCCAGCTTCAAAAGCTCCACGATAATTGGTTTCACGAAAAGCCGTACATGTTTGAAATATAATCACACGGTTAGCATCTAGCAGTAACGCAAAAAAAAAAAAAAACAAAAAAAAACAAGGAGGAACGGCCCCGTCCTACAAAGTTGTTTCTCCAACACTTCATTTTATTTGTCTGTTTTGTTGTTATTGTTGCCGGTTTCTCCCCTCTCCAAGTTCTACCGATGACACTAGATCCTCTACGACCTCGACCGATTAGCCACGTGACTGGGGGTGGGGCCGGGTGTGGGAAGAAGGGAGAGAGAGAGGCAGAGGGAGAGGGTGGGTAGGTGGGTGGTTAGGAGTTTAACGCTCTTTTCCACCACATAAGGGTGATATCAAAGACGGGGCAACGAGAAAAAGGCCAGCACAAATATTTGGCCCCAGCGGCCTGGATTCAAACTCTCGGCCCAAGCATTGAAAGTCCAACGCGCTACCATTCGGGCCACCCTGGCTCCCCAGAGAGAGAGAGAGAGAGAGAGAGAGAGAGAGAGAGAGAGAGAGAGAGAGAGAGAGAGACGTCAGTTCCGTGAACTAAACATTTGACGTCAGCCTCAAGCAGGTCGTCATACAGAGAGAGGAGAGAGAGATGACGTCAATTTCGTGAACTAAACTTTTGGCGTCAGCCTCTAGCACTGAGATCGTCTGAGGATGCTTGTTTATGTCCTGTGATTTCCCTATTGGCTTTGTGACTTCTCCGACTGAATTATTTTTCACATGTTATCTGGAAAATGTAGAGGGCTGATGAAATGTCGGAAGCAGTGACGATACTTGCAGATTTTGTCTGTGAACCAAACATTTGCCGTCAGCCTCACGCTGCTCGTCTGACAGATGATACTTCTTCATATCTTGTGATTTCCTTGTTGCTTTTGTGACTTCCGGGACTGAATTAATTTGACATAAAATCTGGAAGATCTAGAGAGCTGATGAAACGTGGACTTAAAGTGCCTTGGATTGTACTTACGAAATTGCAAAATTGGAACTTTTTGACCGGGCGCTTCTCGAAGAAAACGTGAACAAATGTGTTTATCTAAAAGCTCTGTTATTCTTAATACTAAAGCTATAATAGTGCAATAGTTCATGTCATATGTGTAGTTGTCACAAGTGACAAAAATACCGGAATGATGAGTAATTTGAAGGAGTCTTTTCATAGATATTTGGTCTTATATGCAAACCACCCCTACCTCGGAAATATTTTTCTTACACAAAACCTGTCAGAGCTACAGAGCTGTGCTACGAAAACAGGCAGTATAATTGGATGATCTTCCCAATTTCAGAAAATGAAGCCATTTGAACATTTTTTTCGAAAAAAATTCGTAACATGACCGATTTTTTAAAATCGGCGATAACTGTTCTCAAAATGCGGCAGGATAGAAATCGTGAAAAATAGCTCTGGAGAATATGACTGCCCATTTTATCTCAAAGTAAAAAGCCACCCGGCGAGGTGGTTTAGCAGATAGCCATCATTACACACACACACGTCATTCCCGCCAAAAAGAACGCAGCAGCAAAGTGTGCACGTAAGGTGTCTATGACGCAGATTTCGTTACGTCACTGTGTGCGTGAAAGTAAGTATTGTGGTGGGGAGAACCGTCACAGTCTTGTTTTGTATCACTGAAACTTGCTGCTGCGCGTAGCAAAAATCTTGCCCCGTCTCATAAGGTTGTTTCTCTATAAAGAGAAACAACTTAAAAAACCAACAACAACAACAAAAAAACATCCCCGTTCATGCATTCGAAAGGAAAAAAAAAAAGTTTGGGGGTGGGCTGTGGGCCGTGGGCCGGGGAAAACAGAAAGACTGTCACACGCACCAGAGTGAATAGCAGGGCACTGCATGGAAAAGTCCGGGGTTAGTGGAGTTTAGCCCTATGTAGAGTCGTAACCTCAAACTAAACTAGCTCTAGGGTTAAATTTTCTGTTGTTTTTTGTTTTAAATCAGGAAGCGGGTGCATTCCAGCAAGGTGCCTATGCCGTTATAGAAGAATTTTTGTCTTTCTTTCTTCGCTTCCTCTTTTATTTATTTATTTTATTTTATTTTATTTATTTATTTATTTATTTATTTTATTTTATTTTATTTTATTTTATTTTTATTTTTTTTTTGGGGGGGGCAGTTTCTTTTGTCCTAGTCTGGGTTAGGCCCGTAGCAGTGGGTTAAATGAACCTCGAGTTTTACATACGGGCCCTGGGTGAAGGTTTGCACATAAAGTAGCGCTTAGCGGTAGCAGGCTTTCACTGCTTCGTCCCTCAGCCTTGAGGCGCCATGAGCATTTGAGAAAAGATGGATATGTGCGCCGAAGAGACGTCTCCCATACCATACCACCCCACCCCACCCCACCCCATACCATACCATACCATACCATACCATACCATACCATACCACCCCATACCATACCATACCACCCCGTACCATACCATACCATACCATACCATACCATCCCATCCCATCCCATACCACACCACACCACACCACACCACACCATACAACACCATACCATCCCATACCATCCCATCCCACCCCACTCCATCCCATACCATACCATACCATACCATACCATACCATACCATACCATACCATAACGCATGAGTCAAAGCCGTGTATGGTCGATATACACCCCTTTACACAGTTTCGCGCCGACACTACTATAAGTCCGTTGGAAACACTCAGTGCCACTGTGAAATTGGAAACATATTTTTTTTTACTACTACTTTATTATCCCTTTCGGGAAATTCGGGCTGCTTCCCCCGGGGGAAGCGCGTCGCCGCAGTGCAGCGCCACCCATTACCTTTTTTTTTTTTTCCTTTAACAATTTTGATGGGGGAGGAAAGCCGGATAACCCGGAGAGAAACCCCCGATGAGCAGCCCGGTAGCCAGGTAAAACCGGTATCACATATCACATTCGGTGCTGCTGTTCGGAAACTTCGTGTCCTAGCAATGCTACTTGTGAAGCAGAGTAGCACCCGTAAAAACACGCACCCATTTAGACTACACATCGTGTTTAGGTGTTCTTATACCGCGTCGGCCACTGATCTAGCAAATTTTACGCGGGTGTCCTGTGTCGCAACATTGTGCCCATCCCTGTTCCGGGTCCGTCGCTTATCTACGCTCCTGCGACGACGCCCACATCGGGCTAACCGAGGCTGAGCCGAGCTAAGTGATACCTAAGA